>JBBPBR010000003.1:52770308-52808066 GCA_037974775.1 Cicer pinnatifidum
TTTATCTTCAAATTAAATATGTAATGTGTTTTTTTTTTAAAAAAGAAAGAAAACAAATATTTTTGTATGTATGACCACATTCGAAGTGACATTACATCAACACATTTAGAGAAAAGACCTTTTTGGACATAAAACTTAAGACAAAAGACTTTAATCTTACACCTATCATGATATTGTAGTTTTTCTTTGTTCCTTTTATAATTATAATAACAATCTTTATAATACATGTAAGGATAGATTTATTAGTTATTGTGTTAAATATTTCAAAATTTAAATTGTTAATAGCTAGATTCATGAAACCAAATTGCAAATGACACTAATTAAGATAAAATAAGATTTAAATTACATATTAGACATCGTCTTGTTTGCAAAATCAGGATATTAAAATAAATGAAAAGATATACAAACACAAATTTAGACATAAATGAAATTCAAATATTTTATATATATATATTGTACGTACATGCATAGTCCCACACTATCTCTTTTCTTCTATTTTCCCTCTCTTTTCCCCCATTTTCCCCTTTTCTTTCCTTATTTCAAGTTTAATTTTTGTGTTTATCATCTTCCTCTAAAAAGTTAAAAGCACACACATGTTTCCTAATTCCTCATTCTTACTTCAATTCTTGATTTTGATTTTGGTTAAACCTTGGAATAGAAAGAAATATCATGATTTTAGAGGAAGATGAAGAAGAATAGGAAAAAAAAATCAAAATTTTAATGAAGTAACTTAAGCAACCTCATCCCCTCCATTGTAAGGTAACTTCTCATTTCCTTCTTTCTCTATAATGTTGAATTTCAAATCTTGTATTTTATTTATTGATAGAGTTGTTTGCTTGTCTTGTTTACTTTAAGAAGATATTGTTTTTTAAGACACTAGTCTTGGAACAAATTGGGCTTGTTTTTGGTGTATTTTGATTTGATTATTGCTTTACTCCATTGTTAAGTTTAGATTTGAATCTTTGTTTTGTTGGGTCTTTATAAGGGGGTCTTATTATTAATAATTTTAATTAGAGTTATTGGAGTTAAAAAAAATGGTAGGTATGACACATTTTTGTTTTTGGTTAGGTGTAAAAACATTGTTAGTTAATGAAGTACAATAGGTGATTAATGAAATATTTCTGTCTAAATACTAGGGTTGTAAACTATTGATCAATCATGTTAATTATTTTAGTCTAAATATTAAATTTCATCAGTGTTAATCAATCATGCTAATCAGGTTTGAATAGTTAAATTTCATCATTGTCTAAATTATTGGTAGGTTTAATACATTTTATATTATGCAACTAATGGTGTGCTAATTGATAGTTAATAAAGTGCATACAATGGTTAATGACTAAATTGAATTATTTTTGTAGTTTTGGTGTGGCACTTGCACAATCCATTGGAACGGGTTGTGGTACTATTGAGGATGAAGTTATCGTTATCGAAGTTGACAACCTTGATGATGATGAGGAAACACATGTTGGAAGATTGCAAAGGGGATGTGTTTTTCTTGTCTAGATGAAGTCAAATCATTTTATGAAGATTATGCTTTGAGAAAGAGTTTTGGGTGGAAGATTAGATCTTCAAGAAAAGGGCAGGATGAGGAGCTTTACTACTTAATTTAGCATGCCCATGAGAGGGGTCTAAAATGTCAAAACTTTCATGTACATTAAAAACACTCTCATCTAAGGTTAAAAATTGTTCCACCAAGATTATTATTACGTTGGATGAAGATGTATTGTGGTAGATTAAAAAATTTGAATATGATCATACTCATGAGACAAGTCCTATAAAGGTTGTTGTTCAAAGTTAATAAGAAAAATAATTTGCATATGAAAAGAACAATCCAAGTCAATTATGATGCAGGAGTAAGATCAACAAGTCTTTTAAATCTCTTGTTAAAGATGTAGGAAGACATGAAAATGCATCGTTTTGCAAATAAGACGTGAAGAACTATGTTAACAACGAACAACATGTAATTGGAAAAGAATGAGATAGATATTTCTTCATAAGCTATTTTTGTCAAATGAGGGAACAAAATTTATATTTCTTCTATGTCATAGATATGGTGACATTTTTCACATTAGGAGTGTATTTTGGGTTGATGTCAGAAGTAGAGTTGCTTATATGTTGTGACTTTCGATACAACATATTTGATTAATAAGTATGATATGTCTTTTGTTGTGTTTGTTGGTTTAATCACCATGATCAATCAACATTAGTTGGATGTAGATTGTTGTCAGGAGAAGACACAAATTCATTTGTATGGCTTTTCAAATCATAGATTCCTTGTATGCTAGGAAAGGTCCTTGTGGGTATTATGACAACCAATGTAAGGCTATCAAAAATATTATTGAGTTAGTGTTCTCTACAACTCATCATAGGTGGTGTTTATGGTATATAGTGAAAAAAATGTTGAAAAGATCAATCGACATAGTGAATATAAAAGGATCAAGTTTGCAATGAAATAAGCGGTTTATGTCACAATCACAACAGAGGTTTTTGAAGAAAAATGGTGTTCTTTCATAGAAAAATTTGAGTTTCTACAAAATGATTGGATGAATTAATTGTATAACAAACATCATAGATGGGCACCAACCTTGCTAAGGAAATATTTTTGCTTAAGTATGTCAACTAGGCAACAAAATGAAAGTATACATGTTTTATTTGATGGTTATATTAATTCAACGACACTTTTAAATCAATTTGTAAAACAATATGATAATTCTCTTAAAAGTCGAGCAAAAAAATAATTTGAATCAGATTTTAATTCAATGGATATTACAATTTCTTACAGGTCAAACTTGTCCATTGAAAATAAATTCTCAAGTGAATACACTCGTGTCAAATTTAAGAAAGTTCAAATAGAATTTAGATATAAAATAAATTGTTTTTCTTCGTTGAATAGGATGAAAGGCTGTTTTACTACATATCATGTGTTGGATGAGGTGTTAATTCGAGACAAACCAAAAGAACGTGTCTTGAAAGTTGTGTTTAATTGAGAAAATAATTATGTCAATTATGAATACTCGTTGTTTGAGCTTAGAGATATTTTGTATTGTCATGTGTTATTCGTGTGTACTAAAGAGAAGGTTAAAAATGGTGAGAGAAGTAAATCTTAAGAGTAGTGATATACTCAATAAAGTTATTGAAGTAGCGGCAGAGTATGAAGATGCGACAAAGACACTCCATCAAATATTACATCAATTTAATTGTAATATGCTCACCATAGATGCTACAAATAACAATTTTAAAAGAAGTTCTAATGATTTTTCAAATCTAAATAATGATAATAAAATTTGTAGTCCTTTGTGGATCAACCTTAAAGGTCGTCTTTCGTTAAAAAGAAAAATATATGTATTTGAAAAAAAAAAAAAACTTAGGAGGTCAAGAAGTGAATCAAGCAAAGTGATGACAGAGAGATTACCATTATAAAAAATTTTCGTCCAGAAATGATGTATCCATCATATTATTTTTTCAAAATACTATCTTATTTTTTTGTTTATTGAAATGTGTAGGAGGGCAGTATTGAAATGTTATCATTTTTTTTATAAAAATTCAAAAAATGCATCAAAATTTTCAAACAAAACCCATAAGATTAATTATATTCTTCAATATAATACAAATTTTATCAAATTTGTAACTTAAATATTCAATTAAACTCATATTTTTATTCTTTATTTGATGTTGTTAGAGATAAAAATATGAGTTTATTTAAATATTTAAGTTATGAATTTGATGAAATTTGCATTATATTGAGGATGATAATTAATTTTATGGGTTTTGTTTGAAATTTTTGATGAATTTTTTGAATTTTTACAAAAAATAAAGGATAACCTTGTTGACATTTTAAAACATAAAAGATCAAATTGTCACTTAAAATTAAAATAAAGAACCGAGTCAGGAAAAAAAAGATAAAGTATTAAAACGTGAACTAAAATTATAAGGGACCACGAGTGTTATTTAACTTATTATTTATTGAATTTATGTATGTTGTATTTTTAAATTTTTATATGTTGTTGCTCATGTTGGAAGTAATATAACATTTATGGATCTTGTGACAACGTCTGAAATAGGCTTGACATGATTGTCATTATTCAACACAACGTTTTTGATAATATGCCATTCATATTTTGCGTGGTTTATCTTTCATTCTCGTAATTATGTTTGATGTTGTTTTTGCTTAACTGTTCACATTAGGTTCAACTGTTGACAAATGTATTAAAATTATCTCATAGGAAAAATACAAAAATACACTAATACAAAGACACAATTTATTATTTACCAACAACATCTTCTACAACTTCATACCTAACATTCTCAAAAGGGGTATTGTCTTCCACGTCATCTACAGATAAAAGTTCAACAATATGTTATTAACAAGTCCAACTATATAAATATTTGATCGACACTAAAATTCAATATCCATAGTCAAAAATCAGTACATGGAGTTAAGGGGGATAGGATACATGACAACCTCTTGTTGGAGAACCTCCCACAAACTCATCATCAGTTTCATGTATTGGTTGTCGTTTACACAATTCTTCTTTCAACCATTTTACGTCACCTTGAAGAGCTAAAATCTTCTCTTATGACTGCCTATTCTCTACCACCAATCATTGATAATCAACATAACACATAGTCTTATTTTCTTGTTCATGCAATGTTTTATTCACCATGTCAAATTCAAGTTCTTCTTTTGTTGTAGTTAACTCTTGAATTATTTGTCAAAACGAAAAACGATCGAAACACACACATTATTATTAAACAAGTTATACAAGAAAATAATATAAATGTTTACCATGTTATTTTTAAATGCTTTTAATATTTTTTTTTTCTTCTAACACTGTATGACTGACCAATTCAAAAATCTCGGAAATCAAAACTTGGAAACAGGTGTTTGACCCAAGGAAAAGTGATTGGACGCCTAAATCTACAACAAATATAATATATTTCATAAATATATTTTATTATAAAGACAACACAAGATGGAAGATGATGATATAAAAGAATAAAAAAAATATGCACCTATAGGACAACTGCAGAACCGTTATTTTTATGTGCAAATCTACTTTCCCCTATTTCAACAGAGTTTCAGTCTTAATTAAACTTTCAACTAAAATAGTATACACAGCTACACCTTAATTGTAGTGGTGCAGAGATAGTAGGTCATCAAATGTTTTAGTATAATAAGTATTTACTCGATTCTGGAAAGTATAATTTGTTAAAGGCGAATAGTATATGAAGTCAACAAAATTTGATCATGACAATATAAAACGTGTGAAGCAACACACCAATCCCATCACAAGTTACTTTGTCTCCTCTAAATATCAATAATGTATCACATTCTCCATTTTCATACTCTTACATCACTCACCTACTAGCCAACTCCCACAATAAAGCACAAGAAATTTGTAAATTTATTAGCATATATAAACCATCTTGAATGAGATTGTTGGAATTTGAGTTTCTTGTGCATTTTTCACGTGACAATTGACGTCAAATAACATATTTTATAAACATGCATGTCTCACTTGTATATGAAAAGTTTGAATATGTGGTTAACATTGATAAAAATCACAACAATACAAATACAATTACTTGATAAATTCAAAACATTTTACATGTAAGTTCCTGATAAAAGAAAATACAAGTCACTAAAAAAGTAAAATGAAAACAATAAACACCAAACTCTTACTGTTGAAATAAAATAGCTCATTTATGATACTATATTTGTCTAACTTGAAATAAAATAACTCACTGAAAAAATTCATTTTTATAGAAAACAAGAGTTGTATATTTTTTTAAACATATAAAGTGATAACAACAAACCAAAAGCATAAGAAAAAACTTATAATGGAACGGGCTACATGTACTTGATTCAAAAGTAAAAAACCTTAAACTGGAGAAGATAAAAACCATAAATTGAAAAATCAAAAATCCTAAACTGAAGAAACTAAAAAAAAACCCCTAAATTGTTAACTAAAAACCATAAATTGAAGAAAACAACAATCACACAAAGAAGAAACAATAGTGACAGAGAAAAATAAACTTACAAGAAGAAGACTCGACAACCTTTATTTGTCACACAACCTGGATCTCTTTCACACAATCTTTCTTTGTCATAGAAGAATAACGAGACGATAAAATTGACGAGTGAATAGAAGGTAGACGAGCTGAGAGAGAGAGAAACCTGAAAGACGAGAGATATATGGGGGGGTTAAGAAAGAAGATAAGGTTTTTAGAAAATAACAAAACCACAAAAATGACATTTATTTAAGATACTAAAACAATTAAATTGTTAATCCACTTAAGGTCAATGAGGAGTACGTATGTATAATACACATTAATATAATATTTGTATTTCATTTGTGTTCATATATCATTTATCTTAAAATAATACCTTAAAATAGTAATGTTAGAAACAGAACACGTCAACAAAGTACTATCTAAGACACTTCTCAAGAAACTTAAATTCATTACCAAAAAACCAATAATCATTACAAATAAAGTCCTGCTGACAACATCAATATTTAAACAATATAATTTAAACTTAGGACTAGAAACAAATTTGAATCGGTGACTTCCAAGGAGTGGCCTGAATTATTCCACCCAACCAAGAACCGATAAGACCGAAAAAAATAAAGAACATTCGGGCGGTTTTAGATGGGCCTCAGGTAATGAATTGAACTTATTCAATTTGATATGGTTCTCCACAGTCAGGTTCATATGATGTTATTTTTTAATTTGGATAAAAATTTGAAAAAATAATTTATGTCACCGAAAATATTACTAGGTTGAGTTGCGAACTAGGTCTCTCTCTTTAAGGCATTTCGAGCCACTGCCTAAATTGTGCAAGGCAGACTGCCAACCACTAAGTCCCCAAGATAAAACAACCCATATACACTATATCAGAGTTCAACTGCACAATAGAAAATCGTTATAGAATTACATCCTCAATATGGCAGTCGAATGACTGCCACCCGTAATATGGTACTAAGACCACTCGAAAGAAAAAGAAAGAAAGAAAGAAAGAAAGAAGAATTGAGTAAGAAAGGGGGAGAGGAGAGAAAAAGCCTCATATTCGGAGTGTTTTTGGTGTGATTTTTCAACTGAGGAGAACCCTCTATTTATAGAGAAAATTCGAAACTGGATTAGAGAAATTCAAGGCTCCATTTGCACGTGCGCTCAAAGATTTGACCTTAGAAACGTGCGCTCCAATCTAGTTGACCACAGAAACGTGCGTTCCAAACTTTGGGTTTTGATCGTGCAACAACAGATGTGTGAGACCAAAGATTAGGGTTTTGACCAGGCAATAACAGACACACGAATTCAGGAAGGAAGAGTGGATCAGATATTGAATGTTGACTTGTTAGAGGACAATTACATAATTAACATATCAATTAGAGATAAAAATGCAAGCAATAATTGAATATTAAATAAATAGATAATTTATTAATTTTTAATATACTAAAAAGTAGTACACCATTTAGCCAAAGCCAAAGGCAAGGCCCAGGCCTAAGCTCGACCCGACCGAGCCGAGCCAGATGACGGCGGCATCGCGCGCGCGATGGATTACCCCTTGGAGTACACCCCAAGTTCCATACCTCCATCTTATAAATACTACTAGTGTGTGATTTCCCTCCTATGTGGGACTTCCGTATTTTTCAATTCACAACAACACCATCTCTCATTAATGTTATCATTATTTTCAACAATCTTATATTAATATCATCATCATTTCCAAAAATATCCCACTTGAACTTAAAAAGAAGGTTTCTGAAATAGCGTTAAGTGCTTCTTTACGATTGTGCATAAACAAAGGTGTCTCTTGACTTGAACATTTGCATAGAAAGTAAGATTCAGATTCAACAAGAGTGACTTGTAGTCTTGAACTTTGTCTATGACATCAAAACCACACACGACCTTTTGCAATAGTGCGTACATGACCCACTAGAACAGCTCCTTTAGAAAGTAATTCACTAATTGTGTTCTGCTTATGACGTATTTGTCGTCTCTTACCATTATAATAACGATTCTCAATTTTTGCAATAGTCGCGGTACTATTGCAGTGGATCAACACTGCTGATAAAGATTTTTCCCATAAAGGGATCTCAACTAGCAAGCATCTTAACCAACTTGCTTTTTCACTAACAGTGGCTAGTCCTATCATTTTAGACTCCATAGTGGAATGAACCAATATCGTTTGTTTCTTCAATTTCCAAGATACAACACCACCAGCTATATTGAAAATATAGGCATTGCCTTGGAGTCATATGATAAGGTGTTCCAATCAGCATCACTGTATCCTTCAAGGACAACAGGAAATCATTGATAATGTAATCCAAGACTCATGGTTCTTTTAAGGTATCTCATGACTCTTTCGATAGCATGTCAATGCTCCATGCTAGATCTACTAGTAAATCTGCACAATAATCCCACGACGTAGGTAATATTGGGTCTAGTACAATCGGTGGCATACTTGAGGCTGCAAATGATGCTCGCATATTTAGTTTGTCTAACACCTTCATCAGTTTTCTTAAAAAGTTTCACACTTGGAACATATGGTGTGCAAGAAAGTTTATAGTCAAAGTAATTATATTTGTTAAGGATCTTTTCAACCTTGTGAGATTGATCCAAAGAAATATTCTTTTTTGACCTAGTAATCTTGATTTCCAGGATTACACTCGCTTCTCTGAGGTCTTTCATATCAAAGTTGTTACTCAATAATGATTTCACATTATTTACAATATGAATGTTTGAACCAAATATGAGTAAGTCATCTACATAGAGACATATGATAGTGCAAATATCATTTTCAGATTTGTAATAAATACATTTTTCACTTTCATTCACTTTAAACTCATTTGATATAATCATGTTATCAAAATTTTCATGTCATTACTTAGAAGCTTGTTTAAGACCATACATAGACTTATGTAACTTACAGATTTTGTCTTCTTGTCAATGAATTACAAAACCTTTAGGTTGTTCCATATAATTTTTTTCTTCTAAAGTCACCATGTTATGAATAGCCGCAAGTGATATGATCACCTTAACGGATGTCATTCTAGTGACTGGTGAAAAAATATTGAAGAAATCTATATTTTTTCATTGTCTAAAACCTTTGGCTACAAAGCGTGCCTTGTATTTATCAATAGTTCCATCGGGTTTTAGTTTCTTTTTCAAAATCCATTTATAACTTATTGGTTAGCAACCAAGAGGAAAGTCTACTAAATGCCAAGTCTTGTTAGACTTCAAAGAATTCATTTCATTCTTTATAGCTTTTTTCCATATTTCTACATCCAATAATGACAAAGCTTCTTTAAGATTTACACGATCTTCTTCTAAATTATAGACCATATATTCGGGTCCATAATCTTTAGCAACTCTTACTTCTTCGAGTTTTTGTTTTGCCTTGTTTGTTGCTTTCATTGCTTCTTGTCGCATGAACTTAACTTGGTTCGCTACCCCCACTATTTCTCGATTTGAAAGAGAATTTATTTTCATAGAAGTCAACATCATTTGATTCTATGATGAATTTCGCATTTAGGTCATAAAACTTATATGATTTATTGTTTACTGCATACCCAATAAACACACATTCATAGGCTCTACTAGCAAGTTTCATTCGCTTGGGATCATGGATTCTAACATAAGCCTGACAGCCCCATGTTCGAAGATAAGATAAGTTGAGTTGTCTTTTCTTCATTATCTCATAAGGAGATGTTTTGATTTTAGATTTAGGAATTCTATCCAAAACATATCAAACAGTCAAAATAATTTCCCCCCACCAGTGAGATGCATCACCATAGTACAACATAATAGCAACAACTACTTTAGCAAGAGTTATATTATTTCTTCCAACTTTACCGTTCATTTCAGGTGAATACGGTGCAATAGTTTCATGTATAATTTCTTGGGTTTTATAAAACTCATTAAATAAACTGAAATCATACTTTATTCTTCTATCACTACAAAACCTCTTAATCTTTTTACTAAATTGATTTCCAATTTCAGTTACAACAATCTTAAACACATCAAGCACTTCACTTTTATTTTTCATTAGATATACAAAAATATAATCAGAGCAATCATCAATAAAAGTGATGAAATAATGTTTTCCATTTTTTGTTAATGTCCCATCAAGTTCACATATATCAGAGTGTATTAAGTCTAAAGGTTCATATTCTCTAATTACTAATTTATGTGAACTCTTAGTTAATTTAGCTTGACTGCAAAAATTACATTTTTCAAAATCCTTTAAAGATAACTTTAGAATTAAGCATAAGTTGATGTATCTAAATATCACTAGAAAGGGGGTTGAATAGGGATTTTGCTGTTAAAAATTTGTCACGTGTTTTGGAAAAAGCTATCCTCTAAGGGAGGATGTGAATCGCGATGATAGGAATTTAAACCTTTGAATTTGAGCTGAATAAAAGAAAGATAGGGAATAAATAGTGACACATACAACGTTTATACTGGTTCACCCAATGAAGACTACGTCCTGTCCTCATTCACTTGTGAGATTTTACTAATGATAAAACTGATTAACCTCTCTTAGAGGTTGATTACACGTTGTGTATTCTTTAGCCTCACCAAGCTTACAATCTTGTTTCTTACAAGTTCCAACTATTTCCAAGTGTACTCACGTGGATATTACAAAGTGATATGTGTATGATTGTTTCTCTTTACTTAAACATTTTCTAAAAACATATTTCAAAGATCTAGTGTAGGATTGTAGAAAGTATAAAGAGATGATGGAAATTGCTTTATATAGCTTTAAGATACTTGATCTTTTTATGCAATGTTGTGTATGATAATGGAAAGCTCCCTGCCTTTTATAGAGATCTTGCGGTGCTTTTTCCATGTGACAAACATCTTATGACCGTTGGGGACTTGATCAAAAAGTCCAAGGTCTTTGATCCTAACTACAGAGCTGCCATCTAACTATCCTTGGACAGATGCAATTTATCCTCGTGCAGAAGGTTCAAACCTCTTAGGTACTTGGTCATGAGTTGTCCTTTTCTCTTTTCATTCTTCAATACATGTAAGACTATATTTTTGACTTTGTGGGCTACAACCTTTTTGTAAGTTGCACTACTAGGTCATTTTCAACTTTTGAGAATGATGTTGACTATAGATCCATCCTCTTACGTCGTACTGGACATCCTCGTATCTTGTACAACCCATCCTCGTACCAGTTAAATCTGGCCTCTGACCTCTTTGATTAAAATGCTTTATTTGTTCATCTTTGTTGGAAATGATGGAATATAAATGGAATTAATGATAGCTTTATGGTTGTGAATTGAAAAATGAGAAGTCCCACATAGGAGGGAACAAACTCATTTAAAACCTTTATAAGGTGTTAGTTTCACACTTGGGTTGGGCCCCAAGGGGCACCGCAATTTTGTGAAGGAGGGAGAACGCAAGCAAATGGACCACCACAAGTCCCGGTGATAAGAAACACTGAAAGCAACAAACAAGACGAAACAGAACCTCGAAGGAGAAAAAGAGTAAGAGTTGCTAAAGATTATGGACCAGAATATATGGCGTATAATCTAGAAGAGGATCCTGCAAATCTTAAAGAAGCTATGTCATCTTTGGATGCAGATTTATGGCAAGAAGCTATAAATGATGAAATGGATTCTCTAGAGTTTAACAAGACCTGGCATTTAGTAGACTTGCCTCCTGGTTGCAAACCTATAGGTTGTAAATAGATTTTGAAAAAGAAACTAAAACCCGATGGATCTATTGATAAATACAAGGCACGCCTTGTAGCCAAAGGTTTTAGACAAAGAGAAAATATAGATTTCTTCGACACTTTTTCACCAGTCACTAGACTAACATCCATTAGAGTGCTAATATCACTAGCGGCTATACATAACCTGGTGATACACCAGATGGATGTTAAAACAACTTTTATAAATGGTGACTTGGAAGAAGAAATTTATATGGAACAACCTGAAGGTTTTGTAATTCATGGACAAGAAAGCAAGGTCTGTAAGTAAGATAAATCTCTGTATGGTCTTAAACAAGCTCCAAAGCAATGGCATGAAAAGTTTGATAATTTAATCTTGTCGAATGAGTTCAAAGTGAATGAAAGTGACAAATGCATCTATTACAAATATGAAAATAACATTTGCACTATCATATGTCTATATGTAGACGACTTGCTCATATTTGGATCAAACATTCATGCTGTAAATAAAGTGAAATCATTGTTGAGTAACAACTTTGATATGAAAGACCTTGGAGAAGCTAGTGTAATCCTTGGAATTAAGATTACTAGGTCTGAAAATGGAATTTCTTTGGATCAATCTCATTACATTGAAAAGATCCTAAAGAAATATAATTACTTTGACTGTAAACCTGCTTGTACACCATATGATCCGAGTGTGAAACTTTTCAAGAACTCTGGTGAAGGTGTTAGACAAACTGAATATGCAAGCGTCATTGGCAGCCTCAGGTATGCCACTGATTGCACTAGACCCGACATAGCCTATGTCGTTGGATTGTTGTGCAGGTTTACTAGTAGACCTAGTATAGAGCATTGGCATGCTATTGAAAGAGTCATGAGATATCTTAAAAGAACCATGAGTCTCGGATTACACTATAAAAGATTTCCTGCTGTCCTTGAAGGATATAGCGATGCTGATTGGAACACCTTATCAGATGACTCCAAAGCAACCAGTGGTTATGTCTTCAACATAGCTGGTGGTGCTGTGTCGTGGAAATCAAAGAAACAAACTATATTGGCTCAGTCCACTATGGAATCTGAAATGATAGCACTAGCTACGGCTAGTGAAGAAGCAAGTTGGTTGAGATGCTTGCTAGCTGAGATCCCTTTGTGGGAAAAACCATTGCCAGCTGTGTTGATCCACTGCGATAGTACCGCGGCTATTGCAAAAATTGAGAATCGTTATTACAACGGTAAAAGAAGACAAATTCGTCGTAAGCACAGCACAGTTAGAGAATTACTGTCTAAAGGAGCTGTTATAGTGGATCATGTACGCACTGATGAAAATTTAGCAGATCCTTTGACGAAAGGATTAGCTAGAGAGAAAGTCCTAAATACATCCAAAAGGATGGGACTACTGCCTATATATTTTTGAGTCACTTGTGATGGTAACCCGACCTAAAAGACTGGAGATCCCAAGAATTAGGTTCAATGGGTAATAACAAATCACAATGATATGAGATGAAGATGCTACATAATATATGAAGGAAGCATGAGTCCTGAAGCGATGAAGGATGAGATAATAGAAACTCTTAATGAGATCTATACTCTATGTGGAGTGGAGTACCTAGCTACAGGAGTACTCTTGATAGACTCACCTATGTGAATGTGGAAGTGGGGGCCGCTTCCTATGGAATTTTAAGGCAGAATTCCTAGAGCGTTCACTACACTGGGATACACGTGCATGGCCCTAAATGCACGGGCTTTTGAGAATACACCCAATGAAAAGGTTATGTGTGGGTTTGATGTCAGAGATAGAGTTCAAGACTACGAGTCACTCTTGTTGAATCTGAATCTTACTTACTACGCAAAGGTTCAAGTCAAGAGACACCTTTGTTTATGCATAATCTTATAGAAGCGTCTGACGCTATTCAAGAACCTATTTTTAAATTCAAGTGAGGGATTGTTGGAAATGATGGAATATAAATGGCATTAATGATGGCTTTATGGTTGTGAATTGAAAAATGAGAAGTCCCACATAGGAGGGAACAAACTCATTTAAAGCCTTTATAAGGTGTTAGTTTCACACTTGGGTTGGGCCCCAAGGGGCACCGCAATTTTGTGAAGGAGGGAGAACGCAAGCAAATGGACCACCACACACGCACACACACGCGTGCGCCGCCGCCGCCCGCCCGTCCGTCCGGCTCGGCCCGGCCCGACCCGGCAAGGCAAGGCAAGGCAAGGCATGGCATGGCTTGGCTTGGCTTGGGTTGGCTTGGGTTATTTGTGGTGTATTAAATTTTTTAAAAACATATGAAAATTAATTATTTTAATTAATTAATTATAGGCTTGCGTTATGTCACAAGTTGCGTTAATTACGAAACTGCCATCTACAAAGTCAAAGTCAATGTTCTGATCCAGTCAAATCCTAAACAGACTAATCTTCTGTTATTTGCCTAGTCAAAGACCTAATGTGACTAAGCTTCCATTAATTGCCCGGTCAAAACCCTAATTGCTTGGTCTTCCCCACGTGTAACCTGTTGCCCGATCAAGAAGCCTAGTCAAATCACGTTTCCTATTTCTGAGGCACGTTTCCTATTTCTGAGGCACGTTTCTGGTAGCCAGCTGATGGACTTCGTGCTTCTTGGATCCCCCCTTTTTCTCAGATCCAGATGTTGAACTCCTCTATAAATAGAGAGCTCACTTCATTTGGAAAAACACACCAAAAGCTCTCTGTATCTGAGGCTTTTCTCACTTCTCCCCCGTTATTCTTCTTCTTCTTCTATTTTCTTGAGTAGCCTTCGTGCTATATTACGAGTGTCAGTCATTCGACTGCCATACAGAGGGTGTAATTCTAAATCTGTTTTCTAAAGTGCAATAGAAAACCGATACAGTGATCTGGGCTGTTTTATCCTGGGGACTTCGTGGTTGATAGTTTGTCTTGCACAATTTGGGCAGTGCCTCGAAACGTCTTAAAGAGAGCGACCTAGTCCGCGACTCATCCCAGTAATTTTATCGGTGGCATTGTTATTTTTCGAAAGTAAATTTCAGAAACTACAATCTTTGAATACTGTTTTAACTTCTCATCATGACTAAAAATCATGGTTATAGTGATGATGAATATTATGCATCTCTAAAGGTCATCCTCTCAAGGGTTCATCCTATCCTCCAGTTTTGAAAACTTGATGGATTGAGTCAGATTGTTCTCCATTTGATCTTATTAATGATTAACCTATTTTCTCATAAGAATTCACTCAAAAGCACATATTAGTCACTAACCACAATCATAACCTCTTAAAGAATGAGACCAAATTGAGCAATTGTGTTCTGGAAGTGAGTGAAACTTTGAAGCCGTTTCTTTTGATCCTTCCTAATGGTCTTGAGAAGTTTCACCTGCTTGTGATTCTGCCTTTCCTCAGTCCTCTTACTGGGGTTCGAGTCCTTGGGTTGATCATTGACACTTGTACTATTATTTTGAGAACTCCCACCTGCAATGGAGATGGAGTGGGATCATTGGCCAACATGGGTTCCTGAATGATTTGAGAAAGAGCATCCTTTGTTGGAGGTTGAATAGTTGATGGTTCATATAGTTGAGTGGTAGAGAAGGAAGGACGTATTTTCTTTTTCTTAGATGTAGGAGGTGCAGTTGATGAAGATTTGAGATGAGTAGAAGCAGAAGGTTGAAACCTCATCTGTTTGACATTCTTCATATATAATGTGTTGTTAAAGTGAACAGATTGTTCATCATCAAGTGGGAGGTTGAAGAATTTAAAAATCTTGGTCAGGATCATCCCGTAAGGAGTTGATCGACCCAACACAGCAACATTTAACATGAAGTAGAAACTAATATTACCAAGGTGGAGAGGTGTGCCAGACATCAGATGATGAATGAGTAGGTGGTCAAGCTCAGTGACCTTCTCAAAACTTCCAGCTCTGGGAACAATAGAGTGCACACAAATGTTATGGAGGATACAACACATTGGAAGGAGATTGGAAGCCACTTGAGGTTTTGGAGGTGTAATGAGAGCGTTTTGGAGGACAGAAGTTCTAGTGATTTGACATTAAGAGTACCAATTATTTGAGAAGCAATAGGCTTATTAATCACAAATGTCTAGAATTTGACATAGCGTAGTGGGGTTGATCTCCATGTGAACCCCTTTTAGTACTATGCTAAAACCAATGTTACCTTTTGAACCATTGGAAGCAGCATAGAAGTCCCTTACAAGACGAGGATACTAGGGTTCATTGATGCGTAAGAAGGAGGTCCATCCAAGTTGATCAAAAATTTCATCCATGTTAAATCCTCCTTGTTTTAGATCAGCAAGGTCAATGATTGTTCCATTGACCATCGATTTGTTTTGCCATTTTGAAACATAGTTAGTTTCAAAGACTGGAGAATCAAATAGTTGGACATTAGCATAAATTTTTGAAGAGGAGGATGGTGGTTTTTGTAAAAGTGGTTTAGCCTTTTTAGGTGTTGAAGCTTTAGAGGTGGTTTTTGTAGGAGGTGGTTGTGGTATGAACTCTGTAGAGAGTGCTAGTTCAGAATCATCAGAGTTAACAACGTGAATGGTGTTGTCCTGAGGAAGCATCTTTCTTGATGAAGTAGCTCCAGAGATAATTCTGGAGGATCGTCCTATGGGTGTAGAGGAGGATGAGATTTTTGTGGATTTAAGAGTAGTAGATGGAGAAGGAATAATTGCAGATTGCAAAGGAGGAAGAATGATACTCAAAGGTTCTTGATGAGTTGCTTCTAGGTGATCTTCTTCGTGACTATTAGACTCAGTACTCGAGTAATTATCTTGAATATCTTCTAGAGCTTGATCAGTCATTTTGCGTTTTGCAGTTAGTTTAGTGTGAGCCATTTGTGAATAAAATTTGGAATAAGAATAAAGAAGGATGATGAACGCGTAAGAGTTTGGAGTTGGAAGTGTTGAATGTTAGAGAGAGGAAGGAGGATGAAATTTTGAAAGAGAGTGTTAGTGGAAGGAGAATGAGGCGGGTAGCTGTTTCACTAGGAGGTCATGATGATGGATGAGACAGCCTAGGGGCGTGGTTGTAACGGGAAGTTGTAGCCGCCTGCACATTAAATGCAGAGCGAAAGCCAAGGAGCCAGACCACATTGACTGTCTAATGGAAGGGGAGGTGCGTGCATGCCTTGTTTGACGTGACAAGAAGGAGTTTCACTAAAATGGACATTGTTTCCTCTGGTGTTTTACCATCCTCTCATCCTTTGGTTTAAATTAAAGATAAGATGAGATCTTTCAGCAGGAATAATGTTGACAAATAAACAATAAACAATCACAACAAGAGAAATACAACTATGATACAATGGTTAAAAGAAATTTTAAATAGTTTTGGACAGATGAATGATGGAGAGTTTCTCCAAGATATTTTTGAACCGATCCTCCTAGAGAGGTTTGGTAAAAATATCTGCTAACTGATTTTCCGTGTCAATGAAAATCAATTATATGTCCCCTTTTTGAACATGATCTCTTATAAAATGATGTTTAATTTCAATATGCTCGTGAATGTTGTATGGGATTTTTTTAAAGATTAATAGCACTTGTATTATCATAGAGGATGATAATTTTTGCGTACCTTAGAGAGTAGTCCTCTAGTTGATTATTTATCCACAATAATTGTGAGCAACATTGTGCAGCTGATACATACTCAGCCTCTGTAGTTGATAGAGCAATGATACATTTTTTTTTGCATGACCAACTTATAAGATATTTACCAAGAAATTGGCAAGCTCCATTTGTGCTCTTCCTTTCAACTTTGTCTCGAGCATAGTCAGCATCACAATAAGATGTGAGGTCAAGATTTGAACATTTCTTGTACCAAATTCCCATATTGATCGTACAAACAAGGTATCTAAATATCTTTTTTACTACAGTAAGATGAGATTCTTTAGGCGAGGATTGAAATCTTGCACAAAGATCGACTGCAAAGACTATGTCCGATCTATTAGCTGTTAAATACAACAAGGATTCAATCATCCCTCTATACTCTTTTTCAGATATTGGAGTTCCTTCATCGTCCTTGTCTAGTGTGGAGGATGGGTGCATAGGATTTCTCATACTCTTGGCCGAACTCATGTTATATTTTTTAAGAAGATTCTTGGTGTATTTTTCTTGAGAGATGAAGATGTCAATTTCTAGTTGTTTAATTTGCAAACCCAGAAAGAATTTTAGTTCTCCCATCATACTCATCTCAAACTCACTTTGCATGAGGTTGGAGAATTCTTCACACATCTTTTCATTAGTGGACCCAAATATTATGTCATCAACATATATTTGTACAATTAACAGATCCTCTTTAAGAGTTTTCTTGAAAAGTGTAGTATCGATCTGTCCTCTAACAAATCCATTTTCTCTTAGAAAAGAACTTAACCTCTCATACCAAGCTCGAGGAGCTTGCTTTAATCCATACAGAGCTTTTGAGAGTTTGAACACATGATTAGGCTTCTTTTCATCCTCAAACCCAAGAGGTTGGTGAGCATATACCTCCTCATTTAAGAACCCATTCAAAAAGGCACTTTTGACATCAATTTGGAATAGTTTGATACCTTTATGAGTAGCATAAGCTAAGAGGATTCTTATTACTTCAAGTCTTTCTATGGGTGCGAATGTTTCATCATAATCAATTCCTTCTTGCTGGTTGTAACCTTGTGCCACTAATCTTGCTTTTTTCTAATGACTTCTTTGTCCTCATTCAGTTTGTTTATGAATATCCATTTAGTTCCAATGATGGATTTTTCCAAAGGACGGGGCACAAGATTCCACACTTTGTTTCTTTCAAACTGCGAAAGCTCCTCCATCATAGCTTCAACCCATGATTTGTCACAAATTGCTTGATAATTGTTTTGGTTACAACATGTGATATCATGGCCATGTTGATAGTATTTTCTCTTAGAGAATTTCTCGTTCTAACACCATCAACAATATTCCTAATGATTAGATCAGGAGGATGTTGTGTGACTGTTTTCCATCCTCTTAGAGTTTGCTGAGAGGTTAGATCAGAATCATCCACTTCGTTTGGACTGGGTGCTTGAGAGGATGAATGTTCATCTTCTTCAGATTTGTCCATATTTTCTGAACACAAATCATCAAACTCATCAAAATTAACATGCATGGATTCCTCCACAGTATGAGTCATAAGATTATATATTCTATAACATTTTGATGATGTGGAGTAACCCAGAAAAATACCTTTATCTGATTTTGGATCAAACTTTCCCAAATTTTCTTTATTATTTAGAATGTAGCAGTAACATCCAAATATATGAAAATAGAAAATATTTGGTTTTCGGCCCTTCCATAGTTCATATGGAGTTTTGATTAAATTTTTTCTAATAGATGCACGATTTGAAACATAACAAGTTGTGTTGATAGCTTCGGTCCAAGTATTTTTCAATGTTGGCTTTATTTAAAATAGTTCTAGCCATTTCTTGTAAAGTTCTATTTTTCCTTTCAACAACTCCATTTTGTTGGGGAGTTCTTGGGCAAGAAAAATAGTGAGAAATACCATTTTCTTCAAAAAGATTTTTAAAGGATTCATTTTCGAATTCACCTCCATGGTCATTTCTCACCGAGACAATTTTTTATCCTTTTTCATTTTGAATCTTTTTGCAAAAAATGGTGGAATGCCTTAAAAGCTTCACTAAGACTTGGAGTTTTGATAGGACCAAATAGGTAAAAGTGAATAAGTTCAAGAGGATAGTTTTTTGAAACAATGTTTTTTGAGTGAAAGCTACTTTTAACTTGTTTTCTTTTGACACAAGCTTCTTATACTTTGTCTTTCTCTAAATTAATTTTTGGAAGACCTTTCACTAATTCTAATTTAGATAATTTAGAAATAGTATTTAAGCTTGTGTGACCAGCTCGTTTGTGTCAAATCCATTTATCTTTATCAATGGAAACAAAACAAGATTTAGTAGGTAAATCATCCAGATAAAGTTCATATAAATTCTTTTTTCTAAAACCAGAAAAGAAAACTCTACCTGAGGATGAATGTTGAATCTCGCATAGAGTAGGCTTAAAAATAACTTCAAATCCACTATCACATAATTGACTAATACTTAGCAAGTTATGTTTTAAACCATCCACATATTGAACATTTTCAATTTTAGCAGAATTATTTTTACCAATGATACATGTACCTTTTTTTTAGCTTTATCTTTGTTACCAAACGTGACCGATCCTCCATCCTTTATCTCCAATGAAATAAAGTAGTGCTTATCCCCTGTCATATGCCTTGAGCAGCCACTGTCCAAGTACCAAGGTTTTCTTTTGTTGATAAGAAGATGAACCTATGTTAAAGTTTAAAAGTAACTTAGGTACCACATAGCATTGGGTCCTTGTTGGCTCTTGTGAGGATTTTCCTTTTGTGATAACAAATAGAATCATGGTGCTTATGTTTACCACATAATGAACATCCTTTCTTTATGTTGTCAGCTTTCTTCTTAGCATGACAGTTTTTGAAAGTATGACCAAGTTTTTTGCAAAAAGTACAGTTTAGCCTATCCTCTTGTTTTTTAGGCAAGATTTTTTTTTTTTGTATAATTTTTGTTTTTGAGAACTTTTAAATCTAATACCAGCTTCGTCAAAGATTCCTAATTGAGATCCCATTATCTTTTGAAATGTTTCAGTAGAATTAACAAAGTTGGTAATGTCATTTTTTAGTTATTCAACCTCTATTTTCAAGATTTCCTTTTTAGCGTCCTCTTTTAGAGGATGAATTCTGACATTCTTTTTGTTTAAAAGTGTTTGTTGCTCAGATAATTTCTCATGAGATAACTGCAAATCCAGAATGATTTTTTCATACTTCTCATTCTTAGCTTGAAGTTCCTCATTGAGTTTCTTTATTTTATAAAGTTGATTTTTTAGAAAACCACATTTATGAGATAAAGTATTTGAGTCATTTAAAAGATTGTCAAATTCAATTTATAACTTTTCACAAGTAGGACATAGTTCTGAAATGATTACCTTTTCAGTTTCTGATTTTGCCATTAGACAGAGGTTGGCCTCTTGTTCTTTCTCTTGCTTAGAGGATGACTCGTCACTGTCATCCCAAGTAATCATCATAGATTTGTTTTTGTAAGGAAATCTTCTTGAGTTCCTTTTGTTTAGAGGACACTCAGTTTTGTAGTGTCCCATCTTGTGTCATCCAAAACAAGTTATTTGACTTTTGTAGTTTTTTCTTTTTGATGAGATCTTATATCATGTCCTATTCCATTTATTATCCTCTGAATTCTTCTAGAAATCATAGCGTGTTTATCCTTTTCCTCAGATAGAGAATACTCTGAGTTTTCCTTTTTTATGATATCATGAGTCTTCCTGGAGGATGAACTTTCTATTTGGCTGGATTTTAGAGCAATCATTTTTCCCTTATTGCTTGGTTTGTCTGCCAGCAACAATGGTTCACGAGCTAAGTCTTTTGCTTTTGTGATGGAAGTCACCACTGGTCTCCATTCTTTTGGTAAACTCCTTAGGATTGTTCTTATCCTCTCTTGAATGGAGTATACCTTTCCAAGAGATCTCAAGTTGTTTAGTATGATTGTTAACCTTGAGAACATTTCATCAATGGTTTCCTCATCCTTCATTTCGAATAGTTCAAAATCACTTACTCTGATGTTAATCCTCGCTTCTCTTACGTGACTTAATCCTTCATGATAGATCCTTAGAGTGTCCCAGAGTTCCTTAGCATTTTTGCATTCTTCAACTCTATCATATTCTTCCCTACTCAAAGCACACATTAGAAATAAATGAGCTTTAGAGTTTAGGAGTACCTTACCATTTTCATCAGTCATCCACTGTGCTTGAGGTTTCTCATCGGAGGTTGCATTTGTGTTGTTGGTTCTGATGATGTGATCCTCGTTTTCAACCACATACCACATGTTGTTGTCTTGTGATATGAGAAATAATCTTATCTTACCTTTCTAATGGTAGTAATCTGTGCCATCAAAATAAGGAGGTCGGCTGGATGATCCTCCTTCAGGAATATACTTAGTTTTTGACATTTTTTCTTTTGGATCTTTTTCTCTTACATTGTTAGGTGTAATTTTCTAGAGAACCTTGCTCTGATGCCAATTGATGTATCTAAATATCACTAGAAGGAGGTGTTGAATAGGGATTTTGCTGTTAAAAATTTCTCATGTGTTTTGAAAAGTCTATCTTCTACGGGAGGATGCGAATCGCGAGGATATGAATTTAAACCTTTGAACTTAAGCTGAATAAAAGAGAGAGAGAGAGAGAGAGAGAGAGAGGGAGAGAGAGAGAGGGAGAGAGAGAGAGAGAGAGAGAGGGAATAGACAATGACACACACAACTTTTATATTGGTTCACCAAATGAAGGCTACGTCTAGTCCTCACTCACTTGTGAGATTTTACTAATGATCAAACTGATTAACCTCTCTCAAAGGTTGATTACAGTTTGTGTATTCTTTAGCCTCACCAAGCTTACAATCTTGTTTCTTACAAGTTCCAACTATTTCTAAGTGTAACTCACATGGAAATTACAAAGTGATATGTGTATGATTGTTTCTCTTTACTTAAAACATTTTTCAAAAAGATATTTCAAAGATCTAGTGTAGAATTATAGAAAGTATAAAGAGATGATGGAAATTGTTCTAGATAGCTTTAAGATACTTGATCTTTTATGCAATGTTGTTGTGTTTGATAATGGAAAGCTCCCTGCCTTTTATAGAGATCTTGTGGTGCTCTTTTCATGTGACAAACATCTTATGACTATTGGGGACTTGATCAAAAAGTCCAAGGTCTTTGATCCTAACTACAGAACGGCCATCCAACTATCCTTACATCGTACTGGTCATCCTCGTACCTCGTACAACCCATCCTCGTACAAGTTAAATATGACCTTTGACCTCTTTGATTAAAATGTTTTATTTGTTCATCTTTGGATACCGTTTTAACTTCTCATCATGACTAAAAATCATGGTTACAGTGATGATGAATAATATGCATCTTTGAAGGTCATCCTCTCAAGGGTTCATCCTATCTTCCAGATTTGAAAACTTGATGAATTGAGTCAGATTTTTCTCCTTTTGATCTTATTAATGATTAACTTGTTTTCTTATAAGAAATCACTCAAAAGCACAGATTAGTCATTAACTATAATTATAATATCTTAAGTAATTTTGTTATCATTAAAATCATTTGAGAGAGATTTTGTCTCAACATAAGTTACTTAAGTTTGAAATCACACGATTATTCATATGATAGAGTCTAGCATGCCAAATATTAAAATCACATAACATTTAAGAAGAAGGAAACATTTTATTGATTTCAACATTGAATTTAAACATGTCATTTGGGGCGTACCATTTCCCAACAAAAATATAATTTTTAGAAATGGTGTACAAATTTGCCTCAATAGACTGAGTAAACTTTGCCTTATTGAGAAGAAACCCAGAAACCATATTGTTCTTTATTTTAGGAGTGTGCATTACATTCTTCAAAATTAAGGTCTTTCCATAGGTGAATATTAATTCAACATCGCCAATACCAGCAACATTATTGGTGTGGGAATCTCCCAACAACACTTTCTTATCTTCTGCAGCAGTGTATGTTTTAAACATAACACGATTGTAACAGACATGGCATGAGGCGCCAATGTCTATCCACTATCCATCAGAGCCACCAAGTTAGCCTGGTTAACAAGGTTTGGCTTGTTCTTACACTTGTGTGCCATATGACCTTCTTTCCAACAATGAAAATAGAGAAAAGGGATAGGGTCATATCTAGGAGGTGGTTCTTGCCTTATAATTGGGACCTTTGGAGGGTTCCCATTCTTGTTGTTGTTCTTTAAAGTGCGATTCTGATTCTTTAGTTGTTTGTCATTTAGCTTCAGAATTGCTCCGATGAATTTCTTTTTCTTGTTATTTGCCACAAGAAGAACTTCATCTTTCTGGTCTTGCTTATGGGATTCCTCCTCAATTCTAAGGTGATTTATCAGACTTTCTAGAGAGAATTCTTTTGTTTTAGGCTTGAGAGAATTTTTAAAATCTTTCCAAGCAAGGGAAAATTTATCAATAACAAAAGCAATTTGAAACTGTTCATTTAGGGACATACCTTCATAGATGATCTCGTGAGCAATTTTCTGGATTTCATGAGACAAAGCTTCCACTCATCTATCATATGATATTTGAAGTAACGGGAACATCATACTTTTTGACTCCAGATTTCTTAGTATCATATTTATTCATAAGAGCATCCCAAACCTGCTTAGCAATATTGTTATTGGAATTGTAGTCATCATACAAATCATCAGCAAGTCCATTAAGAATATAATTTTTACATAAGTAATCATTATGTTTCCATTGGATTAATTCAACAGCTTTCTTATTCTTTTTTGTTTGATCATCTGTTTCTGGAAGAACAGGAATGTCATCCTTTAGAACTTTGGCAACCTTTTTCATGGTTAGAAAAAAATAACATATTTTGTTGTCATCGTTTGAAGTGATTTTTCTCAATCCAAAATGGTTTGTTGTAGTCAGAAGCAGAAGAACTTGTCCAAGTAATTTCGTCAACAGACATGACAATACGAAAACATCTTAAAATTGTTATTTTTAAATTTAAAAAAAACTTTGAAAAACAATTTATGTCACCAAAAATATTACTGGTTGAATCGCGAACTAGGTTGCCTTCTTTAAGAAGTTTTGAGCCACTGCCCAAATTATGCAAGACAGACTGTCAACCACGAATTCCCTGGGATAAAAATATTACTGGGTTGAGTCGCAAATTAGGTTGCTTTCTTTAAGATGTTTTTGAGCCACTGCCCAAATTATGCAAGGCAGACTGTCAACCACGAAGTCCCCAGGATAAAGCAGCTCAAATACATTGTATCGGAGTTCTACTGTATCGTAGAAAACCGTTCTAGAAATATACCATCAATATAGCAGTCGAATGACTGCCACTCATAATATGGTACTAAGACAACTCGAAAGAAAAAGAATAAGTGAGTAAGAAAGGGGGAGGAAAGAGAAAAGCCTCATATTTGGAGTGCTTTTGGTGTGATTTTCCAACTGAAGAGAACCCTCTATTTATAGAGGAAATCCGCAACTAGATCAAAGAAATTCAATGATTCATCTGAACGTGCACTCTAAGATTTGATCTCAGAAACGTGCGCTCCAAACTTAGGGTTTTGACTTAGATTTTTGACCGGGCAACAACAGATGTGTGAGACCAAATATTAGGGTTTTGATCGGGCAATATTAGAAGCACGAATTTAGGAAGGAAAACTAGATCAGATATTGAATGTTGACTCGGCGGAGGGCAATCACGTAATTAACGTATCAGTCAGAGATAAAAATGAAATTATTCATTTAATATTAAATAAATAAATAATTTATTAGTTTTTCATTTACTAAAAAAATAATACACCACTTAGCTTAAGTCAAGGCACGTTGGGGTACCCCATGGGACACACCCCAAGTTTCATATCTCCACCTTATAAACACTATTGGTGTGTAATATCTCTCCTATGTGTAACTTCTTTATTTTTTAATTCAGAACAACAATAACTTTCATTAATGTAATCATTATTTTCAACAGTTTTCCATTAATATCATCATCATTTCCAACATACGGTAATAATGTAATCATCAGTACCCGTTACCGACCGAGTATAAAGCTAGCTTAATATACTAATGTCCATCCCTCCTAGCTTTCATATCACTAAAATGGATAAAATATGGATGATAAATTTTTTGTTGGTTGAAAACGGAAATCTTGATGAGTTGGGGTTTCTTTGTATTTCCCTTTTTAAGAAAATGTGGATCTAGACAGACAACTCTGTCTTTTTTATGATTTTAATAGCATTTTTATTGTACTTATGTTGCAGAAAAATTGAAAAAATGGAGAAAAAGGTAAACAGTGGTCAAAACATGTAAATGGTTAAATACATTTTTTTTATGTGAAAATATAATTAAATATACGACACTAACTACATCCATCAACTCATAAGTCTACTATCACATGAAGAAAAAAAACACTAAACCAAACTAAATAAAATGTCATCATCATTAGTATAAAGGGTCACAGAAAAAATTGAAATTTTCACAAAATTAAATTAAATTTCTCAATTGCACTCCAACCATGGACCTAAGGTTTTGAATGGGAAATACGGGAGGGAAAACAATACTTTGAAATTCAGAATTTAACTTGCTTCAACATGATTTTGAGTTTACTTCCTTACCATAAAACTCAGTCTCCCAAAATTAGATAAGGTGCATTTATCCACACAAAAAAAAAAAAAAAAAAAAGTAGAGAAGATGGAGTACTACAAATGAGTCTCCAACATACACTTGACAAAAATGGGGAGAAAACCATGTAAGGATGAAAACTAATAAATTTTCCACAACAAAAATCTAAACAAAGTACTTCAAAATGGGTTTTTTTTTCTCAATACCCTCCTTTTGAAAAAATAACACTAAAATACCTTAATTTGAAAAATATATATCAAAATATTCCCTTTTTTTTCCTTTAGTTACAAGTCGCCATTTAGAATGGGACTTCCTTAAAGAAGCCCGAGTTCCAAATGGCGACTTCCCACTTAGATTTTAAAAAATGGGACATTTTGATATATTTTTTTCAAATGGAGTATTTTAATGGCTTTTTTTTTCAAAAAAAGGGTATTAAAAAAAAGGACCCTCAAATGGAGCAAAACATGAGTGAGGAACAAAGTAGCTCACCTTAAATTACTCTTCATCTCAAACACTACAAACTTCCTATATCATACTTTGAAATCTGCCAATAAACAGAAAAAGATGAATAAGTGAAAACAAAAATAAATAAATCTAAAATTAATTGAAAAAATAAGACAGAGGCAAGAAGGAGAAGAGGGATTGAGAAATATAAATCACCTACAAACAACGCATATTTAGAGCTCTTATAAAAAGGACCAAAGACCGGAAGTAAAATATCATAATATTTATTTGCAACTGCAATAATATCTATTTACAAATAGAATTATTATAAAAAGGACCAAGGACCAGATGTAAAATATCATAATATTTATTTGCAACTCCAATAATGTCTATTTACAAATAGAATTATTATGTTACTTTTCATCTTGTTGTTAGATAACTATGATACCAATCTTCTATGCTATATGTATATTTATATTTAGAGCTTTATCATTAATTTGCCTAAAAAGTGGTCACTAAAAGTAAGTGAAAAACTTATTGAAAATATATAACTTTGAATTTTTCTATTTTTATCAATTTATTAAATTAATATTTATACTCTAAAATCTGACAGATTTTATCCTTTATTTTAATTTTTTAACTAAACAATAAGAATATGACATGTTTTAAATAACGTAACATATGATATGATAATGTAAAATTATTAACACACATCAAATTATAATAAAATTCTTTAAAAATTTTATTTTCAAATTTAAATTTTTTTATTTTTATAATTTAATTAATGACATGTAAATAATTAGTGTAGAAGATCTTATTCACGAAATCATGTATCAACTCATTGTACTGCCGGATCCAATCTATTTTTCAAATCATTACTAATAAGTGATATTGATGGTTGCAAGAAAAACAAAGTGTGCTTTAACTTAACTGTTCGATTATATATCCATCTACATCTCTAAATATGAAATTATGAACAACAAATTTACTAATACTACTAAAAAAAATTTTATAGTGTTTGAAAAATCAATGGCTTTGCTAGAGAGACAGAACAAGCAAAGGTTTAACATAACATAATAAAAATGAAAGATCTGTTATGGATCTAAAACAACTTAAGAATGCTTTAGTTGATGTGGATTGCTTCTGAAGAGTTGTAATTGGCCATTTATTGAAAGTAGAATGAATGATAAAAATACATAATACTCAACTCAAGGTTGTCAAGTGTCAACTGGTCTATAAACTACTCCACTTGTTTGTAGTTTGTAAAAAACTCAATGAAGACTCTTGTGGTTCCATGCCCAGTTGGTCCATTTCTCTTGGTAGGGGCAAAACATGTATATTTTAGTGTATTATTCATTCACCTAACAACAGGAATGAAACTCTCTAATTGAACAACTACATAATAAAACAGGTGCTACAATAGCTAATTAAGGATACACCACATAATAAATTTAAACAGTAAAGTCAACATGATATATAAATTATATATTAAGGTGTTAATTGATTCTAATCACCTTCATGAGCCATGAAATTGTAAGGAAGTGTTGAAAATTGGAGGTTTCACTCTGGTCAAGAATTTCATGTGGCCTAAATTCCCTTTGCAAGAGAGGAATGCTATGTCCTTTGAAATGCCCCTTGTGCAAATCCAAGTTCGAATAAACCTTGCACAAGCTCACATGCGTGCAACAAGTCCAAGTTCGAATAAACCTTGCACAAGCTCACATGCGTGCAACAAGTGTTAGAATTCTGAATCTTACAAAGGTGATAGAAGAAGCCATGGACTAAAGTGAATAGTCTATGGAAGGTTTTTCAAAACACTAACAATGTTGAACAAAAAAGAGAAATGTGTGGGTAATGAACCTGTGGTGGGTGTGAAAAGGCAGAAATTAGAAGATCAGAAGAGGTTTTGTCTAATCAAACTCCAGATTCTAATGAGAACAAAGTCAATTTTGAAAAGTTGGAAAGAGATGAAAAAGATTGAACCTCATACAAAGCCTCACATGGAAATCATTGGAGTAAGCCTTTGAATGGGTGGCTGAAGTAAGTGGAGCAAGGGAATGAGTGACTGAAGTGTAATGTTGATACTTCTTCCTTTCAACAACATAGGTGAATTGGCATTGGCATCAATTTTTAAGACATCCAAGGCAAGTAATATGTGATAATTTCATTCAGGCCTTTAGCAACATTCTATTTTCTCATCCAAACATTTTTTTTTAAATTCCAAATAATTCAATTAAGTTTGTTCGACAACATGCCAATATCACTTGGTCACCAATATTTTACTTGTATGCCTCTTTGTATTTGCTGGTGCTATTTGAGTTCGTTCTATTAAAAAAAAAGAAAATGAACCCAAATCAACTCTAGAAAACACGTTCTTGGCTGAAAGCATATCATCAGCTCAATTTAGGAGTAGAGACATTTCAAGAGTCTTCCTAACCCCATTTTTAGGAGTACAGACATTTTAACAGGCTTCCTAACCCCATTTCAAGAAAAGATTTCATGAATAAATATGAAGTTTAGATTTGACATAACCATGACAATCCTAGGTAGTACTTCACATCTGACAGTAATGTGATCCTTCTTTGGAAAAAACTAAGTCAATAAAAGTTAATGTATTTCAACTAAAAACTTTTGTTGACCCAACTTTCTTACATTCAGAGCGAGACTGAGAGAGCATCAAAACTCCGTCTAGTACTTCCATTCTATGCAAGACACACTCTCCTATCAACTAAATGACTCTTCCTTACTCAAAATGCCCACATATATTTAGTGAAACTTACAAATTTAAACCTAAAAGTGCTTTGAAAAAATTGTGTTAAAGCAATATATTCTTCCTTATTCTTATAAGCACACAATTACTTGCAAACACCACAGTCTAATATTGCATTGTTGAATTAGAAAACTTAAGATATTTGCGTTACGCCAATACAACAGAACTGTATGTTTTGATTAAAAAAAAGGAGCAGGTATCAACAAGAAATCGTATCAAAATTTCTACAACTCAAATTCTTAATAATCTTTTATAACTTCACCCAGCAACACATCTAAACAAAGCATATAACAACAAACACTACTAACAACGGTTTTCACCTCAGCCTTCATCTAATGCCCAAAACATTGATGGTGTCAACAGAGGACCACATGATCACTTCAGAAACAAATGAGAAACTTGATAATTGCCTGTATCATGATACAAGAACTTGGTGTTCATAACACCACGTCAGCTTATTTAGTTAGAGGTAAAATGTAAAAACGCCGCCAAGGTCTGACATATATAATGCCAGAAATATAAATCTGTTGCAAGTCTTTTACCTGTCACACATGGATTGTTAAAAAACAAATCTTGTATACCAACCCGAAATGCCTAAAATAAATAGCAAGGCATGATTACCTTCGGGATAAGATGTGTGATTAAAGGCAGCTTCAGCACCAAGTGATAAAGAGAATTAGTCCTCAAAAACAAGATTTAAATTCATCACCAAAACTATAAGTTAGAGAATCAGTTCTTAATGAACAAAATCAACTGAAAGTGACAATAGAAGAACATAGACAAAAAACACCAGATACCAGCTGCCATAAAAGTTCAAACAAGCTTTCAAAAGGAAACATTAGCAACCAGACATTATGGTGTCAATCAATAAAACGCCACAGAAAAAATGCAGACAGTATTAAGTCCTACACAACAAAAAAGATTAATATAGGTCATCATCATAACAATAATGAGCTTTTGATGTTGTCTCCCGCTATATGAAGATTGTTTCTCAACTTCCAGCCCAAATTCTCTGCAAATTTCATAACAGTACAGCAAGGTTAAAGAAGTGAGTCCCAAACTTCCAAGAAAGACATGGCAAGAGGTTAAGAAATCAGGTTCACAAGAGCTCCAAGAAACATCAGGCCTGTCACAACGTTACATCATAACAATGAAGAGTTAAGAGAGGTAAAATCATGATGATAAAATATAAAGTTAACATACAGAAGGACAGTAATGATTTTATGCATAATGACAGCATGAAAATAGACACCCTCGAGTGAAGAAACAGACAGATTTTTGAGAACCACAAATGAAATTCATGGGACATAATCTGTAAAACGATGCCTCCAAACATACATACATCATCTTATAGATATCAATACAACAACACAAAAAACTTGAGGTTCCTTTTCTTTTTAGTTCATCAAGGGGATTTTATATCTGAACCACAAAACTTTAACCAGGTTCTGCTCCAATGGACACCACAAAAAAGAGAAGCAACTCGTGATTTTCAAGGATGCTCAAGGGCTGAAAGAACAGCTAAAATTGGCATTTATATGCATGGATAGTAACTTCTTCAAGAACCCGTCTCTTAATAAGAAATATGATTCCAACAATTCAAAATGGATTTAAATTCAAATGAATAAAAAAAATAAAATCATCTTTATTTATATCACACACACACACACATATATTATATATATATACACACACACACACACACACACAACACACACACACACACACACACACACATATATATATATATATATATAGAGAGAGAGAGAGAGAGAGCACAAACACACCTTTCAGAACTTTGAAGAACAATGAAAATGAAACTATATCATTTCATCTCTGCCATGAATTTCTCATACTCTGAATCAGCTCCATATGATGTCTTCTCCGCTGATGAGTTAGGAGGAAGCACATTTCCAATGCTCTGGGATTGATCAGCCCCATATGTTGTCTTGTCAGCAGCAGGAGGTGGGACGGGATGATTATTAGCCCAAGGCGCATTTACAATGCTGTGGGATTGGTCTGAAGTTGCAGGGGCCGATGGGGGAGGTGGTGGAGGAACTGCATTGTAGTAAGGTGGAGGAGGGTATCCGTAAGATGCAGGATATGTTGGTGGAGCTGCTGGCGGCATTGATGGTACTGTGTTCCCATACATGTTGCCTGGTACAGACTGAGAAGATGTGTTATTATCAGACTGCACTCCAGGAGGATAATTCTGCTGCATTTCACTAGAATTCATGGGCTGGGACGTAGCACCGGGAGGACCCGTATGGATTGGAGGAGGATATTGAACACCATAATGAGGCATAGGTTGACCTTGCATAGGAGGATACATAGTTGACCCAGGTGGAGGAGGAGCATAAGGATTGTATGGAGGCGGAACAGGAGGTCCCCAAGGAACTGGGGTACCACCGTAACTCCCAGGAGGAGCACTTCCAAGGGGACCACCACCAGTATACTGTTGGGACGGATAGGCTCCCATTTGCTGGTTTGGAACAGGATAAGTCGGCACAGCAGAGGCTGGTGGGCCAGGAGGTACAACAGGCTGAGGCGGCTTACCAGCAACTCTCACTGCAATGGTTCGGCCCTCGAGGCGATAACCATTCATGGCCACAATAGCATTGTTTGCCATTGTGATATCAGCATACTTCACAAACCCATATCCTTTACTCAAACCTGTCAGCCGATCCTTAATAACTTTCGCCATAACAATCTCACCAAATTGTTGAAACAATTGGATCAAGCCATCATCCTCAAGAGTGGGTGGCAAATACCCAATGTACAAATTTGTATCATCAATTTCCTTTTTAACAGCACCAACCCCTAAGCCAGCTTGTGGTGTACTACCAGCCGAACCAGAATTGTTAGCCCAAGGTGGATTGCTTCCAGAATTGCCCGACCCAATTGCCAAAGTACTGGTTTGCTTTATTGCAGATTCAGGAACCGTACCACCTAACTCAGCCAAGAAATTCTGATACTCATCATCCATCTTCTTCCCCGTAGCACCTTTCACCGGACAATCTATACTAGGATGACCACCATCCCCACAATGCTTACAAACAACTTCACTCTTAAAAGTTGAAGTCCTCGTAGGACACGCGTATTGGCGATGACCAGGTTCGCCACACAACCTACAATACTCTTCATCCCTAATAGTCCCATTCAAAGCTGCAAGCTCCCTAAGCTGTTGCCTCTTATGCTCATTCAAAACCTCATCCACAGGCTGCAAAAGCTTCTCCACCATACCAGCAGCAGCTTCAAGAGCATCAGCAGTATCCGCCTCCACCAAAACATGCAAATCTTCATTCTCCGAAGGATCAGGTTTCAAGTCCCTCTTCTGTTGCAACCTACCTTCTTTCACCGACCCTTTACCTCGAATCACAATCTTAGCACCAGTTTCTTTCTCCATACGTTTCTGAGTATTACCCCTAGGACCAATAATAAGCCCTATGAAATTATAACCAGGGTATTCTTTCATTGGTATATAAAGCTTCTTCTGAAGCTTTGGTGGTCTATAATCAGCAGGTGGCTTAAATGCAGGGTTTTTCTTAATAATCTGAGATATAATTTCTTGTCTCTCTTTCTGTAATCTCTCACGTGCACGATACTCTCTAGTGTTAATTCTAATACCCATATTATCATATATAGGTTCAGGTGAAGGAGATCTAGCACCTTCCGGACGATCATCTAAAGGTAAACCAGATTGTAACATTCTACTAATCTCAAGTAATCTACTATTCAAAGCTTGAATTTCGGGATCGAATTCAATACCGCCCATGAAATCAGGAAGTTGAATTACAGGTTTCGGCTCATCGTCTGCCCATCGCGACTTCCTTTTCTTCGTTCCGGCGCCTAATTCGCCACCAGCCTGATCGTTTGAATCTGGCTGTGGGTCCCATCGACTACGGCGGCGGCGTTTGCTTGTTGTCTCTTCTTCGCCGCCTGATTGATCCTTGTCGGTGGTGCCGCTTCGGGTATTACCAGTCAGACCATTCTCGGATAGAAGTGGTTTTGTAATATGTGGCCGCGAACCGGTATCGGCGGCGAGTTGGCCATTCTCCGATGGGTTTCCATTGGTGCCGTTTTGGGGGATTAGGGATTGAGATTGGTTTTGATAGTCAGATGTTGAATCGGGTTGTGTTGGTAGATCGTTGGGAGGGTTCGAATCGAGAGCTTCCATGGATGATTGAAGAGAGAGAGAGAGAGAGAGAGAGATAGGGTTAGGGTTTTAAAAAAGAAGAGGTGGAAGGAGAAGAAGAAGAAAGAAGAAAATTGGGGGAAGATTGTGGTGATGCAAAGGAAATCAAAGAACAATACGTAACACACGTGACCTATCTGCTTCGCAAGCTTACTTATATACTGTATTATCTATTTCTCACAAGCGTATTCGACCTCGACTAGGATTCCTCTTTTCTTTTTTCCAACAAAAGAAAATAATCTTCCTTTTTTTATTTTATTTTTCGGATAATATTTATTTTGGAATTTTTGTATTTATTTATAAAGGACAAATATTTATTATGTATTTTTTTATATATTAGTAATTTATATTTGTTATGTAATTTTTTATATTTATCATTAAAAAATATTTATTAATCAAATATATGTATATGTGTTAAAATTTGTTAATTGATTATTGATGATGATTTTGTTATTGATGAATTAATCTTTTTAGTTATTGATATTTGAGTAATTTATATGTGTCTTGAGAATTTACGAAGCTTTACTTATAATGTATTTACGATAAATATGATTGTTAATTACAATTTCATTAGCAACTATTACTTGAGACATATTTTACATGTGTTAATTTTAATGCTTTCTTTTAAGTTAAAGTTTACAAGTCATATGCACCAAGTTTTTGTTACAAATAGATTCAATCTTAGATTCTCTAAGACACTTAGTAGTTTTATTATCAAATTGATTAGTTGAACCAACAAAATTAGTTAAGATTTCTTAAAAATGAACTTTATTTTTTGCAAAGTGTGAGTCGATTTTTGTGTTGTGTTTCTCATAAAAGTCTGAATTGGAAGTAATATAAAATATAATTTGACTATCACAAATTAGTTTTGTTGCTTTCACATCTCCTAACTTGAGTTAATTCAGTAATTATCTCATAACTTGAGTTGATTGAATAACTGGCTTCGTCATGTAAATTTGTAAGTTGTTGTTGCCCTAACACAATATAATGGTTTTACACTCGATCTTTTGACTACTTCTTGATTCGCCATATTATCACATTACCTCCAACAATATTTTATGTGACTAATAACACACCATATTTTACAAGTGTGGTTAATACTAACAGTGATTTAAACGTTTTGATTATGAGTTGATGATGATAAAGTTGATACTACAATATTTTTGCCCTACTGCAAGACATAAAAATTGTTGCTTAACGTAAAAAAAATCATTGTCGTAATTTACAAGAACGATTTTCTGTCTGTGGAGAACCAAGATGTTGCATGTGTCTTACGCAACAGGTTTTTTTTAAACGTTTTTCAAAAATTGTACTAGTAACTACCTCTAACATAACAATTTTTCAAATTGACAACTACAACAATTTTATGATGTTGCCAAATTAAAACCGTTCTTGTAGGTTCTTTTTTCAATTAAGTTATAGCAACGCATTAAAACCGTTGCAAAAGATGATTTTTTTTATAAAAAAAAAACAATATCTTAAATTATTGTATTTTAGAAAAATCAATTTAGTAAAAGATTATGATTGTAATATTATAATAAATTTAAAATATAACAATTGCAATGGTATAAAATTTTGAAATAATATATATATATATATATATAGTTAAAATTCATTGTCATATACAATGTGTCAAACAAACACACAAAATAGGTGAGGTGTTGTAACTCTTGATCATTCATACGATGTATTCGCAGTAATTCAATTTCTCTAATTTATATTTTAGAGATAAGGAGACAATAAAAATAACAAAAATTAAAATTCTTATCTATAAAAAAAAAATACACAAAGAAAACTTAAGTATCAACATCTATCTCTTCATCTTGTGCTTCCAAATGTTGAAATTCTTCATTGGTATAACCACCATTCATCTACAAAATAAAAATAATATATTCAATAAGTAAAATCATGAGTAAATGGCAAAATATTAAAATCTATAAATGTGATTGTAAAGTCAAAACAGAACATGTATGTGAGAGCAATACATAACCATTTTCAAATGAATCATTTTAAATGTAAAGTAGACTTCAAAATAAAGAGACCACTTTCAAGAAGGGTATATATTATTATATCATCATGAGCGAAATTGTAGTTTGAGGAGGGTATATAATATAGCTTTCAAATCACCTTAGAGATCAATAGTTAATTTCAATATTGACTAGATGCTTCTATCAAAGTCTCAAATCTAATCACACAAAAATTTCAAATTCCTTTAAAAAATTCAGCACCCATAAATATTCACGACTTCATGTAACACTATTCAGAAATTCTTCAAATTTTTTGGCCAAAGCAATTCAAAATCTCCAAAAACTAACACTATCCAGAAGTATGACAATTAAAAGTAACACTCATAATGTTGCCAATTATCAATACAAATTCATGATGCTGCTAGCTCATAGTGTTAGAGCAAATTATCATAGCAAATTTAACAATGTATTGCAGTTCATAGCAGTAGCAAATTATCAGTGCAAAGAAATTACAAAAAAGATTCATCTTCACAAAAACATAATAAGTATAAAATTAGGCCTTTGATGTTGGATCGTATACTAGTATTACCATAGACTATAAACCCACAAAATATTTACAATCAATGCAATTAAAGATTCTCAAATCAAATTCCATTAATAAATTCAGCACCCATAAACATTCATGACTTCATGTAAAACTATCCAGAAATTCTTCAAATTTTTTGGTCAAAGCAATTCAAAATCTCCAAAAGTAACATTTATGTAACACTGCCTAGAAGTACGACAATTCAAAAGTAACACTCATGATGCTTCCAATTATCAGTGCAAATTCATGATGATGTAAGTTCATAGTGTTAGAGAAAATTATTTGTGCAAATTTAGAAAAGTATCGCAGTTCATAGTAGTTACAACCAATGCAATTAAAGATTCTCAAATCTAATCAGACAAAAATTTCAAATTCCTTTAAAAACTTCAGCACCCAAAAAGAAAAAAATTGATAATTTAAAGAGATTGATTAAGGATGAGAAACATACTCTAGCTAAAACATAAGACAAATCTAAACTTCCAATAAAATCATGGGAGGGTTCAAGTTCTTACTTACCTTGAGAGATAGAATGCCTTTGAGAAATTGGATTCTAAAAACCAGGGTTCTAGTGAAATCTGTGAAAATAAAATAGGGTAGACAAATAATTAATCAACCATTTCATAGCACCTTTTATTTGTGTTTATATGCAAATCTCACGTCTAATCTATAACAACCCAATTCGATTACTAGAACCAACTTCTTTTTTAATGGTCTGAGTTCTATCACCCTTTCAATGTTGAAAAAATAAATCTAATAACAAAGCGAAGATACAAAATACATACCAAAAAGTGTTGCAAGTCAAGAAGATGGAATAGAGAAGTCTCGTAAGTCACGGTTGAAGGGGTTTAGCAATTCTCACGATGGAAGTGTTGTGAGTCTCTCAAGATGCAAAAACACTACTAAGAGGTTGAACGATGTTGAGTGTTTGATAGAAAAACAGTTACGCGAGAGAGAAAAAAAAATATACGCAAGAGAAGGTAACACGTGAAAGGGTTATGCGAAAGGTTCTTGGACAAAAAGAGGGTTACACGAGAAGCTTGCTGAAAGTGAAATTTTTTGTGCAAGATAGGGTTTCAAGAGAGGGAAAACGAGGAGGCTTTGTTGAAATGATGGAAAATGAAATATTGGGACAATTTCGATGTCTTCATCAGTAACTGAATAAAGAAGGGTTTTTTGTTTCAAGAAAGGTGTGACTACGAGAACGGTTTTTCTTAAAACTAAACAACAACGATTACTAAATGTCGCGTAAATATATCAATAAACAACAAGAACGGTTTTTTAGTGTTGTTGTAAAAATTATAAAATTTAATGTTCTACTACAACGGAATATAAAAACCGTTATCTATTTAACTCTACGAGAACGGTTTTTTACTATAGAAAATTAGGTGTTGCCGGTAACATCAAAATATTGTAGTGTGATAATTCTAAGTTAATGATGATAATTTTGCATTATGACGAACTAGTTAATCGATTAGTATAACAACTAGCTTCATCGATTAAATGAAGTAAAAAATGATAAAATGTTAAGAATAATCGACTCGTAATAATTGGTTAATTAGTTAAATATTGAAATATTATTAGTAATAATAAATTAGTTAAATAGAAGTAATCAATTATGTGATTAAAACCCATAATTACATTCAGTGTTGATCAAGAAACATTTTAGGAGAAATAATAGATTATTTTTGGTTAATAATCCCTTGGTGTAATAATCGAATAATTGGAATTACATAATTTATTAGGTGTTAACTAGAATTAATTATAGGATTAGATTAGTATTATTACATTAGTGAGGTGAAGATAATTAATTAATAGAAGTACAATAACTGATTACTAATTAATAATCGATTAGTCAAGTAGAGATGATTGATTCATTAGGATTCAGTAACTAAAAAAACTTAGTCG
>JBBPBR010000003.1:52808458-52849912 GCA_037974775.1 Cicer pinnatifidum
AAAAAAAAAAAAAAAAAAAAAAAAAAAAAAAGTGGGTACTTGGAGTAAAATTCTCATATCTCATATTTGAGAACTTTCTATCTTCATCTTTTAAATCCAAAAATCCCTAACATCACCATCTATTCTCCCCCACTACCACCATTACCATATTTCGACCTCAATCCCATCATACCATGAAATTATTCAACTTGTTGAATCAATAACTTCTTATGGGTGTGTTTATGATTGTGTAGATCTAGAGTTTTTCTAGCTTCTTTCTGGATCCAGATTTATTGTTGTTGGCTATGTCAATTAAAGCCTTCATTATCTAATAAGTAACTTTTTAGAGGGCTATAGCCCTTTTTTCCCTTATACTTTATTTTCTTCTCTTCTTCTTCGCCCTTCTTGTCTTCATTTTCAAACTCTATATTTTATACTCATCTATTTCCTTACTTTCATCTTCCCTTTTCTCCATTTTTTATATCTCTTTTTCCCTTTTTCGATCTCTCTTTACTATTTTGGTATGTAAATTATTATTTTTTTGTCCATTTCTCTCTTTAGTCCAATCTTTATTTTCTCTTTTCTCAACTTTCTGATATAATTTTGTTTTTAACATTGGAATATTGATTAATGTTTTAATATTTAGCTTTATTTAACTATTATTCTAATTAAATAATTTAAATTTAAATAATATTGCAAATAATTTAGATAATTAATTAAAAGTTTTATTATTTATATTATTGAAAATGAAATTTTATTCAATTTTATATAAATTTGAAATAATTTATTATAATATAATAATCGTTTTATATATAATAAATTTAAATTGAATAATAAATGTTTTTTTAATATAATTTTTAATAAGTAAAATTAAATAATTTGATTATTTTCATATAAATATAAAATTAAATAATTTATTTTTTAATAATCATAATACTAGAAATGTGTGTGACACGTAGAACAGTGAAAGAGAGCCCTAAAAATGTTTTTGAAACATGACAATTGTGAGAGTTGCAACCAACACACAGATATTTTCTATTTAGAACGAGGTAAATTTGATTTTTTTCATTGGACATAAAGATACACATATAGATACGTAAGAGTAAAATTGCAGTTTTGTTAAATATAATAATTTTTTTCCCTCTATTTTAAATACCTTTTTATTTTAAAATTATATTCATAAAAGATAATTTATATTTATATTTTAATAATAAAAAGAAACAAATTTATTTAAATTAATATAAATTTTGTACAATTATTTATTGATACCGTTGGGGTCAACATCTTCGTTACACATATTCAACTCTCAAATTTAAAATTTTATTTTAAATATAATTTTTTTTTTTTAAGAATTTTTCAACGTTTTTATTTTATTTTAAAATAAGTTTAGTAGCGATTCCAATTGTTTTTGGAAAATCCTTTAAATTTTAAGTCGTGACAATATTTTCTTATGCTATGACATCCTTAATTCTATGGAAGTTGTTCTCACGTTGTGCAATATATACAAAAAACAAATAGATAGAAGTAGTAGTGGATTGAGAAAAAGACAAATAATTGAAATAAGGAATAACCAAATAGATAGATTAAGATAGAGAAATGAGGTGGCACAATCACCATAGAGACACTGAAGTTGCACAACACAGTCATACACCACCGTTTTACATAATAACAAACGGTGTCAAGTAATAAAAGAAGTGTCTATCTATTTTGAAAGAAATTAGGGGATGTTATTTTATACCGAATGATAACCATATTTGTTGTAGAAGAAATGTTTTGTTGACACATTATTTAATATCAATTCTGTATATTTATACGATTTTTTTTTATATAATTTTTTCTCTCTCTTCGAAAAACTAGTCAACACATACTCATGTTCGATTTTATATGGGATTAGATACAGTGTCACATTTTTGTGTGTCAAAATAAAGGAGTTCTTACGGTAGATCTTGGATAAAATATGGTGGTTCAAACTCTCATTTTCTATATAAAAAATAAAAATAATACTCCGTAGTAAAATAAGATCTTATTGGATATGGATACCTCCTTAACGAAGAGTAAACAAATGATCATGGTAATTCATTCATTTGATGCAATTAAAATTGTATTTGTGATGCGACAAGTTTTAGATAATATTATTATATATTAGTAATAAAGATATTTTAGATATTTTTATTCTCTTGTATATATATTTACTGTAACTCTATTACCTCAAACTTTTGTTCATTTTATGTTATGAACCTTAGTAGGGTTGTTTCTCTTTTTCCCCTTTTCTTCTTCCTCCGTTTTACGGTTGATATCGATTTGCTCCCTTCGTTTCTGACTCGATTATATTTCTCTATTTCCGACATATTCTTCTCTTTTGTTTTCGGTGTGGTTCCTTCTCTTCTGTTCCCAACACAATTTTGTTTGGTTCCTGATGGACTATGCTATTGACACGTTATCCCTAATTTCTTTTGTTTCAATGATTGTGTTCGTCGTATTTTCCTGTCATTATTTGTTATGGTTGGTGCTAAGGATGAATCTCTTCATACTACTAGTGTCCACCTCAATGGACAAAATTACTCTTATTGGAGTTATGTGATAAAAAAAAAATTGATTGGAAAAGATATATGGGGTTATGTTGATGGAACTTCTGTGAAGTCTACAGAAAAAAAAATGATGAAGCTAAATATGCAAAAGATTTAAAAATATGGAATGTTAGTAATTCAAAAATCATTACCTGGATTAATAATTCTGTTGAGCTGTCTATAAATGTGCAACTAGCAAAATATGATATTGCTAAAGAGATTTGGGATCACTTGAAATGTTTGTATGTTCAGTCTAACTTTGTAAAATGGTATCAGTTGAAACGTGAAATTAGGGCCCTTAAGCAGAACAATATGACTATTCCAGAATTCTATTCAGCAATGACTAACTTATGCGATCAATTGACTTTATATGGAATCATTTGAGTTGAAAGTTGTCAAAGCGTACATTGATCAGAGAAAGGCGCAACGTCTAGTTTGGTTTCAGATAGCTCTTTTTGGGGGTATTTTGCATCGTTGTCTTTTCTTTACCGTTGAATCAATAGTTAGTGAATTTTTAGCATAAGAAATCAAACTTAAGACTGACTATGTTGTGTTAGATAAGAAAATTTCTTAACTCTCCCATCAGTTTTTGTTGCTCTTGTTCAGAAAGGAAAAGCTCAAGGGAGAGTAGGACTTGGTAATGATGAATGTGTTTTTTGCAAAGAAAAATGTCATTAGAAAGCACATTGTCTGAAATTGGGGATAACACATAAGAATAATTTTAGGGGCTGACATCCAATGTTGTTGCTTCTACTTCTCCTATCATTGGCTCTAGTATTGGTTTTGTATACTCATCTAAGATTGCTTCCTAAATGTCTGATATTGCAAAACAACTTCAAAAACTTTTTGTCAGTCAATCACATGCAATTTGTGTCTCCTTCACTAAAGGTTTGAACTCCTCTAGTATGTCAAGTATACCTCCTTCCATATGGATTCTTGATTATGGAGCATCTTACCATATAACATATGATGATAAATCTTTTGTGTTTGTGAATCATGTTGAAGTAGCAATTTACAAGAAATGGGGTTTGAATGGTAAATTTACCTATCTAAAATTTCATGTAAAAATTAACTCAAGATTGATCTTGGTTATAAAAAGTAGAAAACAAAGAAAATTCTTGGTGCTGAAACCAGAAAACGCATAACGTTTTTGGTTAGTTGAAATTAACAGTTTTAGCTTATCTATTTAACTTGATAATTAAAAGACTGAATGTAAATAGATAAGGGAAGAGATATAACAAACACAAGTGTGAGATTTTCCATTAAGTATTCAAAGCAAGAATGTTCTTGGTTTTCACACAACTTTTGCAGACCAATCTTGATCTTGTTACAACTTACTACCTTTCAACTTAGAATGGATTTCCACAGATCTACCTTTCAATTTTTAGAAAGGATTTACACACTACCTTTCACACACATAAAAGGATTTTTACAAAAACTTCTCAAGCTATTTCAACACAATAGTCTTGAGTTTACAAAGGGATGATTTAAAGGTATGACATAATTTGAATATGCTCAAATCATGTTTGAGAATGGATTCTGATTTTGGAACTTAGCAGTGATTGAAACTTATAGCCAATTGAGAACTGAATTGAAAGATGTTTGACAATCTCATAATTTCAAATATCATTGCAAATGAAGTATTGCTTGCTTTCTTGAGTTCTTATTTTTCCTTCATCTTGAAGTCCCTTTTATAGGCTTCAAGAGAGCTTATGACAACTCATTTGTCCGTTGGGAGTTGTCCAATTATCATATGGCAGTGAATGGATAAAATCAATCATAAAGCAAGAATGTTATTGAATTTGGGCAACCTTGCTTTTTGAAAATCAAGAAATATCTTTGTTATTGCTTTGTGGTAACATAGTTTTGACTTTAACTTGACATATGTGTGAAGTATTATTCATGCTTTGCAACACATGTACAAACTGTTAAAAATTGCACGATTGTTCTTTCCAAACTTGTCAATTTTTATGCTTATTGCTTGCTTTACCTTTGGAGAATGATTTTGTTTTAATGACGCATGAATATAGTCTTTGCCTTTTCTTTTGGAGTGATCTTCATACTGAAATATATCCTTCTATATTTTGGAGAACATACTAAAATGAATCTGCAAGTTTTGAATCTAATATGATTACTTTTTGAAATTCTAGAACTTGTGGAGAATGGTCTTCGTTTTCCTTTAAAAATGTCAAGAACGTTCTTCGTTTTTCTAACTTGGTTTTATTTCTTCTTTATTATGATCTGCTTTGATTTTCTTGGTACCTATCTTGATTAACAAACTCAAGCAAACATATCAAATACCAACATGCACATGCACATAATTATAATCTTAATTACCATTTGTTTATCATCAAAATATTAATTTGGGATTTTGTCTCAACAATCTCCTTTTTTTTTTATGATGACAAACATATTAATTGAGATTTTAATTTTGATTATTTTAATGATCATATAGAGCGTTTTTGATAAAAGCTCCCTCTCAACATGTGTTATCCTTTTTGAACCAATACATGAGTTTCATTTATAAAAAAATAATCACTAGTTCATACTCAATGGTTCAAAAACAATTTCATTAATAAAGCAGTAGTCATTAGGTCATACATAATATCATTGATTTAAAGTTATAATCATCAGTTCACACACAACAACAAAAAATTACAGAAGTAATTATATAAAAGGATCTTCTGAAATAACTTATGTTTAAAATCTAGATTATACTTATTCCCCTTTATCACAACAAAAATGGAGCAGGAGCAGTAGCAAAGATAAAATGACAATGATGGAGAAAACCCTCCGAGGATGAGGATAAGGATTGTTGTTGAATTGGTGGTGGATCCGGTAAGGGTGGCTCAATACCAAACTTTGGAGCAAGCTCGTTTGTCATCTAGTCTCTTAGAATAGCCTGTTCTTTATCCTAATGCATCATTCTAGCTATGATGGTATGGAGAGCATCGAAAATTGCCTTATTGGTCTTTTAGCCTTCTTTTTACACCTTTGATTTTTTATAGAGGAGGCTTAGCACTTTTAACATGAGTAGATAAAGGCATGTTTTGAGAAGGTGCAACAGAGGTACAAAATATTGACATAGTGGCAAAAGATGTGTTAATATGAGGGAGAGAGCTGGTAGGGGTGAAGTTGTGAGGTATAGATGGATCAAATTCTTGAAAAACCAGATATTGTCTAATGCCAAAGATGGAATAACTCATTTTCAGTGGTGAGATAAATGTTGGTGACATGATAGAGGTGTGTTGATGAGGCATAGGAGGACACATACCATGAAAAAACGAGTTTGGAGTGGTGTGAGGGGCAGTAGCAGTGGTATTTGTGTGAATTTTAAAGTGGCGTTCAGACCTCTTTCTTTTCGTTGATGTTGGAGTAAAGGTTACGATTGGAATAAATTGAAGTTGTTTCATATGTGAGATATTTTTTGAGAAAAATTTTGAGATCTTGATACATGAAGATTTTGTGGATAAAGGAACATAAAAAAAATATGAAGATTTTATAGAAGACCATACCATAAGGAACAATGTTTCTCTTGTAGTCTTTGTTTATGGCAGAGATCATGTGATGAATTATCTAATGTGGCAGATTTAGCTTCTTCTTACGGAGAAGGTGATAAATGACTAAGGCATCATTATCAGAGACAAATTCATGGCTGCCGCAACGGGGTAAAATGGAGTGTTGGCTGATACTATTGAAAATTTTAGGAAAAGGCTTCAAGTCAGTTGAGATGTAATTGGTTGACTCAGCAAAAAATAATTCGTTAAACACATTATCTATGAAAATATTTAGAGTGAGTACCAATCTTGTCCAAAGACTGCTGGTCCTTCAGAAGGCATATGAAGGATTTTAGCAAGGATTGGAGGAGTGAGACGTATTTCAATGCCTTTAATTATTGAGACAATGACGGATTTATCTAGAAAGGTTTCAACCTTGCAACAGAAGGCTCGTATAACCACAGGATAGTAATAGTAAGAAATTTGAAAGAAAACAAAAAGCAGTCCAACCCAAAGGCTCTGTATAATTCTTAATGCATCATACTGTAAATGTTCAAAAACGAACACACGACCAATACCTATTGGTCTCTGGCCCACTTTTCATTGTAGAAATTTTGGTTTTGTGAGGAAATTATAGTGGCAATGAGAATTTTTTAAGAGGATGGTTTGTTGGATATTTGGTTTTAAGGTTTGAAGCTTTCGTTGAAGAACATTATGGGTTTGGAGTTTTCGTTGAAGAACGTTTTAGGTTTGGAGTTTTATTTGGAGAATGTTTTGGATTTTTGGTAGACTTAGCGTTTTTCAAACTTTTTGAAGCAAGAAAATCTGAAAGTGTGGGGGAGGACTTGAGTGATGGATTTGTCTTGGGTTTGGAGGGATTAGAGTTGGATGGTTTCTTTTGGGAAGGTGATTTTTGGAGTGTTTGGGTTATTTGAGGGGTTTGGGATTTTGAGGTTTTTAAGGGTTGTGTTGATGGTGCCAGTTCTGAAGTAGGAATCTTTGGTAATAGTGTGGAATCAGAACCGTCATTAGATATTGTGTAGATCGTTTGGTCAATTGTTTTGGGTTTGGTGGTCCCAATACCAGCGAGAATACTCATTGATATACTTTTGGAGGAGGAGGATGTTGAGCGTGTTTTGAGTGTGTTTCTAAGATGTGGTGGAGTTTGATGAATGGTGGGAATCTCGCATTGATACAATGGTGGAAGAATGGTGGAAAGAGGGGTTGATGTGATAGGAAAGGAATTTGACTCTCGCGAGGAAGACATTAGGTCAAAGAATGTTCTTTCTGTAAAGAATGATGGGATGTTCGTTTAAGTGGTGGTGAAGGTGATCGTATTGGAGATGGTGAAGGAGATGGTGAGGAAGATAATGATGGTGTTCCAGGATTAGGGTTTTTTTGTGCTAAAGCTTTTGTGCATGCCATTTTTGAAAAAAATTGATCATGGACAAGGATGAAGAAGAATGATAAAACATTTTTTTTTTTTGGATAGTGTAAAGTTGTTATTTAGTGAAAAGAAAGTGACTTTTGAATTTTTTCTGAGCAGTTATTGAGGGAAACGAGAGTGCCACTCGTGGATTTGATTGATGGAGCATACTTTTATTGGGAATGAGGAAGTATGGAGGTGATGTGACATTGATGGGTGGAGTGGTCGTTACTTTATAATGAGTGACAGTAGTACATGTTCAGAAGTTGACTTTTGAATTTTTCTGCTTTAGATAAAGAACGAAGAACATTCTTGAGGTGTTTTGAAAAATTACATGCAAACGGAGAAAGATCTCTATTATCACCAAAATGTTCTAGTTACAAATTTTCAATAATTATGAACGGGATTTTTATTTGTTCTTTGATTGAAATAAAATTTTCTTCAACAAAAGGCTTCGTGAAAATATCAGCAAGCTGATTCTTTGTATCAACAAAGATTAATTCAGTTTCTTTTTTATTCACATGATATCTAATAATTATTTCAATATGTTTTGATCTAGAATGTTGAATGGGATTTTTGGAGAGATTAATAGCGCTAGTATTATCACAATAAATTGGAATATGAGAATAACTTACTGAAAAATCTTCCAGTTGGTTTTTGATCCATAACACTTGTGAACAACAATTTGCTGCTGAAACATATTCTACTTTAGTGGTTGATAGAGCATTTGTGTTTTGCTTTCTAAATGACCAACTTATTAAGGCTTCTCCTAGGAACTAACATGCTTCACTTCTGCTTTTTCTTTCAATCTTGTCTTCGGCATAATCCGCATCACATTAAGCTACAAGATCACAGTGAGAACCTTTGTCATACCAAAGGCCAAGATCAGCTGTATCGACTAGATAGCGAAAAATTCTTTTTACCGAAATTAAGTGAGATTCTTTTGGTGCAAATTGAAACCTAGCACACAATCCTATTGCAAAAACAATGTATGGTCTACTTGCAGTTAAATAGAGTAACAAACCAATCATTCCCCTATATTCTTTTTCAGAAATTAATTTTCCATTTTCATCTTTATCTAATGAAGAGGATGGATGCATCAGAGTAGTCATAATTTTAGCTTCACTAATCTTATATTATTTTAATAATTCTTTTATTATTTTTCTTGATGTATGAAGATTCCATCTTTAGGTTGCTTAATTTGTAGTCCAAGAAAATACATTAACCCTCCCATCATACTCATTTCAAATTCAATTTGCATAAGATTTGAAAAGTCATCACACATCTTTTCATTTGTTGATTCAAAGATGATATCATCAACATATACTTGAACAATGAGTAAATCATATTTTTTTTATTTCCTTAAAAAGTGTTGTGTCAATTTTTCCTAGGAAAAATCCATTTTTGATCAAGAATGAGCTTAATATTTCATACCAAGCTCGAGGGGATTGTTTAAACTATATAAAGCTTTAGTGAGTTTAAAAATATGGTTTGGTTTGTTTTGATCTTTGAAACCGGGAGGTTGGCGAACATAAACTTGTTCATTTAAAAAATCATTTAAAAATGCACCTTTAGCATCCATTTCAAAAAGTTTAATGAGTTTATGAGATGCATATGCAAGAAGGATTCATATGGCTTCTAACCTTGCTATTGGAGCAAAAATTTCATCATAATCTATTCCTCCTTGTTGATTATAGCCTTGGGCGACTAACCTTACTTTGTTTCTAATTACTCTTCCTTCTTCATCAAACTTATTTCTAAATACCAACCTTGTTCCAATGATGGACTGATCTTGTGGACTTGGAGCAAGAGTCCATACTTCATTTTTTTCAAATTGAAGGAGTTCTTCCCTTATTGCTTCAATCCAGGATTGATTAACTATAGCTTCCTTGATGGATTTTGGTTCTAATTGAGATATCATTGCCATGTTGCTATTAACATCATCCTTACATGATATTCTTATTCTAATGCCATCAGCTGTATCACCAATTATTTGATTTTGTGGATGATCACGTATTAATTTCCAGCTTCTGGGAGGAGTTTGAAACGAAGATTGTTTATCAATCTCGTTTTCCTGGAGAACAAATTGTCCAGATTGTTCTTCCTCCTCGTCATCTTTTTTTATTCTTCTGAGATCAAGGTCATGAAACTCAACAAATAATACATGCATACTGATTTCAACATTTTTTATTTTTAAATTAAAAACACGATATCCTTTAGATTATGTTGAATATCCCAAAAAAATTGCTTTGTTTGATTTTGCATCAAATTTTTCCAATTTGTCTTTGTTATTTAAGATGTAGCAGTAGCATCCATAGATGTGAAAATATGAAATATTGGGCTTTCTATTTTTCCAGATTTTATAGGGTGTTTTGTTTATAATTTTTTTTTATTGATACACGATTCAAAATGTAGCATGAAGTGTTGATGGCTTCAACCTAAAAATATTTTTCAACATTTGATTCTTCTAAGATTGTTCTTGCCATCTCTTGCAATGTTTTTTTTTTTTTCGTTCAACAACTCCATTTTATTAAGGAGTTCTTGCATAAGATAGATTGTGAGAGATACCAAGTTCATCAAAAAAAATTTGAAAGATGCATTAATAAACTCGCTTCCATGATCACTTATCATAAAGATTATGTTGAATTTATTTTCATTTCTGATTTTTTTACAGAATGTTTTGAAGGCACCCATGTGTATCGAGAAAAATCGTCAACAACGACAAACCCATATTTCATACCTCCTATACTAATGGTTTTAATAGGACCAAAAAGATCAATGTGAAGTAATTTAAGGGGTTTTTTAGTTGATATAAAATCTTTTGCATGAAAACTACTCTTAACTAATTTTTCGTTTTGCGCAAGGTTCACATACCTTACCTTTATCAAAGTTTATTTTGGGAAGTCCTCTAACGAGATCTAATTTTGAAATATTTTTCATACTTATATATCCAACATGCTTATGCCATATCCATTTATCTTTGTTAATGGACATGAAACATTATTCAACTGGTAACTCTTCAATGTATAGAACATAGAGATTTTTTCTTCTAGATGCAAAAAATAAAGTCTCACTTGAGTGTGCCATTCTAACTTCGCACATATTTGGTTTGAAAACAACTTTGAAGCCATTATCACAAAATTGACTAATGCTCAGAAGATTATGTTTCAATCCTTCAAGATATTGAATATAATTAATTTTGACAGAATTTTCCCTGCCAATTTTGCCTTTACCTTTAATTTGGGCTTGATCATTGTTCCCGAATGTTATTAGTCCTCCATCCTTTTTAGTGAAGGATAGAAAGCTATGTTTATCTCCAGTCATATGTCTTGAACAACCACTTTCCAAGAACCATGGATTTTTCTTAACATTTTGACATCCAACCTGTATAAGGTGTTATGTTGACTTTAGGTACCCATTTGATTTTGGGTCATTGAGAGTTAGTTTTCAAGTTTAAATTTTTAAAATAACAATTTGACTCTAGGTGCCCAAACTTGGAACAGTGAGAACATCATGTTGTTGGTCTTGGAAAAGATTTGAAAATCTAAGTTTTAAATGTTTTTAACACTGATTTGGATAAACCTTTAGAACGTTCTCCCTTTTTTAAACTTTCTAGAGAATGTTTATCAAAATCAAGACCAGCTTTATCAAAAATTCTCATTTGAGATCCCATGATTTTTTGAAAAGTTTCAGTTACTTATTGAATTTAGACAGATAATTTTTATGAAGTTCAACCTCAGATTTAAGGAGTTTTTGAGTTATGATTCTTTCAGATTTTGAATGATTTTCTTAAGTTCATCATTCATAATATGAGTTTTTTCTTTTTCCCCTTTTTCTTTGTAAATTTTTTCATTTAAAGAGGTGCATTTTTTGATAAAAAGATTTGAGTCATTTAGCAAATTATCAAATTCCTTTCCCATTTGTTTAAAAAAAATGCAGTGTTCAGAGTTTATTACCTCAGTTTCATCAATGTTTGGCATCAAGCATATGTTGACTTCTTTTGTTTCCTCTAAATCTGAATCATCATAATCATCCAAGTCACCATCATTGATTTCTTTTTGAAAGGGAATTTGTTTGGTGCTCTTTTGTTCAAGGGACACTCAGCTTTGTAATGTTCTTGTTTATTGCATCCAAAATATGTAATTTGACACTTATCTACCTCAATTTTGAGATTTTTTTTCTTATTTGGAAATCCCTTTTTGATTTGCTATCTTCTTCTCATCATTCTTTGGATTTTTCTTGTAAGAAGAGTTATTTCTTCATCTGCTTCTTCCTATCTAACTTCCTCTATTTCCTCTTTTGATTGTGGGGGCACACTTTCTTGAGAGGATTTTAAGGCAATTTTTTTGCCTTTCTTTGTTGGTTTGTCTTTCATCAGTAGCACCTCATGTGCTCGCAATGTTCCAATTAATTCCTCTAAACCAAGTACTTTGAGGTTCTTGGCTTGGCTTATGGCTGTTATCATTGGTCTCCAAATGATTGGGAGGCATCTCATGATTTTCCTTACTCTATCTTGTATAGAGTATGCCTTGCCTAAGGATCGCATTTCATTTACAATAGTTGTAAATCTCGATTACATTTCATCCATAGTTTCTCCTTCATTCGTTTCATACAACTCAAACTTTCTTATGCCTATGTCGATCCTTGTTTCTTTCACATGATTTGTTCCCTCATGGTGAGTTTGCGGCGTGTCACATACCTTTTTTGCAGTGTCGTATTCATAGACTCTCTCACTTTCTTCCCTACTTAAAGCACATGATTGGAATAATTGAGCTTTTGAGTTTAGAAGTACCTTAGATTTTTCTTCTTGTGTCTAATCTGTTTCTTTCTTTTCAGCAGATGTTGGACCATTTTGGTCGACCCTTGGCGTGAAATTTTCCTCTGTGATAATGCGCCACATACCTGTGTCTTGTGATTTTAGAAATAACTACATTTTGTTTTTCCAAAAATAGTAATTTAAGCCATCAAAGTAGGGTGGTCTATTTGATGACCCTTCTTCAGCAATGTACTTAGCTTTTGAAATTTTCTTTCTAGATCTTTTCTATAACACTATTTAGGAGTTGATTTTAGAGATTGTGCTCTGATGGCAATTGAAGTAGCAATTTACAAGAAAGGGAGTTTGGATTATAAATTTAACTATTTAAAATTTCCTGTAAAAGTTAACTCAAGATTGATCTTGGTTGTAAAAAGCAGAAAACAGAGAACGTTCTCGATTCTGAAACCAGAAAACGGAGAACATTTTTGGTTAGTTGAAATTAATAGTTTTAGCTTATCTATTTAACTTGATAATTAAAAGACTGAAATTAAATAGATAAGGGAAGAGATATAACACACAAATATATCCTGGTTCAACCAATATGGGTTACGTCCAGTCCTCACAAATGTGAAATTTTCCACTAAGTGTTCAAAGCAAGAATGTTCTTGGTTTTCACACAACTTTTGTAGATCAATCTTGATCTTGTTACAACTTACTACCTTTCAACTTAGAAAGAACTTCCACATATCTACCTTTCAATCTTTAGAAAGGATTTACACACTAACTTTCACACACATAAAAGGCTTTTTACAAAAACTTCTCAAGTTATTTCAACACAATAGTCTTGAGTTTACAAAGGGATGATTTAAAGGGTATGACAGAACCTGAATATGCTCAAATTGTGTTTGAGAATGGATTTTGATTTTGGAACTTAGCCGTGATTTAAACTTATATCCAATTGAGAACTGAACTGAAAGATGTTTGACAATCTCAACGAATTTCGAATATGATTGTAAATGAAGTATTGCTTGCTTTCTTGAGTTCTGCTTTTTCCTTCATCTTGAAGTCCTTTTTATAGACTTCAAGAGAGCTTGTGACAACTATTTGTCCGTTGGGAGTTGTTCAACTGTCATATGGCAGTATGTTGATAAGATCAATCATAAGCAAGAATGTTCTTGGATTTGGGCAACCTTTCTTTTTGAAAATCAAGAACGATTTTTGTTCTTGCTTTGTGTTAACCGAGTTTTGACTTTAAATTGACATATGTGTGAAGTGTTATTCATGCTTTGCAACACATGTACATACTGTTAAAAATTGCACAATTGTTCTATCCAAACTTGTCAATTTTTATGCTTCTTGCTTTCTTTAACTTTGGAGAATGATTTTGTTTTAATGACATATGGATTATAGTCTTTGCCTTGACTCTTGGACTGATCTTAATACCGAAATCTATCCTTGTATATTTTGGAGAGCGTAATAAAACGAATCTGCAAGTTATGAATATGATCTGATTACTTTTTGAAAATTTGGAACTTGTGGAGAACGTTCTTCGTTTTTCTTTAAAATTGTCAAGAACATTTTTCGTTTTTCTGATTTGGTTTTGTTTCTTCTTTATCATGATTGATGACTCTTCATCATATATCTGTTTTTCATTGTTTTTAGTCTCATTTATCTTTTATTTATTAGTTCATTTAAGGAGTTATTTGATATATTTTGTTAATTTTAGTTCTTTCATTTAATGAAATGTTTATGTTCTTATTTCCTTGATTAACTAGAGACTTTTCGTACTTTTGCATTATTACTTTGTTTTAGTGCAGTGCTGAATTTTGGAGGGAAATCAACATGACTTATATGGAGTATTTCAGTTATATCTGAAATATAAGATCCATAACTACAACTTTCATGAAGACACCAAAACCAAATTTGGACTCAAAAGAGGAGAACAATGCACTAAACATCAAACAAATCATGTTGTGTCGTTGAAGCGCACCTGAAGCATATTCTATGTTGATGCCACTGCCGTTTCGCGAGTGAAGTGTGTGACGCGTAACAAAACACATTAAAACTCGTTTTTCTCACTTTTTAGGCATCTTTTTTACTATTGGGAAGTTAGGAGACTTGTGCCCAAGCAGAGAAACTCAAAGACAGTTGTTTCTAACATCATTGGAGTAGTTTTATCAAGAATAATTCTTGAATCATTCTTTGTAATTCTTCTTTAATCCCTATCTTTTGTATCTCTGTCATGAGTAACTAAACCATGTTTGTTAGGGATGATTGTAACAAAATGAAACCCTTATTTTTCTTATTTGATTTCTAGTTATATGATTTAGTTTATGGAATTATTTTTCTCATCTTTGTGCTTAATGATTTTTATTGTTTGATCAACATTAAAATGTTCTGCGATTCGTATTTTGAAACGGAAATGGACTTTACGAATGCTTGAGATGCGAAATTCATAAATTTGTAGTCTAGGGATAGATGCATGTCATGAAACCAATTAAATTAGTTGCAAAGGAAATAGTTTAAAAAGAGAATTTTTGTATGGTAAAGCTTAATTCTAATCTTTAATCCACTAAGGAATTAGGGGTTTATTTGGAATTAAAGGTTCTGTCACTAAGACATTAGGGCAAGAATAATAAAGAGAATTCGATAATAACTCAATAAAGGAATTCAATAACTAGGATCAAATTAGACCCCAAGGCTAGATTCGAAGTAAAACTCATCCCTGACATTTTTCTTATTATAAAGGATCAATTTTATTATTGCTGTTAATTTCAATATTATTTCAATCAATTCAGAAACTTTTTATTTATGCCATTCTCGTTGTGGACATGTTAATGGTTCTAGATTAAAATATTTGGCTTCTACTGGAGCTTTAGGAAAGTTACAAACTAGTGATATTTCAGATTGTTGTGGTTGTAAATTTGCTAAATTTTCTGCTTTACCATTTGGTAAAAATGTTTGTGTTTCATATGTCTCTTTTGATTTAGTTCATTATGATGTTTGGGGTCCATCACCCGTTCCCACCAAAGGTGGATCTAGATACTATGTTTTATTTATTGATGATTACACTCGTTATTGTTTGGTTTATCTTATGAAATATTAGTTTGAATTTTTTGACATTTATCATATGTTTCGTGCTATGGTCAAGACTCAACAAAATGATGTTATAAAGTGCTTTCTTTGTGACTTATATGGTGAATATACCTCTCATTGATTCTTTGAATTACTTTCTTGTGATGACACCCTCCACCAGACATCTTGTACTGATACTCTTCAACAAAATGGAGTTGTTTAAAGGAAACACCATCATATTATTGAGATTGTTCGTTCCCTTTTGTTGTCTGCTTTGATTCCTAGTGAGTTTTGGGGAGAAACAATACTTAATGTTGTTCATGCTATTAATAGAACTCCATCATCTGTCATGTCTGGTTTTTCTCCCTTAAAAAAAATCGTATGCTTTTATCTCTTACTTTTAAAGTTTTTGGTTCTACTTGTTTTGTTCTTCGTCCACAAGTAGAGTGCAATAAGTCGCTTCTCATTCAACAATGTGTTTTTTTCATGGCTATGGGGATGGTCAAAAGGGTTATCATTGTTATGATTCTCATGCAAGAAAACTTTATGTTTCTTGTAACATTTTTTTCTTGAGCACATCCCCTTTTACTCCATTTTCCCTAATTATCATATTACTAAGAGTTCAAAACTAACCCATATTGGTCTATTTGGTCCTAATGATAATGCTTTTAGTGATTGTAATGTATAGAATTGTTGGGAAAATACTACTACTCCTTATGATGACATTCCTCTTGTGCCCTCGACTGTCAAACCACCTCATGCGATTGTTGATCATCCTCGTTACCCTTTCTGTCACCGTAAGTCTACTCAGTTACCTGATTTTGTCTATTCTGCTTACTCATCTTCTTTTGCTTCTTTTCTAACCTTTATTCATAGTTTGTTTGAGCATTCTTCTTATAAAGAGGCTATTCTTGATCATCTTTGGCGTAAAAACTATAAAAGAAGAACTCACTGCATTGCACAAAACAAATACTTGGAAATTAATACCTCTTCCTCTTGGAAAACGTGCTATCAGGTCTCGTTGCGTATACAAAATCAAAACTAACTCTGATGGGTCGATTGAGCACTACAAAGCATATTTTGTTGCTAAGGGATTCTCTCAACAATATGGTATGAATTATGAAGAAACTTTTGCTCTGGTAGTCAAGATTGTTAAGACAAACTCTCAATTAAAGTTTTGATGAAAATAAACAAAGGTTAATTAAGAATATCAATTATGATTCTAAAAGTTATGTTAATTTAACATGTGCTTTTGAGTGTATTAATCAAAGATAAGATCCAAGAAAAGAAAAGAATAAATCAACATGAAAAGTAAAAATCTGAACAAATAAGAACAGAGAACTTTCTTGATAATTTCTGGAAGAAACGAAGAATGTTCTCCAGTTTAAAAAATGATCAAGACTGCTTCAAGATCAATTAATCTCCACTTCTAAAAAGATGATATTGCTCCTTGGTTTAACACCCGTGTTATCAGTATTTTCCAAGGAACAAAAATGATTTATTTCATCCAAAGAAATAATCCAAAATACAAAGGAAAAAGGCCATGGATCAAGCAAGAATGATTTTTCTCCAGCTTGACTACCAAAAAAATGTACACATGAGATCAGCTTCAAGAATGACCAGGAAATTGTCCAGAATGATCAAGACTAAAATCTCCAGATTGATCATCAATCTCCAGAATTATCATGAATATCCAGAATGATCAAACAGTCTCGAGAATGTTCAACAATCATTCTCCAATAGATTAACATCATTCTCTAGTATTTTTTGTGCGAATCAAAACACTATATTGAATTGATCTCATCAAACATATGTCTAAAGATTAAAGGATCATTAAACAAATCATAGTTGTTCAAGAATGAAGAATTCCATACCAGTCAAACAAAATTCAAAAGTGTTCAAAGACTTGAACATTTTTTAATTATAAAATATGGTATTTGGTCAAGACTAATAAAGCACTTCCAACGACTCTTTTTGATTGTCATTAAACATCCTAAAATCTATAAATAGAAAGCCAAAGCTCAAGGAAAATGAAGATGTTCAAGTGCTAAGACATTGAAGCAATCATTCACATTCACATACTTGAAATTCTCTCATTCTCAAGAAGCAACAGTTCTGATCTTAAATCCTTTATCATATTGAATCTCTTGTAAAGAATCTAATCTCAAACACGAGTTGAGATCACTCAGATTCTAAACACTTTTATCATTATTTTGTAAAAACTTAAGACTATAAGTGTTAAGTATAGTTTGAGTAACTTGTAAGAAATCTTTTTATGGTTAAAAGGTAAAGTCTAAATTCCTATCTAAAGATTGATAGGTAAGTGTTTGAAAACCTTTCTGGGAAAGGATTGGTTGTGTAATAGGTCAAGATTGATCTAAGCTGGTGGTGTAAACCAAGATTGTTATATGTTTTGAACACTTAGTAAAAATCTCACAATTGTGAGGACTGTACGTAGTCCGAGTTGGGTAAACCAAAATATATCATTGTGTGGTATTTTTTCTCTTATCTCTATTTAATTTAAGTTTGATTGATTATCAAGTTAAGCACACAAATGGAATTGTTGATTTTAACTAACCAATAACGTTCTCCGTTTTCTATTTTCACAACCAAGATCAATTTTGAGTTAAAATCTTAAGCTTTTATAGGAAATTTTAAATAGGAACATTTACAATTCAAACCACCCTTCCTTGTAAATCGACATTTATATTTCAAAGATGACCATTATCCGTATTATTATTGCAGTTGCATCTATTCGTCAATGGCATATTTCTCAAATGGATGTCAAAAATATTTTTTAAATGGTGAGCTTAATGAACAAGTCTATATAATCTCTTCACAAGGAGTTTCTCATAATTATGGGGAAATGTGTAATTTAAAAAAGGCTCTATATGGTTTTAAACTAGTTCATCAAGCTTGGTTTGGGAAATTCTCTATTGTGATCATTTCTTTTGATTTCCGCTCTAGTGAACATGATTTTGCATTGTTTATAAGATTCACCACTTATAACCGCATTCTAATTTCTTTGTATGTTTATGATATGATTATTACAAGTGATTGATGTTAGTGAAATCAATGAGTTGAAATTATAGTTAGCCAAGTAGTTTGAGATGAAGGACTTGGGAACTCTTCGCTATTTCTTGCGGATTGAAGTTGCCTACTCTCCTAGAGGCTACCTTTTTTTCTCAATCCAAGTACATTGCCAACATTCTTGAACAGACTTGTATTTCTTATACTAGAGCAACAGATACTCCTCATGAGTTGAATGTAAAATATGCACTATAGGATGGTGTTCTTTTACCAGCTTCCACTTTGTACCGTACTTTGATTGGAAACTTGGTGTATCTTACGATTACCATACCTACTATTGATTATCAGTTCATGTTGTCAGTCAATTTATTGTCTATCCTACTATAGTACATTGGGCATCGGTTCTTCGTTTTCTTCGTTCTCTTCGAGGAACTCCATTTCAAAGCCTTCTATTTTCATCGTCGTCCTCGTTGAAGTTATGTGCTTATTGTATGTTGATTGGGTTGGTGACACCATAAATCGTAAGTCCACCACTAGATTTTGTATCTTTCTTAGAGACTCTTATTGTGGAAGAGTAAGAAACATGACATTGTCTTTCACTCTTCTACATAAGCTGAGTATCATGTTATGTCATTCACTACTGCTGAAATAATTTGATTGCGTTGACTTTTGTTTGATATGAGTATCTCTCTTTCTGAACCAACTCTAATGCACTGCGATAACAAAAGTGCTATTCAAATTGCTCATAACTCGATCTTTCATGAATGCACCAAACACTTTGAAATTGATTGTCATCTTACTCGTCATCATCTCCAGCATGAAACCATTACACTACTGTTTGTCAATTATTCCTTACAGATTGTTGATTTGTTCACAAAGATGTTTTCCATTAAACATTTTCGTTTTTTAGATGACAAACTCTCGACACTCCATATTAATGCATCGTGAGTTTTATGAGATGTTAGATAATATTATTATATATTAGTGTAAGAGTATTTTAGACATTTATATTTTTTTGTATATATACACATTGTAACTTTATACCTTAAACTTTTGTTCATTCTATGTTATGAAAACTATGATGGGGTTGTTTCTCTTCTTCCTTCTTCTTTTTATATTTATCATTGTTAACAACAAGAACAAATGAAATGAGGTTAATTAGTTAGTATTGTAGAGAATTGGAGAGTTTAATTAAAATACTTAGCATGAATGAAGAGAACAAGAACGAGAAAGTAGCAAAGGGAGTGGTTCTTCATTTTATTTTCCTAATTAGTTGCACTTTGATGTGATGTTAGTTGGATGCACATTTTTGAGTAGTCTCATATACGTATTTATGGCCAGGATTTAGGCGAGCCAAGTCAACACTTTTATTTATTTATATGTAATTGCTAAAAAAACAAAAAAAAACAAAAAACAAATTGAAAAACACCATTCTCAAATAAACAACAATGTTTTAAAAAAAACAAATCTAAAATTAAATTGGTGATCTCAAGGGTCATGCTTCAACTTGTTTAATCAGTTTAACCAAATGACAAATATGAATAAAAAATAATAACTAATTAAATCAATTACGGTTTAACTGTAATTTAACTCATGATATTAAATTAATCAATGAAACGACGAAAATTTCGTTCAACCGAATTTAACTGATTTAATTTTTTAAATATTAAAGTGAAGAGATGTAACAGAAATCATCATAAAAATAAAAGAAAAGTTTCAAATGTGATGAGCGATTTATACAATAAAAATAATACTTTTAGTTCCCAAAAAACTATTAAAGATGAAAAAGTAAAATAAAATATGTAAGCATAAATACTAATAGTAATTAATATGTTAAAAACTATAAATAACTCATTTCATGGAATAAAATATAAACAAAAATCAATATTTTTTCTTCTATTTAATGATAACATCTCTAAACTACCTTAATTAATATACCTTTTTACCCTTTCAATACCCAATTTAGTTATCAACGAAGGCAATATAAGCAATAGATCACCGACATTTTTTAACATATATCTAATGTATCTATTTTTGTTTCTAATAGTTCATTTCAGACGGAGTTATTTAGTATTTCCCCTCAAGATGTGTACTTCTAAATAAGATTGAATTTTTAGACTCATAGTAGGGGTTAAAAGTAGCTCTAGATCAATATGCATTAGTTTAGTGGTACAAGTGTGTGCCTAAAACCTACGGTGCAAGGGTTCAAGCTTAGAATGTCACATTTTTTCATTTAACACAATTACACATTTTATCTTCCAAAGTATGGTGATTGTGTTATTTAAGTAAATCAAATTCTCTGCCACATGGGAAGAGAAAATGCCATAATAATTTTTGGTTCACAAAGGAAGAAAAGTTTGGTGAAGGACCAGATTGTAAATAGGGTAAAAGTTGAGAGATGCAATCAATGCCCAGCAAAAACAAACAAAAATAGACACATGCACCACCACAATATATGTGAAACTAAAACTGCAATTAAACCAATAAATAATTTAACTATGGAGAGTGCAAAGAACTTCAAGCCAATCATTAGCCATGGTTGATTCATATTGTTGGGAGCAACATTGTCTTATTATGTACAAATTTAAAGGAAATTTGTCCAACTTCTAGACAGGCACAATTCAAATGACCATAATTTACACGGATCCTCTTCAATGATTTAGAAGTTTCAATCACCAGAAATTTCTCTCCTACCAGAAATTTCAGTTCACCAGAGAGGCACTGCACCCACTTTACACATGTACAATAACTGTGCAACGGTCTTATAGATTATATGTAGTTTCAATATTCGCAATAAAAAAAAGTGTTGGTAATAGAGATTATGCCCGTGTTATACTCGAACGTGCAGCTACCTTCTGAAACAAAAGAAAAAGTATATATCATCAATATGACTATATTGGTCATGAAAATAGAATCATATCATAACATCACAAGTTTAGTTCAGCTCATAGTGATAACAAGACAAGATGCATGATGAATTCTCATTCTATAACCAATGGGTCTAGTGCAAGTAGTTGTTGCACAATATGTGTATGTGAGTGTTGCAAATCTTGGGGTATTGAGTTCGATTCTTACTCATAAAAATAAATAAATGACATCTATGAGTGAGAACACATGTAATACTTAAGAGAACATTGCCAATAGTAGCGGAGAGATATATATGAGCACTGAATAGGTAGAGTGCACCAACATATACATGACTTACAGCATCACTTAGAAAACATTTAAATAGTAGGAATGAATACATAATTCAAATGATAACAAAATATAAATAATAATCTGAATTACCTTAGTCAATTGCTGGAGCTACCAAGATCGAAGTCCATGGTGTAATCATACTCAATTGTTGGAATTACAGAGGCCATAAATTTCAAGAATAGAAATAGGTACCTACAGAAAAAAGGTTTTTGCAATTATATACCTCATATATAGCAGTTATTAGGAACAGAAATGCACTATAGACTCATAAGCTAGAACATTTTTCTTCAGGGGGCGTTCAATATTTAAGAGCACAGTGAAAATAACGATATATACAATCACTGTTAATGAGAAAAAAAAGTAATGGCTTTACCAGAAGTCAATCTGATAAAATAAAATACCCGTTTACATCACATGGATCACTTGTATATCAAATTGAAAGCAACAACATTAGAAACAAAGGGTTTACTTGTCAACTTCAGGCTCAACTCCACGTGACATCAACACATCGATGATTTTCTTCATAACTGCTCCATGACGACATGGATGAATAGATGCATGCTTCCCAGGCAAGTGAGGGTGGTCCTCAATTGTTACCTGCAACATTTTTTATGTTAGAAATAACACATTGACATTAACTGTACTAAACTCTATAAGAATATGTGTTTATGCATGTCCATAATCAATTGATATGTCACATCTCACCGTTTTCCGTGCATGGTCTTGACTAACATCTTCAAGAACATGTTCTGGTTGCAATAACATTCTTGACTGTCACAAGACATGAGATGGAATGAATCACTGAACAGTACACTAGTTTTCAAAGGTATGTAATTTCAAACAATGAAAACATCAAGCCATTAAAAAACATAAAAATCTCAATTTTATGTTTGGCACTAATGTTAGACACTATTTTATTTTTGCAGCCCCCATGCTTCATCGATGACAGGGAAACCATGAAAATGATTCTGTCCTTGTACACCACACCGTAATTCATCCTCATGTTAAGGATTAGGTTTTTTTTTTCCAGCTAGATATATCAGGTTATGTTAGTTTGAATATATAATGCTAATTCTAGTTCTAATAGTACTTTGACATGGCCTTGTAGACGAGTCAAAAGTGACTCATGAATCTTTTACAAGGATCAAGTGAATAAAACAAACCTCATCATAGCCAGTAAGCCACACCCGAGGTGTTTGATAATACTTATCATACCTGCATAAAAAGCAAGGTCCACCTTTTAGTACCTGAATCAAATGACAATCATGAAAATTGATATGGAAGCTCATCTTACGTAATGCTGATATCATAGGTGCGGGTCCGTAGAATATTATCATCATCAGGTTCATGAGCTACTAGATATGTGGACTGAAGCACGAGAAAAAAATAAATGACATGAATCACATTTCTCAAATCAGTGTCAAACAAACAGCAGCAATCTAAACACATCATAAATTAAAATGCAAATTTAATCAGGGATCAAATTCAGATGAAGTAGTCTTTTAACCTAAATGGTCATCTCGATCAACATACTTCTAAGTGTGAATATGTGAATGAGGAGTTGAGAATAAACCCCATTAACATGTAAGACTATGGTTATTCTGCGGCTCATTGGAAAGTCACTTACTAAAACAAGATACACAAGTCTCAAGTTCAGAATTGCTAAGTTAGCAAACAAACCAGAAGCTCGTGTTTCACAGAATCAGTTATTATGGGTACTTGACAGTAAATGGCAGCTGAATTTGAAAAAATGATTTCAACCGTTAGAAAGGTTTGGAGTTAAATGGTCTTTATTTGGATATGATTCATGATAGGCTCAGTGTTATCGAATGGCAGCCATGGTGGCAAAAATAATGGATCTAGGCCTCTCCGCCATGGACACAAGATAGTATAGGATAATATGAAAATGTCTGATCCATATAGCCTGACTCTGCTTTGTGAGAAAAGGCTTTGATTATTGTTGTTGATTTCAGCCATAAGAAAGATAAATATATATCCTTCTAAAAGCATGCCATAGTAATAAACAAATACAAAAAATAGATAGATATTTGGGTTTAAACCCCTCAATCATATGCTTGAAGGTTATTGTGATAATAAAGTGATGGCCCCTAAAATGACACTAATATGCAGTAGCATAACTGCTATTAGGATCTTACTTCCCAACTTATTTTCCTATATATCTATTTCGTACCAGAATCTCTTTCCTTTTCTTTCCAAAATTTTATTTCTAGAAAAGATAAACTCAAAACATACTAAGACAACAATCTACATATAGCAGAATAAATATCTCTAATCTCCTTTATTTTATCCAATAAAACTGAAATTATTACTTTGAAATTAATGAAGTGTCAACTTACAGGATCTATCTCAATAATGTTGTCAGTTTCTTCAAACTCTGCCATATCAGGAATATCATCATCCTCCTTACCTCCCATGTCCGTAGATATTTTCCTAATAGAACTCTTCTTGCTGATTTCTAGGCTTTCCATGGAAGGTAAATTGTCATCTTCGTCAGATTTAGTTTCTGAAAAATAAAATTACAAGGGTATAATAAGATCAAAGGATTAAAGTCGTGCAGCACAATATCCATGCCTTTGGTCCAATTGAATACACACCTTTAGGTTTTCCATGAGTTGCTAGCCATCCATCATTATCTTCATCATCAAGTAGAACTTCCCCTCCAGCAGCTTCATATTCTTCTTCAATAGATGCAGCTCTCCGCAGACAAGGCACTGTTTTGTACAAAACAACATAAAAAATCAGCCATGAAATAAGACAGGTCTTATGAAAATAACAGAAACAGAGAACACTCATAAATCAAAATGTAAAAATCCACCCACTCTAAAACCATTATTCTTACCATTTCTAGTAATCAAAAATTGTTTCTCAGATGGTAAATAGGACTTCCTCTTGCTTGGCTCACCCGATTCCCTATCATTCAAAGTAAAAAAAAAACAAAAAACAACCACATGAATAAAAAAACTAGTAATTAAATTCTTCAATATTCTCATTCTTATACCTCACATGTCTGAGTAACAAAATTTCTATATGTACAAATAGATAATAATCTCTATAGCACTGACATCTCTAATCAAAGTCATGTCCTAGTGTTGTAGTAGAATGATTATTGAACATAAATAAATCTACAAAACTAGAAACCCCTTACGAAAAAATTAAGATTTTTCAGAAGAAAATAAAAGTGATTTTTAATTGAAATAGAGAATAGCCAATACCCAATTAGAAAAACGATGAACCCTAATTAGGAAAAGGGGGAAAATTTGAAATTACCATGACCAGGTAGGGCATTTGGCAACGAGATTATCGCCAGCAAGGATGAATTCGGAGACACTAAGAACTCCTTTTTCTTTAAAAGCAGAAACGGTTCTTGGACCTGTGATTCTCTCAACAGTGCCTTTGAAAGCTTCGTGAAGCTTTTGAGAAAGAACCATCTCTTCTTGCTCTTTGATTTTTTGCAGAATCTTAAGGGAAATGTAAAGAAGAGGTTGTGTTGTGTTGTTTTATTTCTTCTCTCTTTGTGAATATTTATATATATATATATAAATATAATTATATAGATACAACAGCACCTTCGATTAGATCGGAGGTTTTATAACGGAAGTCACGATTTTTAGTATCATCATTAAGGCATGTGATTAATTAATTCATATGATTAAGTAATAACTTACCAAGAATACCAATGTTTTTAGTCAAAAAAAAAAGAAGTTAATCCAACATAGCTGAATACAGTTTTGATATCTCGTTAAACTTTGATCTTTTAAATATGTTTGATGTGACATGATGAGTTAGCTTTTTTTCATATTTTTTTTAATATAATATCTAATATATGTAGAAAGTTGTATACTATATAATTCTTTTATTACCTTTTTTATTTTTTTACACTTCTAATTTTTGAGGTTAAATTAATCATTTCTTTTATTATTTCTCTCATTCTATATTGATTTGATAATTTCTTTTTGTACTTTTACTTTCTTTTCCAAAATAATATGTTTTTGTCTTCTTTATTCTTTTTTTACTTTTCCTATACAATATATTTTTAAATGTATTTTTAATTTCTATAGGTTTATTTAGATTATTAAATTTTTTTACATCTTTTTTTATCATAATAGTCACTAAAGAAGCAATTGTATTGTATATTAATACACGAGACACATATTTGTCATTAATATATTTGTTTATGGAATATATATTTGTTATCGATAAATTTTATTAAAAAAAATGGGATAAATATTTAATATAGATTTGTGAATGATAAATATTATCATTGATACGTATCAAAATCACACGATAAATATTAATCACTTATAAAAAAATGTGGCACAGTGGTGGAGATATGTGACATCACAAGTAGAACCTCTTTTATCTGAAAGAGAAATGGTTGGTATATTTATGGATACTCTTTAGTCACTTTTTTATGATAAGATGATTGGGAGTATGTCATCAAACTTTTCTGACCTGATCATGATAGGAGAAAGGATAGAAAATGGGATGAGGAGTGGCTAGATCGTATGCGCAACATCACATTTAAATTAAAAATTACATTAACTATGGTACTTCAATCTTCTCTTTTAATAGGACAACCAATATCCTCCTCCATTTCTTCTACCAATTTTTTTCAATATTCAACGAACTTGTAGACTTTGACTAGAGTATTGAGCGGATGAATTGCTGCATCAATCTCTCTTAGATGCTTTGAAATTTTTATGATTGCTTGATTAGCTAGCATTACCAATTTTGAAAAGCAGTATTTCCAATGTCTGCCTTTATCTTCCAGCTCTTTATAGATCTCTTGATTCTTCAACTGACCTAGCAACATCAAAATGATCCTCCCAATACATGGTTTCATCCTTTAGGTCATTATATATTTTTTCTTGGTAATCAATGTAATTCTTCAACTCACTAGAAGTCTTCATTTATGTTCTTAGTGCATCTTGATGTTTTGAGATTAACTCTTCAATTTCTTCTTTGTGTTGCCTCTTATTCCTTACTTGACTCTCATACTCAGCTACCATTTCTTTCAATTGTTTCTTTAAATCTTCAAACTCTTTTTTATGTTCCTCGCAGAGCTTGCTGATTTTGTCCACAACTGCTTCCAAATATAGGTTTCTTCAATAGCTGCATTCTTTTCTTGCTTTCGCACATCTAACTCTTCATTTGTACCTCTCAAACAATCTTGTATGTCAAGTTTATTTTCTTTTCAATTTTCAACTTCTTGTTGTTTCTCTCAATAAACTGACTCTTACATGTATTTTCTGACCGTAAGTTCTCATTCTCTTGGGATACTTTTTCTAACTTCGCTTGTAGCCCTTTTTTCTCCTCTTCGGATTTTAACAATGATGCTTTGAGTTCTTCTATTTATTCATTGATAACAAGGGTAGGTTCAGGTATTTCCTGATCACTCGAGGGTGTACTGTGGAAAGGCAACTTGATTTCTTGGACTCATTTTTGTACCCATTGTTGATAAGTTTCTTTTGTATTGCAACTTCTGCATTCGAGTACTATTCCTTTTCTAATGATCACTTCCCAAGTTCGACTTATCCTTCGCAACATCAGTGGGTCTAGTGTACCCGTATTGTGCAAAACAAAAGCTTCCAACGGCTTATCATCTGGTTTCTCCAACATAGGGTAGTCAAGCTAGCTTAGAGATATTGTTGGATTGTAATTAATACATCATTTGGTTCTCATGAGAGGTACATTTGGGAAATCTTCGCATTGGCATATTACTTCCTCCACCCTATGTTCTATATGATATCATGAAATTGTGTTCCCAGTAAGGCTAGCAATACTCTAAACCCATTCACTATTACTTTTAACTCTAACATGATACCCTTTCTTGAACATGTGAGACATGAACCAAATATACAACACTAGAACACAACACAAAATTGTTCCCCTTTTTTGTGTGTGTTGTATATGTAGATATATATATATATATATATATATATATATATATATATATATATATATATATATATATATATATATATATATATATCTTCTTCCTGATTTTTATTTATTTATGTACTCATTTCATTCAACGCAAACCCTACTCACAAAATTATTTTTATTTCGAGAAAATGTTACTTTTTATTAAAAGTATTTACAAAAAAGAGAAAAATGATATTTGTCGATGTAACATTTACAAATCATAACCACCTATTTTTGTATTGTGCTAAAATTTGTCACATGAGTAGCTTGTTGTTGGTATTCTATAAATGTTTTAAACAAATATTTGTCTAATATATTTTTATATTCATCAGTGACAAATATTTTCTTTGTGTTTTTTGTTGTGCTTTTTGTATGTGTTAGTGAAAAATATTAGTCACATTATTTTTTTAATATTTATTAATATTAAATATTTGTCTCGTATTTTTTATATATCAATAATAAATATTTCTCCCATTATTTTTATCATGAATTCAAATATGAGACAAGAGGTCAAATATTTATCTTGTTTTACTTAGGGACTCAATATTTAGCTTTTAGTTCAAATAAACAACTGAACATAAAAAACGGCACTTGAAAATTGAAACTGTTAAAAAACTGGAAAAAGATTACCACATTAACTGCATAAAAAAACTGCCAAACACCAACAACAAAAATGCACATAAAACTGGAAATTTTTTTACCAGTAAAACATAATTGTCATATAAATAATTGATCTTTAAAATAAATAAAAAACTAACAAATGTATAAATGAGATAATAATATAATTAAACAAAGAGACATTTGTAATTTAATATAAAATTAAATAAATGATGTCTAATTTTAAAGTTCTAGCAAAATCATTAATAAAGACATTAAAGAATTATATGAGATAAATATTTGTCACTAATAAATATAAAAGATTATTACATAAATATTTTTTTGTTTTTTATTTTTATCTTTTATTTTTTATTTTTTCTTACAATTTCTCATCCCCTCTTCCATATCAAAATCATTTCTAAATGACAAATGTTTGTCAATAATAAATATATTAAAAAAAATAGGCTTAAGTGAAGTTTTAGCCCCCCTATTTTATCTGAATCGCGAAAGTAGTCCCCCTATTTTGTTTCTTCCCAATTTTGGTCCTCCAAAGTCCAAACAGAATTTTGGTCCAAAATTTAATGAATTTTTTTTTTTTAAGTTGTACTACACCATTTATGATAATAGATTTCAAGTAAAAATGTTGCAAATGAGATCTTGAGGCATAGTGACTTAAATAAATATAAAAAAAATGAAATTTTATCAAGTTTTGGACCAAAATTCTGTTTGAGGGACCAAAACTGGGGAGAAACAAAATAGAATGACTACTTTCACGATTCAGCTAAAATAGGGGGACCAAAATTGCAATTAAGTCAAAAAAAATATAAGATTAATATTTATGAGTAATAAATAAATAAAAATTACGCAATAAATATTTAGTATTAATACATAAAAAAATACATAACACATATTTGTCAGATATAAATATAAAAAATTATGAACAAATATTTGACACTAATATATAAAAAAACATGAGATAAATATTTTTCATTAATTAACATTAAAAAAACAAAGGACAAATATTTATCATTAATGTTAAATATAAACAAAATATTAGATAAATATTTTTCACTAATACACAAAAAAAGTGAGACAAATACTTATCATGTGATAAATACAAAAAAATTAGAGAATAAATATTTGTCACTACTACGGAAGAAAAAAAACTCTTAGACAAATATTTATCATTTATAAATATTTAATAAGCACATGACATTTCTTTACTGTTGATAAATATAAAAAATATTTAAAAAATATTTATTATTAATAAATAAAATAATATTTTAAATTTTAAATATGAACCGAACACATGTAAATATTTATCAATTTTTATTTATTTATAATGAATAAAATTATTATTTGTATCCTTCGTATTTTTGCAATGGTTAAAAATAAGGAGTGTAATACTAATTTTTAATAGCTCTTTCATTTCTTATTAATAGTTGATGAGTGTATTTTGTTGCACCTTTTCGTATGATTTTATTTTAAACTAAGTTATTTATGTATTTTATATATTTTCTTACGGTTAAACTGTGGTAATGCACATGAATATCCTATTTTTTTATTCACTTAATTAAAATGGGCCACTTCCAAAAAAAAATACCAGATTGTCCTACTTTTTCTCTCCTATATATAGTCGCATGCCCATGTCACGATCAGCATTTTTTTTCCACTTCAGATCCTGGGGATGCGACCTTGTAAGGGCCATATTGCTTTTTATTTTCTGGCTTTTTGTAATTATTATTAATTATATTTATTATTATTAAATAATTTAAAAATAATAAAAATATTTAAAAATTCAAAATAATATTATAATAAATAATAATAATAAATTTAATAACATTATAAATTTAAATAATAATAATTATTATTATTGTTATTATTATTATAATAATAATAATAATTATTATTATTATTATTATTATTATTTAAATTTATAATGTTATTAAATTTATTATTATTATTTATTATAATATTATTTTGAATTTTTAAATTATTTAATAATAGTAAATATAATATTATTATTGTTATTATTATTATTGTTATTATTATTATTATTATTATTATTATTATTTAAATTTATAATGTTATTAAATTTATTATTATTATTTATTATAATATTATTTTGAATTTTTAAATGTTTTTATTATTTTTAAATTATTTAATAATAGTAAGTATAATTAATAATAATTACAAAAAGTCAAAAAATAAAAAGCAATATGGTCTTTACAAGGTGGATGCGACATGGAAAAAAATGTTGTGACATGGACATGCAACCATGTATAGGGGAGAAAAAGTAGGACAATCTGATATTTTTTTTTTGGAAATGGGACATTTTGGTTAAGTGGGGAAAAAAGTGGGATATTCATGTGCATTACCCGTTAAACTGAAATTTATTGACAAAAATAAAATCAGTGACATTCACCCAAAAATATATTCATATATGATTAGAATAAAACAATTAAGAACAATGAAAGCAACATATGTAAGAGATTAAGAGTAACCCTTTACTTGTGACAAAAGAGAAAATCAAAAAATTTCCTCCATTGTGAATGTGGAAAACGAGGTGGTTGTAAAATACAAACAAACAATATATACATAAAGAAAAGATATATACCAATAATAAATAAAAAAATATGAATTTAATTTATATAAACTATTTATTTATGTAAAGAAGTTTTCTTACTATCCCAAAAATTTAGAATTTATTGCTTTTGAGAGTAAAAATTTATAATTTTTTAATACAAAAACAAAACAAATCTTTTAATCCAAAAACAAAACAAATTGTGGTTCCAATCCAAGAAAGAAAACGGTTATTTAATGGGATCGTTATAGTTACCACTTATAAAGACACAATTTTGTAACCGTTTCCACAATAACTACAACACCACTAAAACTCTTCTCAAATCCACAAAAATTCAAAACATTGTGTGACACAAAAATGTTACACACAAAATTCAAAGAACTAGAAACAATGTTGGATGATGCAATACTTCGTGGCCCAGAAACAAATTCAGAACAAGACATAAAACATAAACTGAAGTTCGTAGGAAGCCTTTTATCTGCGGAAGTGAAATCTCATGACCCTTCAAAGCAACAACATTTGCATAATATGTCACAAAAGTTGGAATCATTGAAGAATTCTTTTAATGAGAGGGACAACAATTTCACAACATTCACAAATCCAGAATTTGACAAGGATTCTATTTCTAGTAGTAATGATAATGATAATTCTACTTGTTCTAGCAATGAGTCATGTTTGAATGACAATGATGGTGAGAGTGAATTGATTGTTCTTGATGACCCAGATAAGCTTTTCCCTGAATCTGTTGGTGAGAATGCTATTGTTGAATTTAGAGGAAATGGGGTTGAGAAAATTAGTGAAAAGAATGAAAAACTTGGATCTTTTTTATATGAAGATGCAGAGGGTTCTTTTGAAGATTTTGATGATAGGGAGAAGGAACTTGTGGAATTGAATTGTTGTTTAAAAGAAGAGGAAAAGAAGGATAATAATAATAATGATGATGAATTGGAAAAAAGGAAAAGTGGATTTGGGAAGAATTGTTGTGTATTGGTTAGTGGAGTTGTAATTGGCATGGTTTTGATGATGTTCATCATGGGGAATTTTTCTGGTTGCTTTCATTATGTGGAACGTTTTGACATTCCAACATAGAGTTAAGTAATGATTCCAACATAGAGTTAAGTAATGGTAAACTTTGCATCTCAAAATTTGTTGTACATTTTGATTTAGTATAGTTAGATATTATGATATGATTTTTTTAGAAAAATACATGATTTGTAGTTTCTATTTAGATCAATTTAGTCTATTTTACTATGTATGAACTTTTGGATGCTTTTTTCTTTTTGTCAAATATATATGTGTAGGGATATTTCAAACAAAAAAAAGTTGTACTAGGTTAATTATTGGGTGATTTTTATCTTTTCCTTCCCATGTATTCTGTCAAATGTGGAAATGTTTTACGACTAAACGTGAAAATGGATTTCTACGAATAAAATTCATTTGTTCTTTACAACCATTATCCACATGAATTCCGCCAAAGAAGGAAAGTAGTCCCAAAAATGTCAATATACTTTTTTAAGACAAAAGGTTTTTACATTTTACACTGTTATACAAGTACAACTTAACTTAGCCTTTGACAAAAAAACTAAAAACTTATGTCCCATCTATTATCTGTCTTTGACTTCTTTAACTTGGGTCGACACTATCTTGAGATGTATGTTTACGATTCCAGAGTGATCTCAATATCTAATATCTCTTGGGACACAAACCCCAAACAACATACATAATCCTCTCAATCCAATATTTCATCAATTTCAATACTCGGTATCTGAGAGAGATGATTACAAGATTAAGAGAGATAAAGAAGATTAAGAGAAATCAAGAAGCAACCCAAATTTATGTAATATTTTTCTCATGGTTATATGATATTATATGACCGATTTCATTTACATGATTTGTTATATTTTATATATTTTTTATGACATTATATGTCCTTGGTATCCTTTATACTCATTAGACACTCAGTAAATGGGCAAACATATTATGATAAGTTATCATATGTAAAGCATAAACAAATTCAGTATATTTAAGCATAAACAAACACACTGATAGTTAGTTACATCATAGTCCTTCTTTGTATAGGCTTTAAGCCTTCGATATGAATTATGATTCGGTTAGAGTGCTTCAGAGTTTTCAGTTCTCTGATGTATTTCAATTTTAGCTAGTATAGATACTTGTTTATAAGTCTTCAACCTTCATTTTTGTATCAGTCAAGTTTTCACAAACACTTAATCAATAATAGAATAATAGAATGATATATTAAAGTTCATATATTTTCTCTATAAAACATAATGGAATTTATATCCAGAACAACCGACGATATGAACATCAGAATTAAACAGAAGAAGTGGCCATATGAGCCCTTGGATAAACCGAATCTGGAACTAATATGTGAGGAAATTAATGTTATTATATGTATGTATAGTGAAGTTGACAAAAAAATCAACCAAAAAAAGGATGATTCGTGAAGAATGTATAGACAAAGAAATTGGCAATAATCCAAGTCAAACAGGAACTGGAATGCCCTTCTTGGCCATGCTATCCAAAACATCGTTGAGAGCTTGACATAGGCCAACAATCTGCAAAAGCAAACCATCATTAAGGATTAGGAGATTAAACAGGGCTTATGAACCAGCACAATACTCATGATCAAAGCGAATTTGGCTCCTCTAAATTGAAAAGTTGGTAAAATGAGTAAATTAATAGTTGATATTATAACCACCTATAATTAGTTATACATGTGCACATGATATTAACCGTTGATTTAATCATCAATGGTTGATATTAAAGTGAATTGCACGCTTTAGAGGAGCCAAATTCGATCAAAGCTGATGCAATCCACATGCATGGGTGCACAGATACAAATTTTAAAGTTTTGGCCATTCATACCTTTTAAAAACAGGGTTTAATAGACGATGTAAAATAGTTTTCCACCATCATCCAATGAGAATATTTTATATTGCCATGCATGTCTCTATTGTAACCATGTTACACTGTCATCCAATGACAATATTTTATCTTGCCATGCAAGTCTCTATTGTTACATTGTTTTAAAAATAACTACCAAATGCTCCATTCTTATTGGATTCCATTCTTATTGATATCATTGTAAAACTAGTTTACACCGACAGTGCATATCCCCTTTTCTCTTTATTATGAGAAAAAAGGAAATACACCGCCAATGTAAAAATTTTACACAAATTTTACAGTCCAACAAGATTTGAGGAAAGGGTAGTTATTTTTAAAAGTTGGTTATTAAACAGGCATACAAGGCAAGATGATGGGTTCCTATTGAACAATTAGACTCCTTAATAATATAGATGTGTGCCATAATATAACACTTAAAATAAAGATTGATATTACAATAAAATCACACAAATTTTAAGAAACAGATGTCGATACCGTTTTTACTTATTTAATCTACTTTTGAGCGGTGCATCTAGAGATATTGGGGATATTAATGAAAAAATTACCTGCTGGTCCCATCGTTGCAACTCTTCAGTGTCATCGTCAAAATGTATGACAGCTTCAACCTGAGATAAATAATTTAAAACATGACTGTAACTTTTCAATGTGGTTTACTACAGTGCATAGAAGAAAAAAAACTTGCAAATCGCAATAATGTTTTCCTCTCTCTGTCTCAGAGCAGTCATGACCTATCTCCCCCTACATCATAACACAAACCCCTTCCTAGTCCCCTCAACAGTTTAATCTAACAAGAAGAATCCTCCAACTGATAATTTTATTTCTATTTCTTTTTCTTTGAAGAGTACTTAATGGACAAGAGGTTGTAATAGTTATTAAGCATTTATACCTGATCAATAGATCCCTTCATCCTATCCTCATAAATCATTCTTGATGCTATCTTCTCGGCCTGAAAGCAAAATAATTGTGAGAGGAAAAACAAATCAAATCTTACAAATTGTAGAACCATTAATTGAACATAAGAAAAATCACTGCCAGTGCCAGGAGGATTTTTCTCCTCCAAAACCTTCTTGATCAATAATTTACGTAAAATCAATTATCACCATGATACACCTTTCATTTCAATTGCAAATTTTCTCTTATTTAAATAAATCTGATGATTAGATTAAATAAATCCTCACATCAAGTAAGGAAAATATGTTCTTTCTACAAGATGCACTGCTATTAATGGCTCTTCACTGAAAAATATAAGTGGATAAGTATTGAGATGAAATTACCTTGTGAGGTGGGATTCCCAATAGCGTGCCTAACTCGTCAAAGCTACAAGAGAGGCATACAGACATATTATAAGGCACATAACTAAACAGGGTTAATGTTAAAATAATCAACCCATAAGAAAGAAAGAAACTGATAATCTGATTTCTCATACCTGATATTAGTATAAAGTTTGCTTGCACTCAAAAGATTATGCTCAATCATAGCTCGGTCCAGCACAGTGAAATTGTCTGGAAGAATAGCTTTCTGTGGAAAAGTAAAAGCTGAAACATGCCCATCATGAGTTCCAAAAATATGAAGATACAACACAAACTTTAATAACCTGATGTGGTTTCAATTCTTCTGCAAAAGCATCAATTTCAGGCTTCCGGAGAATTCTTTCCAAATACACCTGATATATAAAGGATTCACATTATATGATCAGTGTGGAAAGTCAAATGAGGCAGACAATGAGGGAAGGAAAAGAGAAGGGGGCCGAGAAAGACCTTCTGCAGTATGGGATAGATCTTCAACTTTGAACACCGCTCATCCTAATCCAAGTCCACAAAAATTAAGTTGAGAAGATGTGACCATTTCATATTTCTATATTGTTTCATGATTGAAGCTTTACCTTGTACAGTGTGGCGAGAACACGTGAACGTTGAGGTCCTGCGCCTGCCAATATTGTGCAAGTAACGGCAGCAGATAGAGCTTGCCCAAGTGCTTCCTCATTAATTTCCCTGTAATGTAAAGTGCATATGTGATAAGTAGCTAACAACCACAGCATTTAAGAGGTAATCAAGGTTGTAAAACTCAAGAATAGATGTAACTCGTGATTAGAAAGAGTTAAGTCAATACAAAAAAAAGTTTAAGATAACATCTATCACAGTCTCTAAACACAATTTAATGTATGTATGTATTCAAAATTTATATATTTTATAACTGATTCAACCCAATCTAAACTGGCCTCCCCAGACCAGAATATATAAACATTGCATCACAATTCATACTTTATGGACAAATTAACAAACCATAAATCACAAGGTACACAAAAGGAGCATAACAAGTTAAAAATTGATGGACAAATTGATAAATCACAAAGTACAAAATTACTAGGGGATGGTGGGATTAGGTTCCCTTCAATGGAGCTGGATATAACTCAGTAGAGCTAGGATTTAGATCATCAGATTTGGGTTCATTGCCTCATTGGCCTACTGAGTCAATGCAAACAAAGAGGGAAAAAGTAACATGCAGGATACATACTCGTCCCCTATTTGCCTTTTCTCAATTTGAGATATATCGTAATATCGTAAGGCAGCTTCCAAAAACTTCCTCTTCAGATCTAAGATCCTCGCATAACAAACCTGAAAGAAAATAGAAGAATAAAAGGATAAACAAATAAGATAAAGTTCATGTATGCATCTTAAACCTCAGTCGCCCTTCAGCAGCTATGTATTTCAAACCTTGTACTTCAAATTCAGCACTTCATGTACGCTATTGCTAACCAAGAATGAAGCTTTATTAATGAAAGATTCAGCATTGACAGCATCGTCATCCTGGCAAATACAAAAAGGTTATTTCAAATAAACTATTATTATGGCATTAAAACCAATATATCAAACCGTCTTTAAAGAGGCACAAACATCCACATACAGCATTAAAGTGATTCATTTTATACATGCACTACAGTATGTGAAAAGTTAACATTCCAAATATGTGATTCAATTTGTACATATGAATATGCTATTTTGTGCCAAGTTATAAATCTCAATAGGGTCTTTAGAACAAAACATATAAATACCTCAAGGTATAAACAAGCAATTTGGACACACTTTGATAACCTGAATGAATCATCAATTACCCTGAACATAAATCAAACCAAAAATTAGAAAAAGAGACATGTTCAAATTTTGGGAGAAAATAAATAATTTAGGCAAGCAAGCAAATTAGGTTGGAAATTCTCTGAGACCTCATTCCTGAATCTAGGTCAATACCACTGAGCATCTGAGCTGCTTTTGACCATTGCTCCTCAGATTCATAAAGCTCAGCCAGTTTCTCTCTAATAACCAAAACCTATAATAAAACAAGGACAATTAGCAATGGGAGAATTGAATTCATTCAAGAAAATAATAAGAGGATGGCAATATGTATATACTTAGACATGAATCGCGTGATGGATTAAAACAATACTTAATGCAATGAGAGAGATTTTTTCTTAAAGCAAGAATTATCTTTTGGAATACTTTTTCAATACACATAGACAACCCTGATGATATCAGCAGAAATACTTTTTAGATAAAGTCTCGAAATACATAACAAGTTTGTGATTCTGAATTCTGTTAGAAAAGGGTGATTCTGTCCTTTCCCCACCACCACCACTACCTTTCACAATTTATACAGTCCTACCAAATAGCATAAAAATAGTATCGGAAATATACAAATGAGCCCTCTTTTTCCTGCATACTATACCATGTAGTCAATGACGGCCGACACCCAAACCATTATAGCGGTATAGCAAGTAGAGGTATAGCTGTTATGTCGAAGTTTAGAGAAACAATACAAGAAATTCATACAAATATAGAAAGCTGAAAATAGAAGAATGCACAAAATTAAAGACATATTCATAAGTAATAATCAAAGTTCATTTTTACCAATATTCAAACCCAATATAAAGCAAATAACTGAAGAGACAGCTATAAGTTAAGGGCACATTTGGGTTTTTACTTTTCACATGACCTTCACAACAGTGGCTGCAATAGCCGCAAACTGAATGTACCACAGAATACAATCCCCAAAAAAGTAAGTAATAAATACCTATGAAACTAAATTCAAATAGTTGCACAATTTAGTATTAGAAAACTGAGGTATGGAAGCACAGGCACTTCAAAATAGTATAGATGTCCATGCCAACCAATAACCCATACCCATATCGGACATATATTCATTTAAGAAACTTCTCTGACACTTTGAACATTCAGTTGTTTTTACAATTTTTTCACTTCCTTTTTTCTAAACTAAAAATGAATAATTAGATAAATAGTAATATTTTATCACGTCTAAAACAACTCATGCTATATTTTAAAATATCAAAGATCTTTTCGACTTAAGATGTATGTTTTCGTAATACACTGATTTATATGCTGTATTACAGTTATAACCGTGTCATACATACCCCATAGTTTTCAAATTCTGTTGTATCCCTATGTCTATATCATATGATATTCATGTTTGATGCTGTATCTGCGCTATCTAGAGAATAAGAGGTAGACAGACAGACATGCTAAAACTTTAGCAGTTTCATCTTAGATTTTTTTGCTCCCATTCTCAATGATATAGGGTCTGCTTGGATTAACTTATTTAAGTGTATCTACTAGCATAAGCACTTGTCATATTGTTTGAAATTGAGTTTATGGCAATAGCTTACGACAGGTCCATAAATTGTTTTAAGCTTATTTTCATAAGCTCTCTAGGATAGTTAACGATAACTTATATAAAAACAATTTGACGTTAGTTATCTTTTGGGATCCCCCTAATACAGACCCTTACCATTTTTAGTAAAATAACGCATCCCCCTCTTTCTTAAAAATCTAATATTTTACTAAAAATGGTAGGGGTGTCCATATTTGGGCCTTTCTTTTCAGGTTCATATTAGGGGGCCCTATCTTTTATTACATGATACATGTGTTTATGCTATAAGCAATTAATTAAGTTATCTATCCAAAGAAAGCCTAATTCCTATCATGCTTAACTACTCCTATTTACCAAAAGAAAACATTGCAATCATATAGTCCTAAAGAAGAATGCACAAAAATTTAAAACCTGCTCTTCAAACGACACAACACGAGGCTGAATCTGAGCAAGTGTATAATGAGCAATCTCTTTCTGTGTCTCAGGTTCCAATCTTCCCAACTCTTCAGCAAAACTCTGCAAAAGCTGCCGCGACACTACTAAAGGAACATCATCTGATAACACTGAAACAAAGAAATTTTCAAAAGTTTCAAAAATCTCATAAATTAATTGAAAACTAACCAAAAAATAAAAATTAATAACCCTAAAAAAGAGAGTTAACTGTGATCTATGAATTTCCTAGCTTGAACGATGTCGTTTGATGAAATGACAGCAGAGAGAATGTGTTTGTACTGCTCTATCTTTTGTCTTTGGTCTGTAATCGCAGAAGCGCTCGCAAAAGCACTCTCCATCACTGTTTCAAATTATTATACATTTCATCAACAACAAAAAACGCAACAAAATCTGTTAATTAAACCTAAATTTCAAAATATGACACAATTTTTTCAATTTCTTCAACATTTCTAGAAAATTTATAGAAATAGAGAGTGAAAATGAAGAGTGAGGTTTACCTAACGGTGTTATGTTGGGGTTTGAAGTGTTGTTGTTGGTGGAGGTTGTGATTTCTCACTCCTCCGTCGGAAAATAGAATCAATGTCACTATTCACTTTTTTTTCTTTCTTTTCGAATTTCGAATGAACCCTCTTCTTCTTTTCTTCCACCACCACCTTCGTGTTTTGCGTAGTGTTTATGAAACACTCAATTTTTTATTGGACTTGGGCTTCTGTTTAGGTTCTTGGCCCAACTATTTGCTGCTCAATGTTTCGTTGGGCCTGCTTAATGGATTTCAAGCCCTCTTTAGATATCCTTACGTCTTATCATGGGCAAGAGAAGTTGGCCGATAAAATCAAATAGCTGTTTATCATTACTCGTTCTGACATAGATACCGAAAATAGAGAAATGAAGTCAAAATTAATTATTGGGTTGTTATGGAGGTGAATAATATAAATCGAATAAAAGTAACTCAAGTACAACTAAAAGGTGTGGTTGTTCATTTAACGGCAATTCTCCTATTAGATTGTGTAGAAGGTCGAACTCGATAATATTCAACGGTATTTTTTTACTCCGTCGTCACTGAAAATAAATTGAATATGAAATACATGTAGAGAAATAAAATAAAATAAAACAAAAACTATACCAAAAATTTCAAAAATAAATGAAATTTCCGATCGGAAGTGCTACCGAAAATTTGAAATTTTAGGTAGAGTAAAATTAACTACCATAAATTTTAAGCCACAAAATTTTTTGTAATATAAATAATGTACCGAAAATTTTATTTGACGAAATTTTTAATAAATAATTTTTACTACTGAAAATTTTGTCATCTAATTATAAAGTCTCTATCGTATATTTAGTATAAAAAGATTAGTTATATGAACTTTTGGTGAAGTGGTGAGAATTTGGAGTATTTTCTTTTTATCATTAATTTAATGAAAATTAAAGAAACAAATTAAAAAATTTAACATTTTGGAGTTATAAGTATAATTTAGGGAAACAAAATATAATTTGTTTGAACTACAAATACCAAAAATAGTCTTTTGAAACATAATTTTTCTTAGTTGTGTGAAATAGTCAAAATCAGATTAAAAAAAATCTATAGGGTGAAAAATGGATATGTTTCATTTTTCTTAAATTTTATATTTTCTATTAATATTTTATAGGGATAAAAAATATCATGTTTTTTAAATATTTTTTTTTCAAAATAAGAACTAAAAGAGAGTAAACTAATTTAGAAATTAAAAAATTGAATTTTTTTTATAAATAGTATAATAAAATTTAAAATTTTTATAGAAATTAAAATTTATTTTATCATTTTTTTAATTATTAAAATTAATTTTTTTATTAAAAGTATAATTTTTAAGATTAAAATAGAATCTTCAAGAAATATTTAAGATGAACTTCTTTCCTTTAACAACAAATACATCTCCTGAAAGATGGTTCAAAAATGTTCATGCCCAACTATCTCAATGAAATGGAGGAAGAGCATGCGTAAGTTCTCTAAATGACGTACCATACATCACTATTGACATTACGTTGCTTCAAGATTGTGGTTAAGACATGTAATAGGTTTTATTATTATGGTTATTTAATTATTTATGATTCAAATACTTGTTTCTCAAACACTCAATTTTTTTTATTGGATTTGGACTTTTCGTTTAAGACATGTAATAGGTTTTATTATTATGGTTATTTAATTATTTATCATTCAAATATTTTACACTCAATGTTTTTGGAAAGAGGTTGATACATCCCACGATTTTTGATATTTTTTGAAATATAGGATCTGGTAGTGAAAAAATATAATCCGATAGTGAAAATGAGATTAATGATGTTATTAAAAATTTAAATTTAATAATATTTTTTATATATTTTGAATAAATATTAAGTTGTAGATAAGCAATTTTGACTAAGCTAAAAGTGAGGTCTTTCATTTCATGAGGCATTTACTAGACACATGTGTCTAGACCTCACACCTTTATATTTGAGCTAAAAATACTAAATTAGTCATTTGAAATATTTGAAATATTTGAAATATAAAAACTTGAAATTTAAAAAATTTAAAAACTTGAAATTTAAAAATTTGGACCTCACATCTTCTGTACACTAGTAGAAATGGATCATATATAAATGTTGTGAAACTCATATATATTTTAAGCAATTAAATAAAATGTATTAAAAATATATGTTTAAAGAATGTGTTGTTAACATTATTTATATAACTAATATCTTAATCTCTAAGATTAATATTGAAAGAAGAAAATATTGTTATTTGGCTG
>JBBPBR010000003.1:52875817-52915397 GCA_037974775.1 Cicer pinnatifidum
TATATATATATATATATATATAATATGTTACTTATTCAAAGACAACAATAACCCAACAAACTACAACTCAACTCATAAAAATAATTCAACTCATATAATACACCCCAAAATTAAAAACATACACCACATATTTATATTAATTAGTATATCTATCAACATGTATCACATCTAGTTGGAATTCATCATCGATTAGCATATATCAAACCACAATTATTTTATATATTTATGATTTATTTTTTAGTCATAGTTAATAATTATTCTTTTTTTAAATTTTTTTGATACATATATTTTTTTAACTACTTTCGCATATACATTTTATTACCGAGAAGCAACTAAATCAAATTGTAAAGTGGGTTAATAACTTTATAATTGAAGTTAGTGAAACTAATAAAATATAATAAATTAATCCATACCTCAAATTTGTCAAGTTGATTTTATAACTTCAGATTTGGTTTTGTAAAGATTTGAGAATGATTTTATAACTTCAGAATTTGGTTTTGTAAAGATTTGAAAAAGATACTTAAAGATAAAGTTACATAAAGAAAAGAGAGAAGAAGGAGAAAAGAGAAAGAAAAAAAGGAAGGTGAGTCTTGTAAAGATTTGAGAAAGATATATACAAGATAAAGTTACACGAACAAAAAAAGAAGAAGAAAGGGACGAGAGAGAAAAAAAAAAGAAAAGGGAAGGTGGGCGGGAAATGTTAGCGCAAACAAAATTGCAACGGCAGTGTAGGAATTAGAAATGTGTTAAACCTCTTTCTCTACTAGGTGGTCCCATATTTTAGTTTTCTCTCGTATATATTAGTTAGTTGTCCGAACGGGAGAAGTTATACATCTCTTCTCTCTTACTCTCTTCTCTAATTCTATCAACCAAATATAACGTAAGAAAGACTACAACACCATTATCGACCATGGCAAGAAATGCAAAAACAATAGCAAAACAAAAAAAATTTAAATGCGGAAACCATATTTGACAAAAAAAAAAACATTAACAATCTAATTCGTTTCATGAAATATGTGAAATAAAGAATAGTGATCTAATTGACCCAACATGTTAAGGATATGTCTACCAAGAAAAAAAAAAACAAGGTGACGACTAGGGTTTTCATTATTCTCAAATGGATAATCAATACCATCTACTTATATATAATCCATATCAATTAATTAGATATTTAATAACTTATCTAATTAAAAATCTAATTAACTTTATTGCTTAATTTGATCACTTATAAATCAATACTTTTAATTAATAAATAACTAATATAATTAAATAAAGATATATACTCACCTAATAATATTAGAATATAATTAATTAAAATTAATATTAATAAAATATTTCAACATTAAATTCAATACTTTGGGCATCTGCCCTCTATAATATCTAAACAAAATCATCACTCGTGTTTTTTTTAGAGGATTGAGCTTCTATTCAATAGATTTATACCAAATATGAATTCTTATAGTGATTGCACTGATTCAATAGCTATACAACCATTGAATCACAGTGCAAGTGGAGTAAAGTTGAATCTTACACCTAAATTTAAAAATTGTACAGTTGCTACATTGTACCAGTAAGCAATGATAACTTATTCGAAAATCACAAAATGAAATCCAAACAATTTAAGTGTGTTTGTTTGGATTTATGGTGACACAAATTAAGTTTGAATAAAATGATTTTTATAAAATTCATGTAAATTATAAGTAAATTGAATATAAAATAATTTATATTTCAACATTTATTAGTGGCCCCCTAAAAAAACTATTTGTTGGTAGTTATTGTTCAAAATTTTAGAGGGGTGAATAGAATTTTGACCTTTTTTTTTTGTGTTTGAGAAACATAATTTTAAAAAGATTTCGATCTGGTTAAACGTAATTATCGAGAATTTTACAAAAAAAATCATTGTTCAAATTGCAAAACATCAAATTAGATAAAAGCCTATGAACAAATGGATTAAAAACATAATTGAAAGGAAATTCACTTTAACAAGAAATAATTAACTTTCAAATGAATGATTTCAGAAAAGTTCAACAAATCACTTTAACAAGAAAACTAACATGAAATAATTGAATTGATATCTTGAATACAAATTGATTGTGAACAATAAAAAATTATACTTTTTTAACATTTCACAATTTTTTAAGAACAAAGTTTAACTAACACATTTAAACATATCAAAAATCATGAATATCACAAACTATCAATTTGATTAGGCAGAAAATTGAAAAAGGGTAGAGTAAATCTATAACATAGGATTTTTATAGAAGTTTCTCTTTCATCCTCGCTACGGCGCACATCTTCTCCCCAGCCAAATTGAATGAGAGTTTCTCCCGTTAGTACTTTGTTGTACAATAATACAAGATCCTTGAAGATATTACAATTTCAAACATGACCTCTTCTTCTATGAATCACCCACTTCTAGCTCATGATTTTGACACCCAAAATCAACACTTTTGCTATCTTCAACAAGAAAACCTTCTTTCAAATATAAAGATTAAAATACTTCTGGAAAATACCTCACCAACACTTCTTCTTAAGTTGAACACTCTAAAAATAGAAACATTTTTCTATATCTTTCACTAAAAGTCATTCACACCAATCATAGTTCAATAAATGTTTTTAACTTGAGAATATGAGAACATTGAGATAGGTATTCATAGGTGTAAGGTGACATTGAAAAACAACAAAAAATTAATTTTTAACCGATTGAATTAATTCAAACTATGTTTGAATCAATTCAAAGAAATATTGGTAGCAAAAATTTTTTGATCTGGATTATTGAATCAATAAATTGATTCAAGCAGTCCTTTTACTTGAAAAAAAAATTCAATTTTGATCATCATTGAATTGATTTATGAATTTATTGAATGGATTCATACCTTCAAAAAAGCTTTATGAAATGCAAAACATTAAATTTTCAACAAAGTGTTTATGATGCATTTAATTATGCATTATTTAATAACATTATTTTCTCAAGTTTTTCTTGACTCAAGTATTAGGTGAATAAGTGAGATCAACAAAATCTAACTTAGGAGACAATCATCAAAATATAGGATGAAACTTAAAAATTATAGAGCAATTAGGAGACCTATATGCATTTGGAGTACATTCACGTAAAAATGAGTTAAAACGTAAATATGAATATAAAAACAACATTTAAAATCAAAAACTAAAAATTTCAATATATATTTAATTTTGCGATGAAAAAGAAATTTTTTTGTGATATATATATACATATATAATTATATAATTACGATGAGATGTACGATTTATTTGAAACTAGAGAAAGAAATCGCACAAATAAAAAATGTTTCTCCTATTTGGTTTTTAAAATTCATAGGAAGGAAATGAAAAAAAAAACTATGTGTACCCAAAAACACAATTCTTCCAATTTGAGAAGCAAAGAGGAAAGCTTAAAAAAAAAAACAATTTTGTTTTCTTTATTTATAATTTTATCCTTTTATTTAACCTTTTTAAAGTTTACTTATGTCATTTTGTTTTCTATTTTTTCTTTCCTCTTTTTATACACAATCAAATAAAAAAAATATAACATTTCTATCTTTCAGTTCGTCTAATTTTTCTTGTTTTTAAACAATAAAAAAAAAAATCTAATTTTCTATTCTTTTTTACTTCTATGTTTTCTCTTTCATGTTCTCTTGATCTCATTATCAATATCATTAATACACATAAAAAAAATGATACAAATTATATTAATTAAATAATATAATTAAAAAAAATACATTAAAATTTACAAAAGTCATTCATAGACAAATTTATTTTGCAAATGTACTGGGAATAAAGGGAGTATTTCTTTCCTCTCATTTTCGACACTAAACCAAACAAAGCAGGAGGGTATATTAAACGCGCGTGAATGAGAGTGTGTATGAAATTTTACGATTTTGAGGTTGTATTTTAATTAATTTTTATTGGTGGTGTTTCCTAATTCAACAACCAAGAAAGGTTTCCTTGTAAAGCACGTTTGGTGACTTCCTAAACGCTATAAATTCCTAATTTTCCCTAAATTTTATTTTTCTTTCTTTTTTTCTCTTCTTCTCGCCGCTTTTGCTCACCGTTTTCACAGCTCACAATATTTCATTTCTCCTCTTTTTTCTTCTCCCAAACAACACACAACATACATTACTCCTAAAAACGCATTTTTCCCTTATTGTCTTTTCTTGCTTTTTTTTCCCTTTCTAATTTGTTATTATTTGTTGGCATAACCAAATTAAAAAAAATTACATTTTTCCGTGACCCTTTTATTTGATTCGTATTGGGTTTTCAAGATTTAACCAAATAGAAAACTGCATTGTGAAGATTGAATGACCAATCTCATTTCCTTCTTCCCGTGGTTGGAGCTCGTTTTTTAGGTATGCTTTTCTTCTTCTTTTTATTTCCTCTTTAATAGGGTATTTTATATTTGTTTCCATTGTTTTAAATCGTTATTATTAATGGTTGAATCGTGATTCTTGATATTTTGAATAATCGCGGTCCAATGAAGCTGAAGTATGTGGTCTTAATTATAGTTGTCGTTAATTGCAGACCTTTATTTAAAACCCTTTAGGTGTTTTTGTTTGTTATTAGAAGATTATGTAATTTGGCTTTAATTTTGATTCTAAGTTGTTTTTGTTGGATGCTGATTGTTGAATTAGATAATTATAATTGTGTTCATTTTGACTTGTGAAATGTTGTGTTACCTTTGCTTTTTAATGATTAGAGTCAATCTTACATTATAAAAAAAATTAATTTGAGAGAAAAAAATGACATTTCTTTCTCTTTAATATGATAATGTTTAATAATCTACTTTGACCAATGGTTGTGTGATTGGTTAATTCGTTTGTTTTTTGGACTGTGAGATGGAAACCGGAGAATGTTGATTCTGATTTGTCTATTTTTGATTAAGCTGATGTGATGTTATTTGTTTTCATCCTTTGATTTTTCTGAGTCTAATTGTTATTTGTTAGTTCTGTTGTCTCCATCATATAAGCTTTTTTGAACCATTTAAATGTAAGTATATTTAGTATAAGAAAACGAGTATAATAAAGTCAAATTATGAAGTCTGCATCATTGATTGTTCAATTTACCGGTATTTGGTTGTTCTTTCCGAGTGTTTTTTCATATACATACCACATAATTTCAATTTGAAGGATTGTTGCTATACTAAGTGTATGCAATTATGGGACTTTTTTTATTAGTTATGTATGTTTTATTGATATTCTATGTCATTTTGTCTAATTCATTAAAGAATCTTTAATTTTTTGGGGGTCCATATCTATTATTAACTATGCCATGCTTTGTAGGCCCTTGTTGTGTGGTTGTATATGCTATATTGTTTTCTTTTCTGTGTCCACTTGGTGGGGTAGTGTAGTACTTTGCATTATGCAGAAAATCAACATTTTCTTCTTAACTGTTTTTGTGAACAAATTGTAGCTGTTCAGAAGTTATTTTCCTCTATCGTTTGTTTTTATTCCTGATTCTTTGATTAATTTGGTTTAGTGTGTCTTAATCTTTTTTCTGCATCATGAACGAGTCTGTTAGTGATGAAGGTATTATCATATCTTTGCCATAGTGAATTTGATTGTTTCTCTTGAACAAAAATCCAAAGCATGTTTTAGTTTCCAAGCTTTGAAGGCTATTGCATGTTTAAATAAATTGGATTTAATCCTGAAGTTGAATATTTTAGTATTTGAGAAGGGCCTTAGATTTCTTAAGTTTTGTGTTTCTCATTGTGTAAGTGTGATAATCAAATGATACATGATGTGAATATTATATATTTTTATGAATAATAATTGAGGATAAATCCAAAAGTTGTTAAGTTTCCCTTTTCTTTGTTTCCATTGTTATGTGCAATTGCAAAAGCAAGGAAAAGGTGTTCAACTCTCAAGTACATAAAATTTGTTAAAGTTGCTTTTTCTCTTTTGTTCTTTTCTCATATTAGTAAGCGAGTTAACATGATCCTAAGACCCATTAATTACTCAATTATAGATTATGGCCAACTTCAATAATGTTTAGTTGTAAATTGAGGCCAACTTGTACTTTGTATGTTTCATTTCTTTAGGTCACTACAAGTAGGATAAGACTCTTAACTGTCTTATTTTGGATTTTAGTGAATTAAATTTTTAGACCAATCATTATTGAGAAGAATCTTTCTTTCAAATAGAAATGCTAGGAAGAAGAACCTATTGCACATCCTTTCTTTTTTACTTTTAAAATTTATATTTATTGTTTTAAATGGCTGATAAAAATTCATACTTTATATGCTTTTGTTAACGGCTGTTCTTAGTATTGTCTCCCATACTTTTCCCTCCATGCTCCCCGGTTTCGCTTCAGGTTGCTGCATGTGTTTAACAGTGTAATATTTATACAACTCAAGCATCTTTGTTTTTTATTGAATTGATGTTGACCAAGGCATTTTCATTACACTGTTTATTCTCACTTTATATTTGACGACTTTAATCTAAAATCAGTTATACAATCGATATTTTCAGGAGCTCAACGGTTGATGGACTGCTACCCCAAGAGCAGTGACAAGAAAACATTGAAGAGGTGGTTTTTTATCGATAAAAGAGTTGGGTGAATTGCAAAATCTGATAAAATATTAGTTTCTTACATCTGTTGCTGCGCTGCGTGCGAGTTGGCTTGCAAAACCTGGATCCTATGGACATGAATTCAAATAACACTCCTGTTCTCACGGATACCACTCCGATAACAAATTCAAGGCTGCACGTGCATTCCAGTTTGTTGCCTTATTCCCATACCGGTGCCACTTTTCCACACGGTATGCTATTGACTATCCCAAGGAAGATGACGGGAATTCTCGAAGATGTTCGTTCTTGTGGTTGGTTGGATGCCATGAAATCGTCTTCACCTCCGCCGAGGAATTTAACAAAGGATGTTAATCACGGGTCTGCATCATCTGAAGCCGATAATACTTATTTTAACTGGCTGGTAACGTCTCTTTCAATTAGTATCTTGAGTTCTACGGTTTTGAGGGTGTTATTTATATTTTGCCTTCTTTATTTTGTTAATTTCACAGCTAAACTATCCATCGGCTCTTACATCTTTCGATCAAATAACAAACTATGCGAAAGGCAAAAGAATTGCACTGTTTTTGGACTATGACGGAACTCTTTCACCAATTGTGGATAATCCTGACTGCGCTTTCATGTCGGACAATGTATGCGATATTCTTATCTGTTTTACTGTCTGTAATAACTTGAATTGGGGCTGTCTAATATCTATTCTTCATATGCTGATTCGGATCCTGTAAATTATGCAGATGCGTGCTGCTGTTAAAAAGGTGGCAGAGTATTTTCCAACAGCAATAATTAGTGGAAGAAGTCGCGACAAGGTAGTTAAATCATTGAACAAACAACCATTTGAATTCGTGGATATGTCAGACGATGTGACACTATAGTCCCCGAAAGCATCAACTTAACAAAAACATCTCCGAATGTGTCTTTTGCTAGTTAATTTGGATTTGAAATGTGTTTTTTGTTAGTAAGTTTTGTCCATGAATGTGTCTTCTGTTATCAGTTTCTCCATGAAATTACTAATAAAGATACACTGAAGGGTGTTTTGTTCTTGAAGTTTCAATACATTCAGATACTATAATAACATTGCTTCATACAGTTAAGGACCAAATAATTCTATCTAACACTATTCTTCTCTCATATCCATTTGAATGCAATTTCTCACAACCTGCAAATAACAAGCTTTCTTGTTTGTTGTTGGTTTTGATTCTAACTTTCTTATTAACCGTATTGGTTTAGGTACATGAATTTGTAGGACTAACGGAACTCTACTATGCCGGTAGCCATGGAATGGATATCATTGGCCCTGTTAGACAATCTGTATCTGCATCTCATAACCACCCTAATTGCATCGTTAAGTCTACAGACAAGCAGGTACTGTGATTCAAAGTTTCTACCTCTACTCATCTAATTACCAATTATGAATCTCTTCGAGAATCTTAATAAATCTCCGTCTCTCTTATGATCCTTAAAATTACAGGGGAAAAAGGTTAATTTATTCCAACCTGCTGCTAAATTCCTGCCCATGATTAATGAGGTGAATATATGACAAGTATTACCATGAATCGTTTTTCAATATTCTTTCTTTTGTTATTGGGACATTATAGCCTGATTGATTTGTGTTTGTGCAGGTACTTAAGTCTCTTATCGAGTGTACAAAAGACATCAAAGGAGCAAAAATCGAGAACAATAAATTTTGTGTATCTGTACATTACCGCAATGTAGATGAGAAGGTATAATAGGGTTCTGTTCTTATATTCAATAAACTTTTCTGCTACACTGATTATTATCCTTTTCTTCAACTTATGTTTGTATTTTTCTTTTTGATTGAATGTACAGAGTTGGGATTTGGTGGGGCAACGAGTTAATGATGTTCTTAAGAGTTTTCCACGTTTGCGGTTAACTCATGGTCGCAAGGTACTATTTTAAGAGCCAACCTTTTGACTCATTTCTTTAGGATAATTAATTATGGCAGTACTTTTAAAGGGTTTTTTTCTTCCCGATTTTGTAGGTTTTAGAGGTCCGACCCGTTATTAACTGGGATAAGGGAAAAGCTGTCACATTTTTACTTGAGTCACTTGGTGAGTCCATTTTCTGTTTAATTAGTATATGGTTCCTCCTTAAATATCAGAGTTATTTGTTTGGTGCAGTAAATGACATTGGAAATATTGATTTTAGGACTTAACAATTGTGATGATGTGCTTCCTATATATATTGGCGATGATCGGACGGATGAAGATGCATTTAAGGTAATATCTATTTCTCAGTGAAGTTGTGGATTCCAATCTTTGTAATTTTAACTTTTACTGATATGGGATGAACTGTAACAGGTTTTGAGAGAGGGAAGTAAAGGTTATGGGATTTTAGTGTCTTCAGCACCAAAGGAAAGCAATGCGATTTACTCTCTTCGTGATCCGTCGGAGGTAATTGCTATTTTTACCTGATTATTATATTTCGTGTTAAATATATTTTTCATCTGCTTTTAAATGAATAATATTTGGTTTTGGTATCATCATATTTGGTCTTTATAGGGTTTTAAACAAAGGTTGCAATGGCATCATGATAATAGCCAGTCAAATCGGCCAATGGTTTTCAATCAAGGTTGCGTTGTGGCAACAAAAAAAACCATTTATATTCAGGCCCAAATAATCGATTTCAGATTTCAAAGGGTTACAACGATTAAAAAAATTTAGCGGGATAAAAATAATTTGCTCTTGTTTGGGTGAAAAAAAGTAATTTCAAAATTTGAAGTGATGAAAATAACCAAAACTCAAATTCGGCCGTCCAGAAAATTTATTTAACCATTTTATTTAAGAGTTTTCTTGCAGTCATTTGTTATTTTTTTAGATTATAATATGTCATTTTGTCTTGTTGTGCATATTGCTATTGCTACTGCCATTATTTGTCATGATTTGTAATATTTACCCTAATACGTTGATATTGGATGGGCAGGTCATGGAATTTCTTAAGGCACTTGTGGTATGGAAGTCAAGCCCCTTAAAAAGCCATATATAGTGTATAGAGGAGAATATACTCACCTATAACTATATAATAATAATAATAATAATATACAATTAGTTTTTTGAATTTTCGTTTTTTGAGAAACATGTCATGAGGTTTTCTGCCGCATATTTACGCACAGAAAACCTCTTGTGGTAGCAACATTAATGTTGCTATCTACTAGTTTTGCTCAAAGCTCTAGTCGTAATTGTAAATTTGAGGCCTATAATAATTATTATATTATATATATAAATCTCAGAATTAAAAAAAATATGTTGATTTTTTCTTCTTGACTTCTTCTATTCACAAAATGTATTGATGTTTAATTGTTGTTCAATTTTGTTAATACTATATATTTTGATCACCTAAATTATTCATTTGTTAATTCTTTCTATATGTGATTGATTCTTTGAATTGAATATACATGTGTGTGATATGGTTTTTTAGTATAATTAATAATCTTGATATTGAAACCAATGCCATCCAAATATAACTCAACAGTCTCGATAACTGATTTGCTTGCGATTTCTTCACAATTCTATAGAATTAAATCGATTGAATCAGTTTAAATTGTGATTACTTTAACCAATTTGTTTTGTTTTTTATAATTTCTTTAGTTATTTGGTTTTAATTGCAATTTAAGTAATTAATTTAACTAATTGAATTTATTGAATAATGATCAGGAAGTCCAACAAGTTCGATCATATGTTTAATTTTTAAAACATTTTTGTTGTTGATATTTTCTTGTATGTCTAACGTTGCTGCGTCTTTCTCTCTCAACCGAGACGGGTCGGTTAGGTAGGGCCACATGGATATGGACGGAAAGAATTTCTATGTTTGATATGTACCGGGATAAGTCTTTGTATCCATAGAAAAAAAATCATTGATAGGATAGGGTCCAATTAATTTAATTGCAATTAAAACAAAAAGGTAGGGAACAAGCTTTTGAGTCTTTCTCATGTCTATATCCAAGTCCCCACATGAAAATGACACAATGGCTTAGATGTTGAGGGGTTTGTCTTTGTATTGTAAGGGTCAGTCAATTGGAAGGGATATATTGTGTGACAAAAGCATCAAACCAATGAGTGCTAGAGATGAGATGTGGTGTTGATATTGATGTGTTATAAATTGAAAGGGACTACTAATAATAATGTCCGAAAGAGGTATGGGTCGTGTGAATAAACATTTGAGTATTAAATTGTTGAATCAATGTCTTATTTGTGTGGACAAAAATATATATTTAATTTTATTATTGTTTTTATACACTTTTTAAATTTTACAAAAAACTTTCAAAGTAAAAAATTACTATCTCGATTTTCAAACGAGTGTCTCTTAAACAAAAATAATAATTTTAAAATAAATATCATTTTCAAATTTCAATGCTATTTTAATCATTTTTTCTTTCTTTAATTCCACCGTTTAATTATTGCTGTATACCTTACTTTCAAAATATTAATTGTATTCTATATTTATGATAGTGAAAAATATAAAAATATTTATAAAAATAATTTTACAAAATAAGTTTTTTTTTTTAATTATTGTATTTTTTAATACATAGGTAAAAACTATAAATGATCTTTATTTTGAAACCGAGCAAATATAACCCAATTGTAACCTTCCAAACTATAGTGAGAAATTTAAACTTATTCTTTTGTAACCTAGTCCATTGGTGGCTGCATCCCCTCAATAGCTTGAATGTACTAAGCTAGAAAGGTTGAGATGACTCGAACACAATCAAATTGACTAATAGGTGTTTAATGAAAGTGTGATTCACTGGTGAACTAGTCGAATAAATCATTCAGGTTGAAAGGACTAGACGTAGTTGCCGTGTTGGCGCTGAACTACGATAAATTGGATGTGATATTCAATTTTTCTATTTATCCACTCTATTTTCATTACTTTGGTTTAGTCTTTTGTAATCGTTTTTTATTTTTTTTATAAATAAAACATAATTCAAATCCCACTTTTTTGTGTTTGTCGTTCTACAATTGGTATCAGAGCTTGGTCTTAAGGTTGAGCACTTAACCATGTTTGAGTAAAGATTCGTGTTATTACGACTAATTCTTGTGACGAAGTTATAGGTGGAATCGTTAATAAGCCTCCTCTTTTTGATGGAGAAAAACTCGAGTACAAGAAAGACAGACTCAAAACTTTCTACATCTCTCATGAGTCTGAACTATAAGACATAGTCGAAGATGACTATGAAGCTCCAAATGATCCTGCTAATGTTAAAGTATCTAGAAAGGATCTTAACGGTGATCAAAATAAATAATATAAAATGGATCATAAATTCATAACCTTCATGATGAATGAAATCACCTTAAAAGAGTTTGAAAAATGCAACAACAAAGAAACAATAAATATTATATTTGATGCATTGACTCTCAACTATGAAGGAAATAAGCAGGTACTAGAAGGTAAAGGAATTCTACTCGCCAGGAAGTATGAACTCTTCTAGATGGAAGAAGATGAAGACGTTGAGACAATGTTCTCTAGATTCCAAACTATGGTTTCTAGATTGAAGGTTCTCCAAAGAATCTTCACTTCATCCGACCACATCACGAAGATCCTCATAAGTCTTCTCAACAACTGGAGACCAAAAGTAATAACTATTCAAGATGCTAAGGATCTAAACAAACTACCTCTAGAAGAGTTGATGAGCCCACTCAGATCTCATAAGGTTGAACTGGTTGAATATGAGCACATAAAGAAGTCAAAGTCCTTGGCCCTCAAATTCCAAGGAAATAAGATAAATTTTAAGGCCCTACACGCTATTGAAGACTTAGAGGATAATGAATTGGATAATCAGAGTGAAGACTCAGATGATGAAGAGTTGTCCTTTATCTCAAGAAACATTTAGCGCATCTGGAACAACAAGATTTTTTTTTTCCCAAAAGAGATTTCAAGCGATCCCAAAATATTACAAAAGGAAGTGAAAAATTAGACAAAAAATGAATCATCTTCTCTGAGTGCAAAGAGCCAGGTCATTTCAAATCAGAATTTCTTAAGCTTAAGAAAGGAAAATCCCAAAGAAAAGACTTCAAAGCAAAAAAGAAAGGTTTGATGGCTACTTGGGATGACTTTGATTAATCATCCGATGAAGATGAAAAACATGCAAATATGGCTCTGATGGAAGATATCATTCTGATCACGACTCTGATGATGAATCTGTTGTTGAAGAAATCGAGATATCCTTAGCTACAATGTTAAAACTTCATTCATCGTATCTGAACAGTGGATGCTCATGAAACATGATGGGAGAAAAGTCAATGTTCCAAGACTCGATCCTCAAGAACGGAGGATTCATAGGATTAGGAGGTGATTAGAAGAGTAAGATCATTGGGTACGAAACAATAGGTAATGGTTATCTTCCCTCTATTAAAACTGTTTTCTATGTAAAAGGACTAATGCATAATCAATTAAGTGACACTAGTTATGATGTTGTCTTCAATCAAAAGTCATTCAAGACAATAAGTCGAACTGATGGATCTATACTATTTACTGGCTAAAGGAAAAACAACATTTACAAAATAAACTTATATGACTTAGATAAATAGGAAGTAAAATGTCTTATGTTTGTAAGTGAAGAAGAACTGGTTTGGCACAAAAAATGTTAGGACATGTCAATTGGAGATTAATCTCGAAATTAAAAAGACTTGATTTAGTAGAGGCTTGCCAAATCCTAAGTGAGAATCACATGTTCTTTGTGAGGCATATCAGAAAGGGAAACAAACAAAATCTTAATTTTTCTTCTAAAAACGTTGTCTCCACTTCTAAACCACTTGAACTTTTACATCTTGATTTATTCGACCTTATAAAGACTTCTTCTGTTGGTGGCAAAAAGTATGGACTCGTTACTGTTGATGACTATTCTAGATTGACATAAGTATAGTTTCTAAAAACTACGAATAAGACACATAAAGTTTTCACTATCTTTTGCAAACAAGTGAAAAATGAAAAAGACTTTTGTATAGCAACAATTCATAGTGATCATGAGGGTGAATTTGAAAATAAACTTTTTGAAAATTTATGTGAAGAGAATAGAATTTTATATAACTTTTTCTCTCCTAGAACACCCTAACATAACAATTTTGTTGAAAGAAAAAACAGATATCTTCAAGAAATAACATGTACCATGATTGACAAAATGAAAGCTGGCAACACTTTTGGGCAAAAACAGTGAACACTGCATATTATATTCATAATTAGAATTGACCTATTCTTAATAAGACTCCTTATTAACTGTGGAAATGAATCAAACCCAAGATTTCATTTTCATCAGTTTGGTTGCTTATGCTATATTTTGAACACCAAAGAGAAGCCTTGCAAATTTGACTCACGATCTCAAAAGTGCATCTTCTTGGGATACTTTGAAAGGTTTAAAGCCTACATGTATACAATAAAGAAATGTTGATTATTGAGGAATCAATTCATGTCAAGTTTGATGATAAAAAGCTTGACAATAAAAGTCAAAGCTAGATGTAGACTTTGCATATCTACAAACATAAGAGGAATCAAATAAATTAGAGGAAGCAAATAAGGAATCAACAAAGTCAGTCTACAATAAATCAGAAGATATGCCTGACGACCCAAATCAAGATCATCAAGAATCCAAACCTGGATGGAAATGCAAATCTTCTCATCAAACTCTTTGATCATATGAAGTGCAAATGACCCTTTAAAAATCAGATCCGCTTTTAAAGAAACATCTAGTTTTGCACTACTACCTGAAATTGAACCTACAACTTTAGACGAAGCTTTATCAGATAATGGATGAATAATGGCTATGCAAGAAATGAATCCATTCAAAAGGAATGAAGTATGGGACCTCATTCCCAAGCCTAAAGCAAAGAAGTCAAGTTGAACCAAGTGGATTTAAAAAAAAAAACAAAACTGAATGAGATAGGTGAAATGGTTAGAAACAAATCTAGACTTCTAGCTCAAACATATAATCAACAAGAAGATATTGATTACACTAAATTTTTTTGCTCTAGTGGCAAGGTTAAAGGTTATCCTAAATGGTTACATAAATAAAGAAGTGTATGTCAAACAATCTCATCTATTTTAGGATAAATAATTTAAGGTTATTAGACTTCTACTTTCATTTGCATTATTCACTCAAATTACTCTATATCAAATGGATGTGAAATGTGATTTCCTAAATGGTTACATAAATGAATAAGTGTATGTCAAACAACTCATCTCTTTAAGGATAATGAATTTTTAGACTATGTTTTCAAACTAAAGAAATCATTGAACGGTCTAAAACAGACTCCAAGAACTAGGAGTGATAGACTAAGAAACTTCTTATTAAACAACAATTTTCAAAGAGGCCAGGTTGACATTACTTTATTTAGAAAATTATCTAAGAATGACATTCTCATTGTCCAAATATATGTTGATGACATTATCTTAGGTTCTACTAACAACAAGCTCTGCGAAGAATTTTCTAAGTTAATGTAAAATGAATTTGAGATGAGCATGATGGAAGAATTAAAATTATTTATTGGAATATAAATTCATTAAAACCTAGATGGGGTTCTCATTCATCAGACAAAATACACAAGAGAAATGCTTAAGAAGTTCAAAATGGATGATTGTAAGTCCATGTCTATGCATCCAACTTGTTCTCTTGATAAGGATGAGTCATGTAAAAAGGTAGATCAAAAGGTATATAGAGGAATGATATGTTCCATTCTTTTCTTAACTACTTCTAGACATAATATTCTATTTAGTGTGCGTGTCAAATTTTAATATGATCCTAAAGAATACCACTTAACAGTGGTTAAGAGGATCTTCATATATCTGAAAGATACTATTATTATTGGTTTGTGCTATAATCTATCATATGAGTACGTGTTAGTAGGTTTATGTGATACTGATTATGCTGAAGATAAGCTAGAAAGGAAGAGTACCAGCGGGAACTGTACATTCCTTGGTGAAAATCTAATCTCCTAGTCCAACAAAATGCAAGGGACTATTGCTCTGTGAGAATCTAACGTCCTGGTTGCAGCACTCAATTATTATGGATGAAACGTAAACTAGAAGATTTCAAAATTAATGAGAGTACTATATCTAACTTTTGTGATGATTTTTTAGCAATATGTTAAACCAAAAGCCCTATTTTACATTAAAAAGAAAAACATATAGAGATCAAACATCATTTCATAAGGTATTATGTCCAAAAGAGTATTTTAGAATAAGCTTGTCTACACTAATCATCAGTGGGCTAATATTTTCATAAAACCCCTTGTTGAGGACATACTCAATTTTATAAAGCAATATCTAAATATTTTATTTATAAAAGAATGACGTTGATACATCACAATCACTCACAACTCTCACATACTCCCACACTTTCTGTTTTTCAAACCTTCAAACTTCCCTATATATCTCTGAATCTTTCCTGCTTCAGTGAATTCGAGTTCATCCTCAAACCTTTCACTCAACAAAGTTTCCTATGTTCCTTCCATGCAATGTAATCTTGATCAGTTGGAAATTCTTCAAGAACTCAAGGTCAACTTCACAAACCTTGCTGAAAACGAGTTTGATTTTATTGAGGATTTTGTTGGAGTGGGTTGGTCCGAGTAGTTTAACCTAGACCAAGAGGTAGCTCTGGATGTTCTAGTTAAATAATTTCGGAGATTTATTGATGAAAACACAGACGATGAAGTATCGAGCACTGTGTTAGGGCTTCCAATCAAGACCACTCTAAAATCCCTCACTGCCTTTATAAGATGCCTAAATGAAGATACGGTGCTTGAAAATGGGCGTGATTTAAAGGTTGGCACCTCTAGAATCAATAACAAGTTGTTCGAAGATCCTAAAGTGAACTCTAAGTCTGTATAATTAAAACCTAAGTACAAAGTTGTTTTCAAAATTCTGATTGAATGTGTGGTACCCAAAGGTGGGTTTGTAGACGACGTTAGCAAAGATCACAAAGATCTAATGTGAAACATCTCTCAAAAGATAAAGAAAAATCTTCCCAACATCATCTTAGAACACATGAGGTCATGTGTCATCATATCTAGGACAACGAAGATAAGGATTATTTCCTACCCCAAATTGATCAATATTGTACTCATACGTGCTTCTCTCATCTAAGCTTTAGAGGAAGTATAAGGAACTATTCAAGAGGAACATTTGGTTTCATCATCTGCACCAGTGTTCAACATTTCCAATGTCATCAAAATGCGGTTGGTTTCTCCCAATAACTGCATTAGCCGTAGTAGTGACTCCCCAAGGTCATTAGGTCAAGCCATTGGAGTTCATACCATTATGTGTATAACTGAGGACTCCTTCACCTCTCTATTTGAGGAAGACAATAAAAAAGAGCTTTTGGAATACACGAGGATATGTCAGTCCAATCAAGAAATGGTTCTGGAATACCTGAGATTGTTCAGATGCGAGCATTGAAGAGGATGAAGAAAAAGTGTCCAACACTAATAAAAACGTAATACCCCTCTTTTAGAGGAAGAAACCGAAGGTAACATTAAACTCTGAGTAAACTATTTATGCCCTCTATCTTGAAACTGAACCATAACCTCCCTTACCCTATCCCTAACATACAAACATAGTTGGCCCTTCCTCCAACTCTGCATCTATTTCCCCTCATACCTTTAACTCTAACACCTCATATGATATGTGTGATGCTTCCCTAGCTAAAAGTTTGTAGATCTTCGATACAAAATCCATCCTTTCCCTCTCAAACCGCAACAACGAAACTCAAAATTAGACGATTCTGAAACAAGGTGACAAATGACGTTCTAAAATGCAAGTTAGGTTGTTGAATCACCGAACATAAGTATGTAGAACTCGAGATATGATCTTAAGTTACTGAACATGAAAATTGGTAGAATTTGCATTTTAGGGTTTGATGTAAAGGCAACTCAAAATTATTATTCAACAAACGAACCTAGAACAAAATGGCGCTACAATCTAGGGATTGATAAGCCAAAAGAATTCCACAAGGATTAACAACCCTAATAAGTTCAAAGTGAATTCTTTCAAAAACTCTAGAGAGCAAAGTCTCACAAAATAACAACGTATTCAAAAATCTGCTAGAATAAAATAAGGGTTTGCCTTTTATAGTGACACCTCCTTACAAGTTCTCTAAATTTGGCCCAACTCAAGTTTTTACAATTAGATCCAAATTTCTTACTAATTTAGTCTACTACTTTAATTAAAACTAATATTAAAATTTGATAACACATAGATGCAACCTTCATTCCTTAACTTCTTCAATTTGGATTAAGCATTTAACTATCTTAGGCTTCAATTCTTCAAGAGTTGTACTTGCTTCAAATAAAGTGACTATCAAGTTATTTAGAACATCCTTTGCCTTCTTTGATCTTGATTATGCTTTCTATGTTCTTATCAAATGCTCAAAGTTTGGATCCTAATGATATTTCAATCCAGTGGAACAAGGTCATTTCTTTTGTCACCAAATGGATTAGCGACAACAAAGATCATGGAACGTAGCTAGCTTAATAGAACTCTACAACTTTTAATCAAATAGCTGAGATCCTCTATTATGGATCTTACAGCTTGTGAAAGCCAAGAGTGGCCGGTTTAGCAGATAGTTTAGTCAACTCTTTATGCACCTTTCAACTACTAGGTTATTGCTCGTTATCGCCAAAAAACCTCTTCCTTCACCAACAATTTAGTTAACTCTTTATGCAAGTTGTTCTAATTAGCGACACATGTACTTAAGTTATCTTTTCTAGCCTCAACTAGTGACCGCATGCAGGCTTCAACTTCATCTTTGAACTTACATTGAATTTCCTACTCCATTGGATTAGTTGTTAGGTAACATTACACATTTTCTTTAGGAGATCACTTTCGGCTATGTTCCAATCGCCACTGACCACCTCATCAATTTTTGGTTCCTATAGCCAACCGTTCTCAATTTGAAAATTCGGTGTATGTTATGTATGACCATCTTATCACAATGAAGAATAATGAGGTTATGCTCCATTATAGAAGCAATACCGTTGAAGAGTCTAATATTTAGAAAACATTTGTTTCAATCATCATTAATCATCCCTCTATCCTGTCACTCCTGCACCGCCTGATTTATCCATTTGCTACGACTCCATGTGTAGGGATAATCTTCCATGGGCAAGTCAATGAGGCTCGCATCACTAATCGCTTCACATAATCCTTGAATTTTCCAATATGGATGCTCACGTTTGCCACACTTGTAATCTTGGAATAAGATGTCATTAAAATTCTCCATCATACATCACAATTTATTTTAATGGTTTGCTATTTGGCAGAGTAATTCCGAAGAACTACAACGACATGCTTATTTTGGAAAACCATATACACTAGTAAATCGTCAATGCCCTTTATTATAATAATTGACATTAGCATTAATAATGTTTTTTGGGTCCGTGATATTGAGTTCTAGATTGATGTGACTTTGGGAATTAGATATATTTCTATTGCCCTATACAAGTTTGTCAGAGTTGACTGAATTAAAGAATCATTTGGAAGATCTATTGTCTAAAGAATTGATACGATAAAATCTCTCGCATTGGGGAGCTTATGTGTTGGTAGTGAAGATTAATGGTGTAAAGTCTAGACTTTATGATGATTATTTGTGACTTAACAAAGTCATCATTAATCATCCCTCTATCTTATCACTACTGCGATATGTCCCTTTGCTGCAACTCCATGTGTAAGGATAATCCTCCATGGGAAAGTCAATGAGACCCGCATCACTAATCGCTTCTCATAATCCTTGAATTTTCCAATATGGATGCTCACGTTTGCCACGCTTGTAATCTTAGGATAAGATGTCATTAAAATTCCCCATAATACACCACAAGTTATTTGTATGATTTGCTATTTGGAAGAGTAATTATGAATAACTACAATGTTGGGCTTATTTAGGAAAACCATATACACTAGTAAACCGCCAATGCCCTTTATAATAATAATTGACATTAATGTTTATAAAATTTTTCAGGTCCGTGATATTGAGTTCTTGATTGATGTGACTTTGGGAATTAGATCTATTTCTATTGCCCTATACAATTTTGTCAAAGTTGACTGAATTGAAGAATCATTTGGAAGATCTATTGCCTAAACAATTGGTTGAAAAACTCTCTCGCATTAGGGAAATTATGTGTTCGTAGTGAAGATGAATGATCTAAAGTCTAGACTTTATGATGATTATATTGGCAACTTGGTAAGAACAAATATCCCTTGCCATGTTTTGACGATATACCGAAGACAACCTTCAAGACAAGTTATGAGCACTTTGAATATTTGGTGATGCCTTTTGGAGTAATCAATGAGTTGGCTATTTTCATGAACTACATGAACCATATCATCCATCTGTTCTAGCTTGAACAAGTTGTTGGTGTTTTCGTTGATGACATATTGATCTATTTCAAGAGCCAAAAGGAACATGAAGATCATCTGCGGTAAGTTTTGCATGTCCTAAAAGAGAAGTAGTTGTATACTAACATGGGAAAATGTAGGGATGACAATGGGTAGGGTACTATATTACCTGTCCTCCTACCTGCGATTTAAAAAAATACCCATACCCATGCCCGTACCCTCTTGGGTATCACGTTAATATTTATACCCTTATCTTTTGGGTACTAAAGTGCCCATACTTATACCCATTATCCACATTTTAATTAAATGATATCATGATTAAATTTAAAAATTATCTAAATATCTTAAATTTAATCATAAAGTATTATAAATCAAAATATTTTCTAACTCAAAATATTTTATATGAACACACGTTACAATAGACATTCAAATATCAAAAATAATATTTTATGAAGTTGCAAGTCATACAGTAGAATTATTCGAGATTAGTAAAAAAATTGATAAAGAGTTGCAAGTATAATTATAAAATCACGATTAATAAGATATAACTCTTACTTAAAACATAAAAGAAAACAATTATTTAAACTAAATACTAATACTAATATAATAAATAAATGATATATTTATATAAGTGTGGGTACAAGACGAGATGAGTACTATAGTACACGTACTCGTACCCATACTAGCTTAAGTTTGCGGGTAATTACCCTATTTATTATGCGGATTTATACCCTACTCATAATGAGTTTTTTTTGCGGATACCCTCTAGGTCTAGATCTAATTGTCATCCCTAAAGAAATGTGAATTCTAGTTAGAGGAAGTGGATTTTCTAGAGTATGTCATTTCCAATGAGGGAATTGTTGTTGATCAAATGATGGAAATGACATCATTCAATCTTCCTATATTACTTGAAAAGTTTGTAGATGTTGAAAGTAGTAACTGTTGCAGTTTGAGAACAACAAAAGATTGTTACAAAGATTAAAGGTTTTGTGTGCTTGATTGTGTATCATAAGATGTATATTGAGGGGTTTTCTTAAATTGTAGCCCTGTTAACATAAATTACTAGAAAGAATCAACCTTTTGCAAGGACTAAGGATTGTGAGAGGAGATTTTAGCAAATGAGGGATAAAGTAACCACTTCACTAGTGTTACTTTTTCCACAACTAGAAAAACCATTGAAGTCATTATGATACATCTCTTAGAAGTTAGAATGTGTCTTTATGTAGTAGAATAAACAAATTGTTGTTTATATTTCGAGAAAATTGAATTTTCATGAGAAAAGTTATTCCACATATTTAAATAAACACATGTATTATTAAAAAAAACGGATAAATAGATAAGTTAGTACACTTGTTTTTTTTTTTTTGCTAGCATTTATAAAGATTCTTGTGTATAAGAAATATAAAACAAATAGTAGTATATTTTATCAATTACCTTGTAATTAGTGGAACTCAGCTTTCTTTAGAAGCACTCCTCGCACACATTTAATTTGAGCAACTTTTTTTTTTCAAACAGCTCCATATATATTTGCTCTCACCCTCTTACATTAATTATCTCATTACAGCTCTATATATATTTGTTATTAATTATTAATATATTTTTATTTATTATATTTTAATTCATTAAATTTATCAATTAATTGCATTTAATTGATAAAATATTTAAGTAAATTAAACTTATTTTATCATTAAAAAATTTAATATAACTGATATTTTTTTAAGAATTATTTCAAATACAACATCTAAACACATTTAGAATAAAATTTAAAATGATACGGATAAATTATTATTTTAATTTCAATGATGGAACCAAATTCCCATGACTGAAAATTCGGAATTTGACTCATTAATTGATTCCTCGTTGTTGTTCTTTTGCAGGATGCACCATATCCAATCAAATGATAAAGATATATAAGCATATCATGGGAATACTTATTATATTTAATATTTAATTAGTTTAATACAAGTTGAGCTCAAAACCGTTTTATATATTCCTTATACTCTTCTACTTTATTGGATTCCTGGGTTTGTTCCACCACAGTTCAGTACAAGTTAAGGCTTGGCTTATGGAATAGTAGAAAAGAAAAAAAAAAAAGTACAATTCTGTCTATTGCATTGGCTATATTAGGTGAGACAAATTAAGAATTTTTTGTTACAAAAGCAAAATAGAATTAACATAAGTATAGAATATAATTAAACTTAATAGCACATAGTGTTCTCAAAGAGGACAAAAAATATCCACAAAATGTCCCATTGATTACCACTAATACAACATGAAGCTACCTCTCAACTTTTGATTCACATCCTCGACTTTGGCCGGAAAATTTGTTTCCTACGTTTCGTTTACGATGCAAAAATAAACCAACAGTGAAATTTTAATAATAATTAAAATATTAAAAAATAACATCAAAATTCTAAAATTTTATAAAAAAAACTGTAACTGTTGTTTAATGACAATCGAATAATAACCACTATAAAAAAGTACTAGAGAAATTATGGCGGTTATTATTCAGTTAAATTTAACTGCCTGCCATAGATTATATTAATAGTGAACATAATCAAATAACTTACAAATTATTTCCATAAACTCCTACCATTATCTCTTTTTAGGACAATTCACACCAAATCTAATCCCTCCAAATTGGAAACCACACCAATATATTGTTTCTTGTATCAAACTACAAGCATATCTAGTTAAACCTGTTGGACTTTATGCAACAAGAAGTACATGTGTTTATAGTGCAAAAATAAAATTGAATTGAATTATATTAATAGTTTGATTCATCTTAAAATCGACTTTCGAATTAAGTTCAGTTCTGAATCGATTTAAAACTAATTTATAAATATAAATTAATTTAATATTTTGAACAAATTTTTAATTAAAATTAGTTTCAAGTTAGTTTTTCAAGAAAAGAATTTCTAAAACTTTTTACGAAAAAAAATCTTAATTGAGGTGAAATTTTTTTAAAATGATTAAAATGATTTTTGAATTAAATTTAATTTATTTAAAATATGTGGTTCAATTTATGCAGCGGAATGCAATTTATTAATATAGTCTAATTAAACTCTTCATTTTTCTATTAAAAAAAATCCGTGGCCAAACTCTTTTATACAATCCGTCGTATTGGGCATTATACTAGCATCATTATAAGGACTTCACATCCCTGTAAATTAAAAACAAAACCATTGAGAAATATGAATTATTCGAAAGGAAGGTCATCACAAAGGTAGAACATCAAAATAAATTGCAAGACATTAATCTACTAAAACATAACAAGATGTAATCACACACTAATACTAAATGTCAAGGAAAACAGTAACCATATATAACTATGAAAAGTTTGAATCAAATTAATAACATATGAAATGTACAGAGTTTGTTCTCACCATAAACTGCAGCAGAAATTCCTGATAATAATTACTAGTAAATTGTAATGGATGAATAAGAATAATCCATTAATCTAGAAGCTCTTGATAATAAGTACTAGTAAATTGTAATGGATGAATCAGAATAATCCATTAATCTATTTATAATCTACTAAGAATTCTTAAAAAAAATCTAATTCAATCCATCCATTAACAATAAAAATACTTTAATCCATCCATTATCACATGTTAATGGATTGATGTCCATCTAATCCACTTAATAGTTTTTAATATTATAATAAATTATATACCTACAATAATAATAATAATAATAATAATAATAATAATAATAATAATAATAATAATAGTTTTTATTTATTGTAGTAATAAAACAAATAACCACCTAAAAACTATTTTTTTGGTATTATTTTTAAATATAAAACTCTTTTTTAAAATATTAAACAATACTGAAAGTTACTGTTTATAAATATTTAAAAAAAAAATAGTTCAAAAAAAGTTTTTATAATATTTTGAAAAAATAGTTATAATTATTTTTAAATAGATAATTAATTAAATAATTAATAATAGGGTGGTGACGTGAGGCGGTGTACCATCATTCACCACGATGGCTAAGAGTGTTAGAGGTCCAACAGCCGCCCACCACCCTATTTTAAATTAATAATTAAGAAATTACTATTTAAAAAATAAAATTTTGTTTTTATAAAAAAAGTATGTTTTTATATTAAGAAAATATAATTTTGTTTTATAATAAAATAAATTATTCTTTAAATTCTGTTTTTGAAAATATAATAAAGATATTATTAGTAAAAATCATATTTAAAAATTTTGATTTTTCAAAAAAAAGTTTTTAAAATAATAAATTTTAAATCAGTTTGTATAAAACAACAATAAAACTATTTCTATGATTAATTAGTTTTAAATTATTTAAAAAAATTTAAAATAGATTTATAATTTATATATATATATATATATATTCTATCGACTTTTATCAAATAAACGATGTGATCTATTGGATATTCAAAAACAAATTCGATGGATTGGATCCACTCATATTTTTAAATGGATGAATTGAATAATTTATAGTAGGTAGGAAAGTTGGATTTCGTATCTTCCATTTAAAAATTTTATGCTTAAACTTACTAAAATACTCTTCACTCTACTGTAAAAATAAAAAATATTTGATGGTATCCACAATTTGAATTTTCCGGAACAAGTAATTTTTTTTAGAAAATCTTTTACTGGAAATTTCATGAACGAAATTTTTGGTAGTTATTTTTCAATATCAGAAATTTCACTTTTGAAATTTCGAATATTGAAAAATAATTACTAGAAATTTCAAATATCCGGTAGAACTCCCGAAATTTTCATTAAACTAATGGCATTAAACTCTCGAAAATGCATTATTCTCAAAAGTAAACACTAATTCATAGTTGTGAATAGGGAGGGGAATAGGCTAGGCCGTCCGTAGGGGCCTATGGCCTGACCTACTTATAGCCTGGCCTGGCCTGGCCTATTTAATAAAAAGGCTAGGCTCAGGTTGTTTTTAAAGCCTATTTATTTAAATAGGTCAGGCTCAGGCTTATAAAAAAGCCTATTAGGCCTGACAGGCCGGCCTATATATATTTATTATTTATTAATATTATATTTTATTATTATATTAATAATATTATTTTCTATTTTAGATTATATCAATTAGGCAATCACTTAGTAATCATTCCATATTCAGTAGTCGTTCTATATTCGGTAGCGGTTCTATATTTGGCAGTAGTTTCATATTCGGTAACCGTTCAATTAGTCAATCATTCAATAGTTGTTCCTTATTTGTTTAAGAGGTAATAATGGTTGTGTTTAAAAGGCTTTTAAAAAGGCTTATAGGCCAGACCAAACTATTAATAAGGCCAGACTTAGGCTGAAAAAAAAGCCTATGATAGGTCGTAGGCCAGACATAGGCCGAAAAAATAAATCGTAGGCCAGACTTAGGCCTTTCAAAGCCTGGCCTGGCCTGGCCTATTCCCACCCCTAGTTGTGAAGTCCACACATTAAACTAATAATCCATTCATCATCATTTTTTAATAGTCTTGATCTAATTTTAAACGGACAACCACACCTTTTAGTTGAAGTCGCTGAATTACTTTTATTTTATTTATATTTTCCACTTCTTTCACAATCAAGAATTAATTTAGACTTCCTTAATCTCTTTCTAGTTTTTATGTCAGAGCGAGTAATGATAACAACTACTTGATTTTGTCGGTCAACTTCTCTTGCCGATGATATAACAACTTCTCGTGACTCAAAAATTTGATCAGTTGTGAATGCTTCAGTCAAATGTTACACATAATAGTATTTTTTCCATTACGTACTGGAAATCTCAAAATTTGATTTTTTCGGTAGAGTAAAATTAACTACATGAATTTCTAGCCACAAAATTTTTGGTAAATAACTTCTACTATCGGAAATTTTGTGTCTTGAAATTTTCGTTAAACAAATAAAACTACCAGAAACTGTAAAGAGGAAATTTCCGATAATTATGAAGTTTGTGCTAGATATTTGAAAAAAAAAGATTACTTATCGAAAATTTTGGTGAGGGGATATGATTTTGGAGTACTTTTTTATTTATCATTAATTTAATGAAAATAAAAGCGACAAATTTAGATTTTTAACATTTTGGGAGTATAAATACAATTGAGGGTACAAAATCCAACTTTTATTAGGTAGTAGATGGATTAAAATTGATCAAATTGTCACCCCTTATAAAAGCAAAGTAAATTGACAAGATCAAATAGTAGAGATAATAGTGAGCCTTTGAGGGCACAAAGCAACAGATCTGCCCAGTTTTTTTCAAGGTCCAAGTTTTCTTCTTTTTTACTAAGATGTCACTTTATCAATAATTTAAGTCCAATACTTCACTTACCATATCTACTTACCATGATTTCTGAAGAAAAAAAATTTAAAAATTAGCTATCAATTTATCAATGGTAGAAATTGAAGCCTATAAATCATGGAAAAATAAATAAAACAGGAGGAGGAATACATAACTAAAAAAAAAAGAAAGAAAAAAAAGGAGAACAAGTAGGAGAAAAATAAAAAAAAAGGGCATGACCTCTATCGCCATAGTGCCGTTGGTTATTCTTAGCTCCCCCTCTATAGTGCTCACTTTCTCACATCATGCCTATCTTTCTCCACTATGAATTCTCCACCACACCACCCTTTATCGTCCACTTACCTCTTGCATAGATCTACTTTAAGCTTGAACGCACATGCTACATTTCCTTCTCCTTTATGTCGCTTCCTCTTATGATATATCTCCTATTTTTTTTTTTTTTTTTTTTTTTTTTTTTTTTTTTTTTGTAGTGAACACTATGTGAAAAATCTTACAACACATAAATTTATTTTATACTTTGTGTGGTCTTTAATACAGTCACATTCTCCAAGATAAATATTTGAACTACATCTCTCAACACTCTAACACAAGAGTATAAGAGAAAAGAAAAGAATCAGATACAAACTTAAAGTGTTTTTGACCGGCGCAAATTGTAATGGAAGATTACAACCACGTATATAGTCTTGAATTCCTTTTTCTTTTATAATTTTAAGCAATGCAAGACTTTTTCAAATCCTCAATTTGAACCAAACCTAACAATATCTACTTTGATTGAAATTGATGCATCTTCAACTTTCGTTGTCTACCTTGACAATTATACTTCAAAAGAACTATCATACCCACCATAATAAGTATACTCCACTTGAAATTAAACCACTCTAAGAATTTTCACTTGAAACAAAATCACTCTAAGAACTTCTTCTACATGCTGAAACCAAACTGAAAAATTTATAGTGCAATTTTCATATTGGCTTTCTGATAAAGTTCTTCAGCATTCGACATAATAGCACATCACACCTTGTGTAATCATGATTGCATCAACACATATTTGACTTGAATTTTACTCAGGTCAAAGTTATTTTTCCATTAAATTTCTCTAAGCCAAACTTCACAAAAGGAACTTGACACACTTTAATCATGCACCAGGTAGGTTACTAAGAAAGAAAGGCGAGCCACAAAATATCATTTAATAATTAAGTATTTTCTTTGCCAGAACCTTACCTAAACAACATTATTAAGTATAATCCTTCTTTTCTGTTGTCGAATATCAAACAATGCCGTAACCATAAAGCATATTAAGAATTCTATTTTCTTGGGTCTAACAAAAAATAAAAATGGAAACTCCAATACAAGAGAAAAAACCACGACTGTTGTCAAAGGACAATCAAAGAATAATATTATGTGAACATTCTTGCAACACGTAAATTTCTCTCATACTCTCAAGGCCCCCAATACACCTACACTCTCAAAAGCAAATATTTGAACTACATCTAACAACACTTTAACACAAGAGTATAAGAGAATAATAATGAAAAACTAGAGTCATTTATATAGCCTTAAATTCCCTATTCCTTAACAATTCCAAGTAATGTGAGACATTTCAAATCCTCAATTTCAACTAAACCGAACAACTTTGATACGAGCTAAATGTTCGATATATTGGGGTAGTGACCCATATACCTAATGCCTTAAAGTTTTGGGTGGTGATGTGATGTCAGTATCTTGTGGATCCTAGAGCATTTGATTTGTTGTTTCTCACATGCTCCCTTAGACTCCCATACAAGTAGTATTAGAACCTTGGCGGGGGAGCGGGAATACATCCTAGTGTTGGATCCTTGAAACAAAAGTATTTCTAGCAGTGTAGTAAGTAGGCATGTTCCATTGTTAATAACAATGGTGTCACTATATGACATGAGAGATTCACACTTGAGGGGGGAGATTGTTAGGTTCAAGTGTGAGTGGATAAACCCTACATTGGCTAAAAATGAGCTAAATGTTAGATATATAAGAGTAGTAATCCATAAACCGAATACTTTAAGATTTTGGGTGAAGATGTAATGTCAATTTTTGGTATATCTTGAAGCATTTGACCTTTTGTTGCTTACGTGCTCTCTCAGAATTTCCAACAACTTAATCATATGTAATCTCAAAGTCCATTTCAAACAATAATAATTTTGTTTTTTTTCTTCTTATTTGTCTATCTTTTAAGAAAATTGATTGTGAGTATAATATTTCTATACCCTAATCAATCTTTAGCCTAGTAGCTAAGATTTGTTTCCTTTATAAGACGTGATGCATGCATCCTAGTAATGATATTGACCTAAAGTTTGCCAACTTGAGAGATTAGCACCTTTGACTACATGACCACTAGAATTGAACTTTGCAAAGAACCGTTAGGAGTTGGTCTAAATTGTTAAATCTTAGACTAAGTTCTACATTTTCAAGAATGGTAAACGAAAAACGAAAGTTAAGTTTACATATATATATATATATATATAAGATTTAATTGGTATTTAAAGTAGGAAAGTTAGTATAAGTAGAGTGTCAAGGAGGTCTAGGGAATGATTTATGTTTTCAACAAAATATTATAAATATTAACAATACACATTATTGATATTAGTCGTTGCAAACAAAATATTATATATAGTGAATTTAGTTCTTCATTTTAATATATATATATAAAAGTAAAAAATATTTTGAATTTATATAGACTTTTTTTTCCGTACATTCTTGTTTTAGATTGTCATTAAATGTAATTTAGATATTTTTCTCATAATGCCATTCAATGTGAATGAATATCTTCTTGATGACGAGGAGGAAATGGAAATAAAGAAGGAAGTTGTGTGTGGAAAATGTGTTTTAAGTTTCTAATAATAATGTGAACATTCCTTTGGCGATTCAACATGATATTGAGGCCTTGAAGAAAAGAGAAAAGAACAATTTTAATTTGTGTTATCTAAATCTAAAAAATAAGCATAAAAAATACTGATTAAACATGTGTTTCAAAATCAACACTTCAAATCTATTAATTATCAAAACTAACATTCTAAACTGATTAAATATTAAAAATCAAACTTTAAACAGTTTAGATTTCAAGATTAACATTCTAACTGATTAAATATCAAATTAAACTAGCATTTTATACCGTTTAAATATTAAAAATCAAACCTTAAAACTAATAGAATATGTTTTTCTATCAAAACCAATATTTTAAACCAAATGTATAATTTTGTTCATTCGACAACTTAGACTTTAAATAAAAAAAATACCAAATTAATTGAATTGAATAAGAATGTAAAAATATTAATAAAGTATATCAATAAATTAAGTCTAATGGTAAAAACAACGTACTAAATTTTTCTCAAGTAGAAAGTAAAAATTAATTGCACAGTTATCCAAACACCAGAGGAATTCAAATTTTCTTCATCTCCTCATGGCCACGCATTTTCAATTCTATAGGTGTGACACTCTTTTATGTCTCTTGTTAAAGTAGTTTACTTTAGGGATTATTAATTCCTTTTGTTTTCCACGTAGACCAACCCCATTTGTTATTATTTCCTTTTCATTTATTTATTATTTATTTTCTTAAAAAGTAAATTATGTTACTACTCGTTCAAAATAAATATATCATGTCATATATATATATATTTCTCGAATATAATAACTAAAAGTTACATAATAACAACCAGATTACTAATTCACAATTTAATACTATTTCACTGCCGGATTGATATCAGTCACACACTTATATGTTTCCCTTTCTCTTTTTGAAATTTAAATATTGATATATTATTTTATCATAATTTATGCATGTTTTATTTGTGTGTGTTGAGCAAGAAGAGGGGCTCAAATGAAGTGATCATTTTGATGGGATGATCAAGTTGAATAGTTGATGACTTTATTAAACATATTATTTACTTAGTTGTATTAACTGATTATTATTAATTGGTTATATAAGTCTAAGCCTATTTGAATAATTCTCTAATTATTTAATATGATTTTAATATATTTTTTTTTTCATTTTTCTCCTATATGATTTTTATCTAGAATTGTAATATGGTATCAGAGAAATAGTTATTTAACAACTTTTATTTTCAAATTTTCTTTAGTAGATTTTCATTGAAACATAATTTATTCATCTTCTTCTCTTCTTTTCTCCAACATTTCAAAAGTGGAGCATTCTTCCCACATAAAAAAGAGAGTCATTCTTTCCTCTTAGTTCTCCCACAAAAAAGAATCATTCTTTTTGTTGAGAAATATCGTGTAATTCAAATTAGTTTCTTAGTGCTGACCCGACAGTTTATTAGTCAAGTTAGTTTGAACAATTCTAGTTTGTTAAGTGCTATAAAATGCAGTGTATGTGTAAGCAAATTCAGTTAGAGAAATTAATAAAGTTTTGATTTTTATTATTCTTTTCTTGTATTGTTAAAGTGTGAATTTAGTTTTCAATTTCTTTTGTAATTTGTTCCAAAATATTGGTATATTAGAGCAAGGTTCGATTATTTCCCAAAAAGAAGATACAAAAAATGGTGAATTTCTGACAAATCTTACTATTTTCAAATGAAAGTGATTATTTGGTTTCAAGATGTGCTTGAAGTCGTTAATGATGGTGTTCTTGAATTGGCAGAAAATGCCACTGATGTGCGAAGGGCTTTGAATAAAGAACAAAATAAGATGGATAGAAAAAGCTTGTTCATTATCCATCAATATGTCGACTCAACCATTATTGAGAAGTTCATAGATGTTGAAACTGCAAAAGGAGCATGGGGTATCCTTAAGAATGCATATGAAGGTGTTGATAAGTTGAAGAAGGTGAAATTGCAAAGTCTTAGAAGGCAATATGAGTTATTGTAGATGACTAAGCAAAAAACCATTGCAGAGTTCCTTACAAGTTTACTCACATTAAAAAATAAGATGAAGTCGTGTGGAGAAGCGATAATTTAGTTGATGAAGGTAGATAACTTTAACTCCTAATTTTGATCACATTGTGGTGGCTATACAGGAGTCAAGTAATCTCTTAAAAATGATGTTAGAAGAACTTCAGGGTTCCTTGGAGGCTCAAGAATTGAGGATCAAGCATAGAATATAAGAAAAAGTGACTAAGCATACTCTACAAGCTCAGACATCAAAGAAGAATTTCAGTGATGGATGAAAGTTCAAGAAAGGGAAATTGAAGAATCACAAAGGAAAATGATCAAGTGAGGGTACTAGTGAACAATGGGCTTAAAACGAAAGCAAGAAATGAGGAGATACAAAAGGTAAGAAAAAGTTTAAGAAGAAAGGAATTAAGTACTTTATATGTTAAAAATATGGTCATTTTGCAAATGAATGCAAAAGTGACTAGAATCCTCAATGGAAAGATAATGAGGTGCAATATGTCAATGATGAAGATTTTGATTCATAAGGTGTTTTGTTGATGGCAGTCACCAAAACAGATGTTGAGTAATATAATTTTTGGTACTTAGATATAGGTTGCCTAAATCATATGACTTATCATAAAGATTGGTTCAAGGATTTGAATATGGAAGTGAAAAGAAAAGTTATGTTTGTAGACAATGTAATGTCACTACTAAAAGTGTTGGTACTGTCAAAACTTGAGCAAAGATGGAAAGAGATCCTACGTCATTGATGTGCTTTATGTTTCAAGCATAGAGAGTAACTTGCTTAGTCTTGGACAATTGCTGCAAAAGGATTTTTCTATGAGGATGAAGGAGTGTCAACTCAAATACAAATTGTAAACTAATCTTAAAAGCTTCTTTTTTATGAAATATGACTTTTAAGATATGATAGTGATAAAGCCTAGATGTTTCTCACCCACAATAGAAGGTGAAAACTTGTAGTGGCATAAGAGGTTTGGTCATTTGAATTTCGGAAACTTGAGTTCATTAGAAGAGAAAATGATGATATATGGTCTTCTTGTCATCAAGATGCCAACTCAAGTGTGTGAAAGATGTTGTTAGTCAAAGCAGCCCATGAATCCTTTCAAAGTAGAAACAACAAACAGATCAAGGAAGAAGCTTGAAGTTATATTTTCTGATGTGTGTGGTCCATTTGAGGTGAAGTCACTTGGAGGTTACAATTATTTGTCTCTTTTATTTATCATTATACTAGAATGATGTGGGTGTATATAATCAAGAAAAAAAGTGAAGTATTTGATGTTTACAAAAAGTTTAAAGTAATCATTGAAATTCAAGGTGAGTGTGTGATTAAGACTTTTAGGATTAATTGAGGTGAAGATTACAACTTATTCATGTTTGCAAAATTCTGTAAAAATAAGGAAATTGTGCATGAATTAACCTCACCATATACACCTTAACAAAATGATATTGCTAAGAGAAGAAATAGGACTATCCTAAATTAGGTGAGAAGTATGTTGAAGGGGAAGGGAATACCTCAATATCTGTGGGGGTAGACAATAACTACAATTGTTTACATTTTGAATAAGTGTCCAACCTAGATATTAGGTGATGTCACACCTGAAGAGGCATGGCTAGGAAGGAGGCCAAATGTGAAACACCTTAGAATTATTGGTTCTATATGGTTTAAACATGTTCTTGATAAAGAAGTTGGACGATAGGGATCAACTAATGTTGCTTCTTGGTTATCATTCAACACGAGCTTACAAAATATTTGATCCATGGCACAGAAAAATTGTCACAAGTAGAGACATTATTGTAGATGAATCAAAAGGCTAGGACTAGGGCACAAACTCTGAGTGCAATGATGATAATAGAGTGTTTTTGAAGCTTGAAAGAAGTCAAGGTAATTAAGAGCAACTTGAAGCACCTGAAGAATTATAACCTATAAGAAGATCACCAAGGGATATACACCAGTCAGTCCGACTTAATGGCTATGACACTACAAGAAAACATGAATTTTGTGAGGGCCAAAAGCCCTCACAAAGAGAAAAAAACAGCCACAAAGGTGGATTTTGTGAGGGCTTTTGGCAGCCACAAAGAAGCTGGTCACAAAATTTTGTGAGGGCTTTTGCAGCCACAAAGTGCCTGAAACAGGTTGGCATTTGTGAGGGCTTTTGCAGCCACAAAAGACAGGCATTTTTGAGGGCTTTTGCAGCCACAAAAGTCTGCCTTTGTGAGGGCATAAGCCGCCACAAAGGACATGCTGAATTTGCTTGATTGGACTTTGTGAGGGCTTTTGGCTGCCACAAAGGACAGGCTGAATTTGCTGACTGGACCTTTGTGAGGGCTTTTGACCGCCACAAATGCCAACGTAATTAAAAAATAATATATTTTGTGAGGGCTTAGGCCGCCACAAAATAATTCGTATTTAATAAATTAATTTTTAAATTCAAAATTAATAGTTTATTATAATATTATATATAATAAATTAATATAAATATAATATTAAAATTTAAATTATAATTAAATTAAAATTTAAATTAAATTTAAAATATAATGTAATTATAAATTAAATTTTATATATAATAAACTAATCTTAATTTAATTAAAAATTTAAAATAAAATATTTAAATTAAAATTAAAGATTAATAATTAAATTAAAGATTAGTTTAAATAATAAAATATTAATAATAAAATATTTAAATTAATAACAAAATATTTTGTGTAGAGAGAAGGAGGAGAGAATAGTTAGAATGAGGTTTTAGAGAGAAGTTGGATGTGAAAAAATTAAGGAGGATGAAAGAAAAATATATATAGTGTTACCTTGAGCATTTGTGGCGGCCAAAACAGCCACAATTCCATGTAGGTTTAAAATTTTGTGGCGGCCTTTGCAGCCACAAAGTCCACGTGCACATTTCTTTGTGGCGGCCTTTGCAGCCACAAATGCCACTGGTCACGTCAGTCCTTTGTGACAGATTTGACCCTCACAAATTGATTTTTTGTGGCTGTAAAAGCCTACACAAAATCCTTAAATATTTAACTGGATTTTGTGAGGGCTTAGGCAGCCACAAAATCCAGTTAAATATTTAAAAATTTGTGAGGGCTTTTTCAGCCACAAATAAAGACCAATTTCAATTTTGGCATTTGTGAGGGCTTTTTCGGTCACTAATTTATGAGGGTTTTATTCGGCCACAAAATATTTATAAAGTTGGCCACAAAATGGTGTTTTTCTTGTAGTGTAAATTAATCTTATTATATTTTTTATTTTGGTAAGCATTAAAATGGATAAGTTCTTATTATGTCTAATATTATAATGTGTCTTTATTCTGTTCAATATTCTATCCTTTTTGTATCATATTTATTGTTAGTATAAATATTAATGGAAGGCTAAAGGAAATGGATATCTATTAATATAAATAATCATAACACTTCTCTTTAGATGTGGATTGAGGATATGCCTCATTAATTTTGTAAGGCTAAATTTTGGAAGGCTAAATTTTGGAAGGCTAAATTTTGTTGGCATCTAATTAAGTGTTGGCATCTAATTTTGTTTGTATTTTTTTAATATTCACATGAGTACTTTCAAATTCAGTAATTATTTTAGAAGGTGACTTAATTCATTTTGCATTACTTGCAGAGGCATAACCTAGGAGTCTAGAACACTCAATGAGTCATGTGTAGTGGAATGAAGCTATGATGGAAGAGTTGAAATCAATAGAGAAGAATTAGACTTGAGAGATATTGTCCTTACTAAAATAGAAAAATGCCATAGATGAAAAATGAGTCTACAAGATTAAAATGAAGTCCACCGAAGAAATTGCAAAGTATAAGGCAATATTAGTTGCAAGAGGTTTTTTTTGTTGTTGCAAAATCCTAGACTGGATTTCAATGAGGTTTTTGCTCTTGTGGTCATAATTCAAACTTTAAGACTTGTAGTAACATTGACAAACGAAATAGGTTGGTCATTATATCAGCAGCTTGGGTTTGAATTAAAAGGACAAGAATACAAGGTGTTTATGATTAGGAGCTTGGAATAAGAGAAGCACAAAGGAATGTATGTTCATATGTATAGAAAAGCATCAATACCTTGGTGTTCTAAGAAGCAAAGTGTGGTTGCATTGTCCTCATGTGAAGTTCAGTATGTGGTTGTAGCCTTTGCAGCTTATAAAGCATCATGGTTGGAAAAGTTACTTGATGAAATTGGCTTAAATGGAGCAAATACAATGAAGCTATTGATAAACAACGGGTGTGCAATAGATTTGGCTAAAACTTCTGTTGCACATGGAAGAAGAAAACACATGGAAATCAAGTATCATTTTTTGCACAATCAAGTTAACAAACGAAAATTACAGTTGATGCATTACAAAATAGAAGTTCAAGTGGCAGATGTGCTGACCTAACCACTAAATAAAATCATATTTGAAGAGCTTAGAGTGTTGCTTGGAATGATGTCGTTAACAAACGGGAATTAAGGAGGTGTGTTGAGAAATATTGTGTAATTCAAATCAGTTAGTTACTGCTGACTGGGCTATTTGTTAGTCAAGTTAGTTAGAACAATTCTAATTTGTTAAGTGCTATAAAAGGCAATGTATGTGTAAGCACGTTCTAGTTTGCATTGTCACAGTCTGAATTTATTTTTCATCTTCCTTTGTAATTTGTGCTAACACTTTCTTCATTTTCTTGTTGTGCACAACACAACCGATCTTCACTTTCATTTTCACTCAAATATGGCTTGAACAATTTGTTCATTTCCTTCTTGTTTCCTTTAAAATTCCAAGTTAGAATTATTTAATCATGATGAGAATAAAAAAAAACCATAAGACAATAAATATTAAGAGCAACATTTTTGCAAACAAAAAATCATGGCAAAAAAGAAACCATTATTTCTTCAAATGACATACATAATTGATTATCCTCCCCCACAACCATCACATCTGTTGGAATCAAGCTGATTTCATACTTAAGTTTTTATGATAACAAAAGTATTTTATTAGAACAATATATTTGACTTCAAAGAGTATGAAAAAATATATGGTCAAAATTAATTGAAGATTTGATCAAGATTCATCTACAACAAAATATGAACATAATCAATTAGAAAAATTTACAAATACAATTTGAACAATATACGAACATAATCAATATGAAGAATTTACAATCTCAATATAAACAAAATAGGAACATAATCAATCTGAATAATTTATAAACACAATGTGAATAAAATATAATTCAGAATTACACAAGGACAAAAGTGAAGCCCAAATTTTAACTATAAATAGATACATAAGGCTGAATAAGAAAATGATCGAAAAGAAGAAAAAAGTAGTCTTAAAGATCAAATAGCCAAACACTATTCTAATGAGAAATATTATCCAAGTGTTTTTTCTTAGAGTGGGAGAGTTATTATTATTATTATTATCAATTTTGTTAGAAGCAAACACTCAAAGTTCTAATCTTTTGTATCCAACCCGATATTGGTTTAGTTTTTTCTTCAATATGGGGTTGTGAGATTGTTAGGAGAAGATTTGACTTGTAGGGTCAAAGTGGTTAGTTCTTCAAAAGTCTGGGGTTGTCAGACTGTTTGGAAGACTGACTTGGGGGTCAAGTGCTTTGTAATTCAAGGTATATGAATCAATGGATTTAAGACTTCTGAATAGGGGACTGGATGTAGCCAAGTTAGTGGTGAACCAAGAAAAATCTATGTGCCAAATTATTTGCTTTCCTTGTTTGCTACATTTGAATCCGATTGCTTCTACTCCAAGTAAGTCACTAAAATCGAATTAGTTTTTATTTATTTATAAATTATCAAAAAGTTATTAAATTTGTTAAACACAATTCAACCTCATTCTCGTGTTTGCACATTCAACATCTTCCTCCTCCTCCTTTTCACCTACTGTGAAATTTTTCATCAACAAAACATACTAATCAAAGTTGCATCTTATTGGTTCATAATAAAAGTTGTTTATTAGGTTCTTTGATCGAGATCAAATATTTGTCAAATTTTTTCAAGAACACAAAGAATTTGATGATATAATTTGACTAATTGGCAAATGAGTGACTAAGAAAAATTCATTCTTTTTAGCTTCATTGTCATTTTGGCTTTTATAAAAAAAAAGGATGATTAAGAAAAGTTTCTTTTTTATATCATTATTTGGCATTTTAGATTCTACCCATAAAAATATTTATGAATGGTTAAAATAAATAGTCAATAGATTTCAATATTTCATATTCCTTATAGTAAATGTATTTTTGAGATTTCTTTTTAGTAATTTCCAATATAAAAATGTACTAAACACATTTAAGTTTGCAAGAGGATATTAAACATATATATTAGTTAGTTGGTTAATATAGTTAATTAGTTATAATAACTAGTTAATACTTATTGACTATGTAAACCTATGTCTTATATAGCATTTGATATATTTAAACATTTATCATATTATTTAAGATTATTTAATTATATTTTTCTTTACTTATCTCTCATATATTATTTCTATCTAGAATTATAATAAATTCAATCTCGATCATAGCATGAACTCTTCTTTTTCCACAAACTCCACCTGTAATTCCTACATCTCAATCCTACTCCAAATTCCACCACATATCAATCTCCTCCTCTTCAAGAAACTTGTGAAACAATGCTCGTCCCTCGTGGCACCATTATTAGAAGTAGTTAAAAATATTTATGGTTATGTAAAATTTATTAGGTTAATTACATTAATAGCACTGTAAAAAATTACATCATACTCTAATTATATAATAATTTTTTAAATAATTATTTTAATTTTATTTATCTCTTTAATTATTTTTTTTTCTTGCACTCAATCATGATTCTTAAGAACGATTCTTCTTTGTAAATTTTGCACGAAATCTTTACTAGTTAATTTTCTTATTAAAAAAAGAGATCCTTTACAAGTGCAGAGCAGAGTATATATTATTATTTCCCTTGGCCCTTTTATGTCTTGCACGATATAAAACATTGCACAGTTTCCACCAATAGCACTAGAATAAAGCCTCTGCACACAAATATTTTAACAAAATGAACCATATTCTATTTTTTTTTTGGTTGATAAAACCATATTCTAAAAGCTGAAATGACTGGACAGACTTTAGTATCACATGCTTTGATTTGACGTATCATCAAATTCATTAACTAAGTGATAATTAATTAATTAATACATGAGAGACTAATCAAAACTTAATGTGGTGTAAAGTTGGCTACTAACACTTGTTAATTATAAATAATTACACATTTGTTAGTGTTAGCATTAAATTAATTAATTAATTTTACCAAGTAACGATTCCTTTGTGGGATGGAAAATTTTATGATGTTATATAAGGTCTTCAATTAACACAAAATGAGTAAGAAACTCTAGAGAAAGAGTACTAACCTCTTAATTTTTGCAACAACCTCGAAGCTAGTTCAAACTAGTGGGAGGTTGTGTGCATAGAAGCACACCAAAAAACCAAATACTTATTATTCAATTTAATTCAAATTCATTGAAATTCTAATATCAATATGGCTCGTGGAAAGGTTCAGTTGAAGCGAATTGAGAATCCAGTGCATAGACAAGTAACCTTTTGTAAGCGTCGAGCAGGGCTTTTGAAGAAGGCTAAGGAGCTTTCTGTGCTTTGCGATGCTGAAATTGGTCTCATCATTTTCTCCGCTCATGGAAAGCTCTATGAACTCGCCACAAAAGGGTATCTCTCTTTCATTCGAATAATTTATTCAAGTGAATATATTTGAATTCTCTACAACACTTTGCACGTAGTAGTGTGTGTTACGTGTGATGCTGACAAATGCAAGACACACGTTGTTATGTGTGATGCTGACAAATGCAACAAACACACACGTTGTACTATGTAAAGTGTTGTAGAGGATTCAAATAAGTTATTTGGATCCTCCGTGTATTGTATGCTGAGGATTCAAATTGTGGACAAACATTATATTTTGGTTTATGGAAATTTTAGTTTCAATTGTTTTTGTTTCTTATGTATGAAATTAAGGACCATGCAAGGGTTAATAGAGAAATACTTGAAGTTCACACGAGGGACTCAATCTGAAGCTATCACTGAACCACGTCCTCTGGTATGTCTAGCTAACTACTATATATATTTATATATATGCTAAGTATATGCTAAGTGTGCCATTGCAAAAACAATATTATAAAATAAATGTTGTAGAAATTTATGAAATGGAAAATTTAGATATGCTTTTTTTTAGAGGGAAAAAACATATGCTTGTTATATTATAATATGTAAGAAAGTAGTGATGTCTGGCATTAGATGCTTTAATTGGTGCATTATCATCAATGAATATTAAAATAATAAAATATTGTGATAGTGTTGATGAAAATAATATAAATACATTTGGATATGGTGGTCAAGTATATAAATCAAAGTATATGATTTAATTTGTTCTGTCTCTGTTTTGGTTTGACACATGTAAGACTTGATTCTATGAGATAAAGTATGTCGGGTTTTGTAAGGGTATACTTTGAATTCTTAGCTTACCAAATTTTATTACTCCTTGTGCTTAATATATGGTTGCATAATATTGATAGAAATAATGATTGT
>JBBPBR010000003.1:52916171-52939260 GCA_037974775.1 Cicer pinnatifidum
GTGTCTCTAGCTATTATATTCTACCATATCAAAGGGGCCTTTATTTACAATTGCTTAATTATACAGTATAGTGTTTAATAATAAAAAATAATTTTGTTAATTAATATTATGGAGTTAAAGAAATTGTCGTCAAATACTACTCCAAACTCTAATATAATAAAAAAAAAAATTAATATAAGACAAATTTAATTAATTTCAGTGAAATAAGTTCCAAACACAATTAAGTAAAAAGAAATGTTATATAGTATGAGAAATGCAATTATTTTTTATTACATCACGAATATTAAATAAAATTACCCCTTATTTATAATATGTATGTCGACAATCTCATGAAGAAAAAGTACATGTCATAAAGTACATGAAGAAAAAGAAGTACAAATTGATAAACTCAAGCATCGAGACTCTACAATCTCATGTATCAACAATTAATATAATTGAATATTTAATATTTATAACCTTGTTCCAATATAATATTTTTCTGAGTTGTCACACTCATGATCCTGCAAACTTTGTTCATGTTGTCACAATATTGATCCTGATAACTTTTTCATCTTTAGGATGCTAAAGAGGAAACCGATGTGCTAAAACAAGAAATCGAAACATTGGAAAAGGGTATCAGGTATATAAGTATATATGGTTTTCACATATATGTGATTTTCCTTTCACATTATTTTTTATTTCGTAGTCAAATTGCGTGTTGTTTTGACATATCAATTTTAACTTGAGAGTTAATTAAGTGGTCTATGAGTATTTCTTGTTAGTTTGATTTTATCTTCTTTTTCAATTTTAATGACATTAAATTTATGATTTTTCAATGTATTATATTAGTTTAAAATGATTAATATATTATAGTAAAAAAATAATTAGAGATATTAAAATTTAATCATGTATTCTAGCTCATATTAAATTAAAGTTTAAAAAATAATTAGAGATATTAAAGTTTAAAATAATTAATATATTCTAGCTCATATAAATTTAATGAACACTTAATCATGTATTCCACTAAAAATATCTGAGTACTAATGTTGTCTCTAAATATAAAATCTTCTTAGTAAATTTCTGTCATTTTTATAAGTCAATTATTTAAATTTTCAACTGAATTAATTATTTATTTACTAATATATCCTTAATTTATTTACATATTTTTCTATAAACAACAATCAATAAATTCACATATTGGCCTCACCAAAGAACAAAGAAAATTAAACGACATTATTGGCAGGTATTTGTTTGGAGCAGGATTAGGGACACTGAAAATGGATGAACTACAAGTTCTAGAGAAGAATCTCGAAAACTGGATTTATCATGTTCGCACAATGAAGGTACCATAAATAAATTCTTTTAATCATGGTATTTAGAGCTCTCATGTGTATACATTTTTTACTTTTCAATATTAATTCAACGCTTTATTTTATATCTCTAACACTTTTTATCTATCATATTATATTATTAATGTATTACATATTTTATATCGCTTATTGTTTCTAATTTCTCTCTCTTAATGTTCATAATGTGTTGTATGAAACATTTTTGAGTATATTTTATATTTATGAATTACCTTTTGTACTGAATATACAAAAATGAATAACTGTGTCGCCTACTATGTACTACAGATGAACATCATGTTACAAGAAATTCAAGCTCTCAGAGATAAGGTTAGCAAAAACTTATTAAGTTTTTATTTATTTAATTTATTGGATAATAGTGCTAAAAATTATTTTGAGTTAATTTTCAAAATCTAAAAAAAATAGAGATAGGTAACATAATGGGTTACAACTTATTTCCTTTAAAGATACAACCATTCCTATGTAACCAAACAACACAGCCAAATTATAAACCTAACTTTCCTAACCTTTTTAAAAATAACGTCAATATTGTCATCATATAATTATAATGAAAATTGTTTATATATATAAACATTTATTTATATGATAATCAATATTACTACAAACACTTATTCTACGAGCCAACTTGAGTAAGAACCACAACCAAATATAAACAAATTATCTAATGTGAGATTTTTTACTAATCACACTTAACATACAAGAATATTTAACCTCTCATTCTAGAGTCTTAGAGCACCCATATCATCACACCAATTTTTGGTTATTTAAATCCACCAACTTAAATTCTTATATTATTCCACATTTTTCATAACAAAACTCTAAAATGGGTTCCACTGGACCCGACAATATACCCACATTTATATATTTTACGTTTATTTTTTAGTTTTATATATATTTTTTATTCAAACAAGACAAAAGAAACACATTTTCAGATCAACGAAACAAAATTGAAGAACAATTCAACAAAGTCAATTAGTAAAAATATGACATTGTCTTATTGGTAATAGTTAACACATCACACACACATATATATCATCAATTTTTTTTTATTAAACTCTCCATTCCAAAATAAAATAAAATTGATCTTCATAGTTCATAGTTCGTCTGAAATGTAAGGAAAATCTTATCTAAAATTGTTTCAAGTAAAATTTGAATTCATATTCTAGTTAACAAATTTTTGAAATTGAAATTTATTAACTATTAAAACACAATCAGTGGATTACCTTATCATCACATACTGATGATAATGATAGTGATTCTATATATAGTTACAAAATATATTTTAGTATTCTCTTGTTTTTTCTTCTATCAGCTAGCCAAATGCTATCCTATGTTCTAAGAGTACATTTTAAGATATCAAATATAAAAATTTTATTGTAAAATTTATGTATTCAACTCTTTGAAAGTTCAAAAAGTTTTTCTGTTCAACAAAAAAATTCTATGTTTAAAATCTTTAACATATATAAGAAAGACACATGTTAACACGAAATATTCTATTAATTACTAAGTCAACTTTTTATCCTTTCTATTCAAGGAGGGAACACTTAAGGCTGCAAATAAATATCTCCACGATCTGGTAATATATTTGTTTCTATTTAATTTATTAAGTAATTAAGCATTTTCTTTAGAAACAGTGTTACTAAACCTTAATCACACAAAAGTGTTATAATTCATGTCATTGTATTTTACAGGTTTTGGAGAATACTTCAGTCACCAACTTTGTTCCATTTGCTACTGATACTTCGTACCCTCTAATTATACAAGATGGGATTTTTCAACTCTAGGAATTTAGTTGGAGATTAAACATTAACACTTATGTATAATATTTTAATAACAACGATTGTGAATGTGCTGTATAACATGAAGACTATTGTGTAATATTGTTCACGGTGTATGAACAATGACTTTAGGTTACTTACAAAATGTTTTACAAGCTTTGCTGCATAATGTAATAAATATTGTGACATTTCAATACTTTTCACAATTAGTTCACAATGTAAAAATAACGAAACGTGTGGGGGTTTATGGCTAGTTAGGATAAGACCACATGGATAACTAAGGGTGCTAATAGCGTCTACAATGAAGCTCCACAAGTTAGGTGCTTAAATAAATTTTAAGTTTGCGGGTCAGTTTCTTCGGGTTGGTGGATTGGACGGACGAATAATAAAGGGTTACATAAGTCTACACGGTCCGATTCGGGTGAATAATTTGAATCTCTCGATACCCGAATTCGGTTGAATTCATTCCTTTAGTTATATTATTATTTTTATATTATATATTAATATATATATATATAAATTGGACCAAGTACTACTCAATACTCACACAACCACGGCCTAGTCCAAGACAATTGTTTTTAATAAAAAAGACCCAATTAACATACATTCCCCAATCCAATTAACACTCACTCCCACCTCACTCTCTCTCGTCTCTCTCGTCTCTCTCAAGACTCAAACTGTCCTCTCTAAGTCTCTGTTGCTCACTGTCACGATCAACATCACCGCCGTAACTATTTTTGTCGTCACCCTCGTCGTTGTCTCACCTTAGCCTACATACATGCAATGTAATCTATCTAGTAAGTTTCCATTGAAATTTTTACTAAACCCTAACTCTCCAATCTCAGAAAATTTATTCAATGTTTATCTTAAAAAATTGTTCTTTCTTTATTCAATGTTAATCTTGAAAGGTATTATATGCTTTTGTATTTTGTTTTGATTTGTTCTTCTTATCGAATATACTATTTTATGTTAGGGTTTGATCTTTTTTTCACTAACATTTGTTTTATGATGTTTCCATTATGTTTAGGTATTCATAATATAGAGTTTGTCCATATCTCCTCTCTTTGTTAATCTATGAGTTCTTTATGTTTTTTGGTTTCTTAGGCACTCATTATACTACTATTGTTCATGTTTCTTAGATAATGGTGTAATTTATTGTGATTTTGTTTTTTCCAATCGACATAGCTTTCGTTTGTAGTTTATGTAGATTTAGATTTATTAGTTTTACATTTGTAGTTATTTACATTTTTTTACTTGCTACTTTTGTAGGTTGTTGTTTAATAATCTTGTATTTTAAGGTTTATTATGTTCTTGTAATTTCTGATTTTGATTTCTGGTTTGATGTTCATGTTTGATATGTTTATTCTTTTTAAGTAAGTTTATGATTTTCTAGAGATTAAGTTATTCTCAGTTCATAAGGTTGTAAGTTAAATTTCCTGAATTTATGTTCATGTTTGCTCTTTTTAGTTTTTAATTTTACTTTTTACTTTTATGTTTGACCTGTTTATTCTTTGTATTTTTACAAGACAAGGACAAAGTAGAAAAAAGACCTGGTTCATATTATCCCTCGAGTTACCTGTCCTGTTAAAAATTAATTTAAGAACAAATGATTCTTTTTTGTTATTATTTTTAGTTATTACTGATTCACCATTTCTAAAAAATTAATCACTAACTTAGTAGTTTATAGTTTGTAAAACAATATTATGAGTTACTCTTCTTGAATTAATTGACAAGTGGTAATTATATGAGACTTATTATGAGTTTCTTTATGTTTAATTATTTTTTTTCTTTTTAAAAAACAATTTAAAGATTATTATTTGGCGTCTCATCTTGGAACCAACTAGGTCTCGTTTTTATTTTATCCCGTCCTTAATGAACCCACAATTCATCAGATTTGATTGGGTGAAAGGACGAATTCGAGTTTAAAATTTGAAGCGATCAAATGTTGAAATTGAATAAGAGACACACCAAATCTGACCTTCTCCGTCTTTTGTACACCTCTTTATAGAACAACTATACCGAGAACACTTTATTATTGTGAGAAATAAGAATATTTAGTCGCAACCAACTGATTCTATAAATTAAATTTAATGGTTGAGATAGATTTCAATTAATCACATGACCTAACATATGTTTGTTTTCCTTGCATCTCGCCTGCCGTAAAGTAAGAGAGTATCGTCCTTCCTCCATTGCCACATAAAATGAAGCTCAAGGCATATTTAGTTTCAACAGCTGCATAATAAATAATTAATTTTGGGTTTTATCCTGCATCTCAAGTTTTTAATATTTAAAACTTGGTTTCTTTGCTTTAGCTTCTTTTGCTGCTCCTTTTTTTACGATGCTATATCATTAGAATTGTGCACGGATGAAATCAATCAAGTTACTCCTATTTCTATTTGATTTGTTGACCGGTGATACCAAATCAAAAGTAGAAGAAAATTTATGCCAAATCACGATGAATATGATAGCTCAGATACATAATAGGAGTTTTATATCGAAAGAGTCAATGATAACATTAATAGTTATTTAATGTATTATTTTTTAATTCAACTTTCATATAATTTTTACTTTTTTAAATTGTTGACCAATTTATGATATTATAGACTTTTTAATACGCAAGTGTGAGGTTAACCATGATATTTTAACTCTTTCACTCCTTTTGCCAGTTAGTTCAAAACCGATTGATTATAGTAGTTACTATAACTATATGCACAAATATTTATTTCAAAGAATTTATATATGTTTTAAAGTATGCAAAAATAATTTGTTTTCAAGTGCAAGCTTATAATTATATGGTTAAACTTAATCACAAAAATCAAAATTTATAAAACTTAATATTAGAAAATATTTGATAATTCAAATAAATTTTTGTTTGTTCTATGAAAAATAGTTCAATTGATGAGTTAAAGGATGTTGAAGGAGTTTCATGTAAGACATTATAAATAAATTATTATTTTTTAGAAGAATATAAATATATACATATGTATATAAACATATTTAAATTATTATTTTTGAGTTCAATTATAGTTTGTAAATTATTTTTTAAGAGTTTAATAAATATAGCTCAAAAAAAGAATAATAATTATTTTTTTGACTAATATATATTAAATCCTCTTTGACCACTAATAGTTATGATAACATAATAATTATTAAAACTATTATTTTTATAACTAACTTTTTAAAAGTTAAAATATACCAAAATATTTGTTTTAAAAGTAGATATATTTAAACTAAATTTTGAAATAAATGTATCAGCTTTTGAAAATATTATTTTTATATATATTTCATTCTGTATAGAGTAAGATATAACTTGGACTTTCTTGTCTATATATGACATTATTTGGAACTGAGCTAAGCATTCACCATTTCACTAGCTACTACAAACAATGGCCAAGCATAATGTTATACTCTTTTTTTTCGTGTCTTTGGTCTTGACATCAATAATTTTGTGTGATGCCATTGAAATTGGTGAAGAAAGTAGTAAAGTTCACATTGTATATATGGGCTCACTTCCTAATGAAGAATCATATTCCCCATCTTCTCATCATCTTAACATGTTGCAACAAGTTATTGATGATATCGATGTACAACATCGTTTAATTCGAAGTTATAAGAGGAGTTTCAATGGTTTTGCCGCCATACTCGATGATCAACATAGAGAAAAGCTTGCAAGAATGAAAGGTGTAGTCTCAATTTTTCCAAGCCCAAAGTTTCAAATTCAAACCACAAGGTCGTGGGACTTCCTTGGATTTCCTCAATCAATCAAGAGAGTTCAAACTATTGAGAGTGATTTAGTGATTGGAGTCTTAGACACTGGAATTTGGCCAGAATCCGAAAGTTTCAATGATAAAGGTATATATAAAAATATCTTCATAATTGCCATAGTTATTTTTTTATCTATATTATTAGAAAATTGTTGTAACTATATATATGATGAGTGTGTTTGTTGAAGTTGTTTATTTTTTTATGATTAGGTATTGGTCCTATTCCAAAAAAGTGGAAGGGAGTTTGTGCAGGTGGTAAAAACTTCAAGTGCAACAGAAAGATTATCGGAGCACGAAATTATGGCGGCAATGATAGTGCAAGAGACTATGTTGGTCATGGAAGCCACACAGCATCAACAGCAGGTGGAAGAGAGGTTAAAGATGTGAGTTTTTATGATCTTGCAAAAGGCACTGCGAGAGGTGCAGTCCCATCTTCAAGAATTTCTGTATACAAAATATGTGGTGTAGATGGTCAATGTAATGGTGAGGAATTGTTAGCTGCATTTGATGATGCCATTGCCGATGGAGTTGATATCATCACCATCTCTATTGGTAGCCAAGATATCTTTGAATTTTATGAAGATCCTATTGCAATTGGTTCTTTTCATGCCATGGAGAAGGGAATACTTACAACACATGCTGCAGGAAACTATGGTCCTGATATAAGTACTGTTTCAAGTGTAGCACCTTGGTTATTTACTGTTGCTGCAACTACCATTGATCGTCAATTCATTGATAAGCTTATTCTTGGAAATGGAAAAACTTTTATTGGTAAATCAGTCAATACTATCCCTTCAAATGGCACCAAATTTCCAATAGCTGTGCGTAACGCTGAATCTTGCCCTGATAAAAATAGATCTCCTGAAATGTGTGATTGTATAGACAAAACATTGGTAGAGGGTAAGCTTGTTTTGTGTGGATCACCATTAGGTGCAAGTTTGGCTTATTCAAACGGTGCAATCGGTACAATACTTAATGTTGCACACACTGATAATCAAGTTTCTCTTGTCACTGGAAGGCGTTCACTTAACTTGGATACAGAGGATTTTGTTGGTGTTCAATCCTTCATAAACTCCACCAAATACCCTGAAGCTGAGATTTTAAAGAGTGAAACTTTCCAAGACACTGCGGCTCCTGAGGTTGCCATTTTCTCTTCTCGTGGCCCCAATCCTTTGGTTGCAGAAATTATGAAACCAGATATAAGTGCTCCAGGAGTGGATATTTTGGCTGCATATTCACCCGAAGCATCACCATCAGATGAAGTTGGTGACAATAGAAAGGTGAAATACAGCATTGAATATGGAACCTCTATGGCATGTCCTCATGTTGCTGGTGTTGCTGCATATGTTAAATCATTTCATCCAGATTGGTCACCTGCTGCTATCAAATCTGCCATCATGACAACGGCAAAATCAGTGAAAGGTAGTTATGATTTGGCAGGTGAATTTGCTTATGGATCTGGAAATATCAATCCAGCACTAGCTATTCACCCTGGACTTATTTATGATATCACTAAGGAAGATTATGTGAAAATGCTTTGTAATTTTGGTTATGATGATAACAAAATTAAACAAATTAGTGGAGATAACTCAAGTTGCCACGGAGCTTCAGAAAGATCCTTAGTGAAAGATTTAAACTATCCGACAATCGTGATTCCTGTGAATCCTAATCTTAAGGATTTTCAAGTCAATGTTCATAGAACAGTTACAAACGTTGGCTTTTCCAACTCAACATATAAGGCTACTGTCACACATAGTCCAAAAATCAATATAACAGTGCAACCACAATTTCTCTCATTCAAATCATTACATGAGAAGCAATCATTTGTTGTCACTGTTGTTGGGGGAGTACAATCAAATGAAAAAGTCTTTTCCTCATCACTTGTTTGGTCGGATGGCTACCACAATGTGAAGAGTCCAATCATTGTTCAAAGACTATCATAACCTTGCTATTGTTATGGCAAATAAGACTCTGTTCGGTAAAATTATCTTATAGTGATTGACTGATAGTTGTTAATAAATAAATTATAAAGAATAAATACTAATTTTAGTCAAAATAATAAGGGTAAACTAGTACGAAATAAGCTATAAGCTCATAAGTTGGTTGATTTTGCTTATAAAAAAACGTTATAAAATATAAGTTCATTAATGATTGGTAGCAAACAAAGCTTATAGCTTATAAGCTAAAAGCTCAAACAGAGCTTAAATATATGATTATTGAGTATCCAAAAAATTATTTCGCTTTCTTACTACAAGAATAATAGGAATATGTGGCGGCCAAAAACCTCCACAAAGGGCCACCAATTCATTATTTGTGGCAACTATTCACAAATGTTTGTGCTGGATAAAACGGTCACAAATGATGAATTATGACTTGCTATTTGTTAGAGCTAAAGTTATCACAAATATGTGGCGGAAAAAGTTATTAGATGATAATGGAAGCTGGGATGATGTACTGCCATTGATTGAGTTTACCTACAACAATAGTTTTCATGCAAGTATTGGAATGACACCCTATGAGTCTCTTTATGGAAGCAAGTGTTAGAAACCTTTGTGTTGGTATAAGGACGGTGAAAGTATGATTGTAGGACATGAGATGGTGCAATTGACTACAAATAAGGTCAAGAAGATAAAACAGAAAATGAAGGTATCACAAGATCGTCTAGATGAGTTATGTAGACAAGCGTCGCATACATTTAGAATTCGAGCAGGGTGACCATGTGTTTCTGAGAGTCACGCCTACGACTGAAATTAACCCCGAAGTTTATTAGACCATACAAGATTACTGCACGAATTGGACTTGTGGCTTATCGAATTGCGTTACCTCCAATATAGTTCAATATTCACGACATATTTCAAGTGTCGTAATTAAGAAAATACATTTCGTACTCGTCGCATGTAATCGAACTAGACACAATTCAACTAAAGGATAACTTATCATTCGAAGTACTACCTGTAAGAATTGACGACAAGAAGATTAAGCGATTAAGGAACAAGGAAGTTTTGTTGGTCAAAGTGATTTGGAACCCCAACTACTGGAGATGCGACTTGGGAATGTAAGACCTTGAATTTTCTAAACTCTAGTTTATGCAATTTTAGTGTATTTTATGTTGAAGTGCTTAAGCCTTTAGCCCAATTTTTATTTTGTAAACTAAGTACCAAAAATACATTTTGTTAGAGTTAGTAATATGTTTGATATATATATATTTGGAGACCCAATTAAAATTATTTATTAGAGGATAATTTAACTAAGTTACGAAACATTTAATACCGAACAATTTTTTTAAAATATCACATGTTGTTAATAAATTTATCTGTAAATTGAGTTGCGACCAGAGTAGATAGTTTTATTAAATTAGATTGAGATGCGAGTGAAGTGATGTGTGTAAAAGTGATTAGATGTTATAATGATGATCTTATAATATACCTAATTATTTAATTATAATATATATATACTAGCTGGCATTTCCCTTTTCCCTTTAGCTTCCTCGTTCACCTTGCTTTGCTTTCTTTCCGTTTCAAAAAATCAGTATTGGTTTAGTAAAAACAAAAACAAAAACCTCTATATTATACTAGATCAAAGCCTCAATTCAAGATATGTTAGGAGATAAAGTTTCTACTCTCTATAAGGTGGTGCTTGTAAGCTAATTTATTTGAGGTGAGACACTTACTTCCTCCTCCTTTTTACCTAAATTTGTAAACTTTATACGGTGGGAGGATGAGTTAAATTTTTGAGTTCTTAACAAATCCTTGGTTGTTGTGTTGTTGTTGATGATTTTGTTAGTGTTGGTTAAAAAAAAATTGATTTTTGATGTGTTGAGTTAGTGTTAAGAACTTTGAAAATTAGAAAAAATATTCATTGATATTTGTTTTGTGTGATTATGTTGTTATGAGGTAAATACTTTGATTGAACTTTTAATCTTTAAAAAAAATGTAGTGGATCAAACTTGTAGTTATTTGAGAAAAAAAAAACTGAGTAATGGCAAATTTGAGAAAAGTTTGTGGTTGTGTGAAAATTTTTGAGAATAATAACTTAAAACATTTCGAAAAATTGTTAGTGAATTCACTGAAAAATAAAAGGATGTTAATTTCTAAAAATATGTTTTATATGTTGAAACTTTATTGTGGTTAATAATACTATTAGTCTTCACTCATTGTAAATCTTTTAGTAAAATATTACTCTAAGGGGGTTAGAAGTAGAGCTGTCAAAAAATCCCCTAACTTCAAGGCCCTCTTAATTTTGTTTTTGTTAAGCCCCAAATATTAGGCCCCTAATAAAAACAAAATTTTTAAAGTCCTGACCTATTATTTCATGGGGTTTAAGGGGGGCCTATAGGCCCCCAATATTTGGTTAATTTTGAAATTTTTTCTCGAAAAAATATAAAAAATATATTTTTTTCAAAAAATTTTGTGAGAAAAATAAAAAAAAATAAAAAATTTTATCGAAAAATTTTTTATCGATGAAAAAATCGAAAAAAATTACATTGAAAAAAAATCAAAAAATTTTGTCGAAAAAAAAATCAAAAATTTTTATCGATGAAAAAAATCAAAAACTCTTTATCGAAAATATTTTTGGGTAAAAGAAATTGTTAATTTTTTTTTTGTAATAAAAAATCGATTGTTTTTTTTGAAAAAGTGAGCCTATAGTCACCCCAAAATTTTAGGGAGCTTTTAGTATTGGGGGCTTTCTTTTTAGGGGCCTTTTAAATTATAAAATTTCTTAGCCCCTCCAACATGTGAATCGGGGTCAATAATTATGAAATTTGTCAAATCGACAGCTCTAGTTAGGAGTAAGAAAGGGTTTGTAAGGTAGTTAAAGTTTCAGGGATTAATTTGACTAAGTTAGACACTATTTGATTAAAGGTGTCGACACATATGAGATTTTTCTTTGTGTTTGATTGTGGTAGTGATAACTGTTGAAAAGGTAAGAACTCCTTCCAAATTTTTAATTTGCACATAGGAACCTTATATGTGTGATTTATGTATGATTGATATGTGAATTTGTGATGATTAATATTTAGGTGATGATGCATTCTTGAGTGATAATATGTGTTGCTACATGTTATGAATTTTATGGAGGATAATATGTCTTGAGTATGCTTTGTGAAAAGTATGAAAAATTAGTAGTGTGTAATGAGTATTAAAATGAGAGTCTTTTAATAGCTACATTTACATAATGATTGTTGTGATAGAGTAAGAGTATGCTCATGCATTTGATAATTAGTGGTGATCGTGATAGGCCACAATGTTAGTAGTGACCGTGATGGGACACGAAGTTAGTGGTGACCGTGATGGGCCACAAGATGGCTCCATGAGTTGATTGGTCCCTCTTATCCTTACGAGGATTTATTTGTCGTTTAGGTATGTGATAGACTACACTCTAGTAAATCGTGTTGATGTGTGATAGGTGGCACCTCGGTAATTAGTACTGGTCTGTGAGAGGTGGTATATTTATTATTTACGTCCATCGAGGAGGGTTTGGAGAACATCAAGTTGATCAACTAAGTCAAGAAAGTGAAGTCAATGTTGAAAAGCAAAATGATGATCTTCGTAAAGAATGGAGAACCCATAGATATCACCCAATTGATAACATCATAGGTGATATCAACAAAGGAGTCACAACAAGGTTAAAACTACAAGATGCTTGCTTAAACATGGCATTTGTGTCCCAAATCGAACCCTCCAAAATTGGTGAACCACTTAAAGATGATCAATGGATACTTGTCATGCAAGAAGAACTCAATCAATTCAAAAGAAGCAAAGTATGGGAACTTGTTCCTAATCCTAGAAATAAACACATCATTGGTACAAAATGGGTGTTTAAAAATAAACTTGATGAGAATGGCATAGTTTTCTGCAACAAAACAAGATTGGTCGCTCAAGGATACAATCAAGAGGAAGGGATTGATTTTGACGAAACATTTGCTCCAGTAGCAAGATTAGAAGCAATACGTTTACTACTTGCTTATGCTTGCTCTATGAACTTTGAACTATTTCAAATGGATGTAAAGAGTGCTTTTCGCAATGGATACATTAATGAAGAAGTATATGTCAAACAGCCACCTGGCTTTGAAGACTCCAAAAATCCCTCACATGTTTTCAAGTTAAAAAAGGCTCTCTATGGTCTAAAACAAGCTCCAATAGCTTGGTATGATAGATTAAGCACCTTCCTATGTGACCGAGGATTTGAAAAAGGGAAAGTCGATAACACATTATTTGTTAAAAGAGTTAACGGTCACACATTACTGGTCCAAATCTACGTAGATGATATAATATTCGGATCAACGAACAATGACATATGTGAAGAATTTTCTTCAATAATGCAAGGAGAATTTGAAATGTCCATGATGGAAAAATTAAACTATTTTCTTGGCCTTCACATCAAGCAACTCGAGCATGGCATCTTCATAAATCAGGCAAAGTATTGCAAAGAATTACTCAAAAGATTTGAAATGGATAACTGCAAGGAAAGTGCAACTCCAATGGGCTTCGGAACCTATGTTGATAAAGATGAATCAGGTATTTCAATCGACATATCAAAATATCGAGGTATGATTGGATCTTTATTATATCTAACGGTCAACCGGCCAGATATTATGTTTAGTGTCTGTTTGTGTGCAAGATTTTAGGCGGATCCAAATAAATTGCATCTTGTAGCGGTAAAAAGAATCATGAAATATTTGAAAGGAACAAACAATGTAGGCCTATGGTATCCAAATGGTAGCATATGTAGTCTAGTTGGATATTCTGATGCAAAACGGATCGTAAAAGCACAAGCGGCACTTACCATATCTTAGGAAATGCATTAGTATCATGGTCTTGCAAAAAGCAAGCTTGCTTTGCACTTAGCACTGCTGAAGCTGAATACATAGCAGCAGGAAGTTACTGTGCCCAGATTCTCTGGCTCAAACAACAATTACATCACTATGGACTTGATCTCGGATGCATTCCCTAAGATGTGACAACACAAGTGCAATAAACATATCAAAGAATCCAATCATGCACTCTCGGACTAAACTCATCGATATACGTCATCACTTTCTACGCGATCATGTGCTCAAAGGTAATGTTGAGGCAACGTTTGTGGATGCACACAATTAATTGGTTGATATCTTTACAAAACCTTTACCTAAGGACTCATTTTACAAGATACAAAGAGAACTTCGCATTTTAAATAAAAACGATCTCTAAAAATTGCAAGGTACATATAATTTGTCATCTCTCTTTAAAATTTCATCTTAAGTTGTTAGAATCAAATTCTTTGATGGTTATTGTTTTTTAATATATGAATTTGTGCTTTACATGATGAAATTTCCATGAAAATTTTAGTTTTTAAGCAAAAATTTGCATAAGTAGTCGAATACAAATGTCTGTATTTGAATACATGCTTTTCCAGAAATTCCTGTATTCGAATACAACACATGTGTAGTCGAATACAAGTTCCCAGAACAATGTGTATTTGTATACAATCTGAGTGTAGTCGAATACACCTTCGTGTTTTTGCCCAAATATAAAAGTTGTTTCAGATTTTAGGGTTATTTTTATAATTGGTATTCCAATACGCAGCTGTAGCCTGCCTTCTCTTCTTCAAAAATCTCGTCAATTCTCCTTTCACCAAGATACCCACTCAATCAACCTTGCAAACTACATCAATCTTTACTCCTTTCTTGTCCTTCACCATCAGATTTCTCACATCCTCCACATTTCCTCTCAAACTCATTTTTCACCAACACTGTTAAAACATCTTTTCTCAACATGGATGCACGAAAACGAGGAACAAGAACCAAACTTGCATCAGTGAGTCCTTCCAGAAAGCGAACCAAGAATCCAAATATTACGGATTTATCCAGGCTTCTATACACACCGGAAGAAATCGAACGATTTCTCACATTCTACTATGACAAGAGACTCATCATTCCAAATATGCGCATCAACGATATGGACATGGAAATCTTACCGTTGATTATCGCCTTCTGCACTATTTTCTCAGTTATATTTTGGTTCTGAAGGCTGGAAATTACTCCCAAATTTTGGAGTTTGAATTACAAATCATGAACTTTATGTATGAGGGATGTCCACTCAACTGGGCATACTTTGTGAAATCTGTAATGTTTGGTCAAGAGAAGCAATTGGGTTACCATATGTGATGACTCTTCATCATATGCATATTTTTTAATGATTTTAGTCTTATTTATCTTTAATCATTAGTTAATTTAATGAGTTATTTGATATATTTTGTTGATTTTAGTTATTTGATTTAATGAAATATTTTTGTTCTTATTTGCTTAATTAAGTAGAGATTTTTCGTAGTTTTGCGTTGTTACTTTATTTTAGTGCAGTGCTGAATTTTGGTGAGAAATCAACATGACCTATGTGGAGTATTTCAGCCATATATGATGTTGTAGTTGTCCAATTGGAGTTAACCCAAGTGCTAATGAAAGCTAAGTTCCATATCTACAACTTTTATAAAGACACCAGAACCAAATTCATCCTCGAAAGATGCGCAAAACGCAAAATACGTCGAACAACAAATGATATGCGCCTGAAGCGCGCCAGCTGCGCCTGAAGCGCGCCAGTTGCGCCTGAGGCGCATTTCTAGCCATTCAACACTGTCAATACACGCCGGAGCGCAAAGCCTGAGCCTGGGGCATGCGACGCGCATCAACATTCATAAAAATGCAATTTTTTACTGTTTAGGGATCTTTTTGACTCTTGGGAAGTTGGGAGACTTGTGCCCTAGCATAGAAACTCAAAGACGACCGTTTTTAACATCATTGGAGCAGATTTACCAAGAATCATTCATGAATCACTCTTGTAATTCTTCTTTAATCCCTATCTTTTGTATCTCTGTCATGAGTAACTAAACCCTATTTGTTAGGGATGAGTGTAACCAGATGAAACCCTTATTTTTTTGATTTGATTTCTAGTTATATGAATGAGTTTATTGAATTATTTTTCTCATCTCTGTGCTTAATGCTTTTTATTGCTTGATCAACATTAAAATTTTCTACGATTTGTATTTTGAAACGGAAGTGGACTTTACGAATGCTTGAGATGAGAAATTCATGAATTTGTAGTCTAGGGATAGATGCAGGTCATGAAATCAATTAAATTAGTTGCAAAACAATTGTTTACAAGGGAATTTCTATACAGTAATTCTTAATTATAATCTTAAATCTACTAAGAAATTAGGGGTTACTTTGGAATTAAAGGTTATGTCACTAAGACATTAGGGCAAGAATAATAAAGATAATTCTGTAGTAATTCAATAAAGGAATTCAGTAACTAGGATCAAATTAGGTACCAAGGTTGGATTCGAAGTGAAACTCATCCCTGACATTTTTCTCATTATAAAGGATCAATTTTATTACCATTGTTAATTTTAAATATTATTTCAATCAATTTGGGAACCTTTTGTTCAATTGTAGTAATTAAATATAATTCAATAGTAAAACGCAATCCTTGAGTTCGACACTCGGTACTACCGTTTTATTATTACTTGCGACGATTCAGTACACTTGCTGAAACACTATCAAGTTTTTGGCGCCGTTGCCGGGAATTGCCATATCACTATTGAATTTAATTTATTTACTTAATTGAAATTTTTTTGCTCTGCAATAAAAATTTTGATTTTATTTTATTTTTATTTTTATTTTTTTTTAAATAAAAATTTCTTTTATTTTCTATTTTTATTTGTTGAACTTGCTAATGTCATGTCTAGTGGTTTGTCTCTTCTTTGTTTGAGATAACTATTCGCTATAGAGCATGGAAGATTATGATGATGATATTCTACTACAATTATATGAAGAGTGTAATACTTGTCTTATATCGGGTATATGTCGCATGATTGAGGGGCAAATCTTGAGCTCTACATTTTTAAAATATCACCCTCAGATCCGTCCGTGGAAGCCTCTTAGGTGTGACTTTTGCGGAGAAGCACATAAGAATGGACATTGTTCAGATGACCTTGATGAACTAATAGAATATGAAGATTTTTTTCTCAAAGTTACTGAAAACGACGAGTGTTATATTAAAAAGATCTATTGGGAACAAATTCTACCTCCTAAAACTCTATCCAAAGAATCAGATGACAGAGACTTTCACATTACAGATGTTTTGGTTGAATTAATGAAGAATAACATGGTATCAATTGAAAGGTTTGAAAATCAATGTGAAAGGTTATTTGAGCAAGTGGCTAAGTTTGAGAAGATGGAGGAGAAGTTGAAGATTGAACATAATTTCATTGTTGTGGTAGAAGAAGATAAGCAAAAGGAAAATACGAACGAGGAAAAGAAAAAAGAAGAGATTGATAAAGTTCGAGATTCAATCTATACCTTGTTCATCAATGTCCAGTTGAGAAGGACATGGAAGCAACATCTTTTATTTCTCAAGTTCATGGAATTTCTACCAACCAAAAAGAAGAAGAAGGATGATGTGTTCTTCCTGTCATATATGCCACCCTGACAATAGTTGAGGCATCAAGCTAATGACTTTAAAGAAGCGCTTCGTGGGAGGCAACCCACAGGTAGAGGTAATTCTTATTTTTTGCAATCTTATTTTTGTTATTTGAATTTGTTTCTTTCTAATTGTGTGTAAACGTGTACTATGATGAAGAATTATTAACAACTTGCATTTGGTCTTAAGTTTTATGTTTGAGATTTTGAAATTTAAACTATATTTCTTTGCTCATACCATTGCTCAATTTGATAAGTTTCACTAATTTATGCATTGTTGATTAGTGCTTGGTTGTTGAAGTCTAACTCGCATTAAAAAAAACACTAAATAAATTTTGTAGTGGCATGTTTGGCATCATTTAAATAGTTCATACTCTTTCTTATTATTCTAGCTGTGAGCTTTTGAGCCTAAACACTTAAATTCTTTGTGTGATTATCCAGACATGTGTTATCCCTTCAGAACTTGCACTAATTCTGACCTGCATCACTTGTAATTTATGCATACATTGAGACAATTTTATTTGGTCGTTTGAGCCTTTCTAACTACCATATGAAAATGTTATCCTTTGCTAGCCCCTTTGAGCCTTGCCCCTTTATTTCGGTTACTACCCACATTACAAAACAAAAACCCCACTTCAATTACATCACCTTACTTAGAGTTAGGTAGAAAATTTTTGTCTTGTCTTGATCAAATTCTAAGTTTGGGGTGGTGATTCTCACACAAAAAAAAAAAAAAGAAAAAAGAAAAAGAAAAAGAAAAAGAAAAAAGAAAAAAGAAGAAAAAAAAATGATAAATAATATCTTGATAAATAATATCTTCTTGGTTCTTTTGTCAATGTTTGAGAATCTCCAGAATGAAAAGGTGAAGAAAAAAAAATGGTAGAATAATTTGGAAATATATGCCTAACTCCAAGTAGTAAAGCCTACTATCCCAAAATGTCCTACCCTTACCTAAACCCCATTACAACCCGAAAGTCCTCCAAAAATGTTTGTGTTTGTTGCATTGTGATTGCTAACTAGAATTTTTTCAAGCCTATGGTACCGTGATGCATGTTCTAGGATTTGAGTGATAAATTCATAATCCTTCTAAACACTAGAGAGAAATTTTGGTGAGATTGTGTGAAGAGAGAGTTGAATTTGATAAATGAATGCCAAGGTGTACAAACCTTGTTATTTTTTGTAAGCCACCATAATGTATGATGAATGTTTTGTAGTAGCTGAAACTTTGAGAATTGAGTTTGATTTTAATTGAGAAATTGAGTTTAAGTTTGCTTTTAACTGCACCAAATCTGAAATTAATTGTTGCTTGGGGACAAGCAATAGATTAAGTTTGGGGTTGTGATGACTCTCCATCATATGCATAATTTTTATTGATTTTAGTCTTATTTATCTTTAATCATTAGTTAATTTAATGAGTTATTTGATATATTTTGTTGATTTTAGTTATTTGATTTAATGAAATGTTTTTGTTCTTATTTGATTAATTAAGTAGAAATTTTTCGTAGTTTTGCGTTGTTACTTTGTTTTAGTGCAGTGCTGAATTTTGGTGAGAAATCAACATGCCCTATGTGGAGTATTTCAGCCATATATGGAGTTGTAGTTATTCAATTTGAGTCCAACCAAGTGCTAATGAAAGCTAAAATCCATATCTACAACTTTTGTGAAGACACCAGAACCTTCATCTCCGAACGATGAGCAAAATGCATAATAAGTCAAACAGCAGATGTTGTGCGCCTGAAGCGCGCCAGCTGTGCCTGAGGCGCATTTCCAGCCATTCAACACTGTCAATACGCGCCCGGAGCGCAAAGCCTAGGCTTGGGACGCGCGACGCGCTTCAGCATTCATAAAAATGCAATTTTTTACTGTTTAGGGATCTTTTTGACTCTTGGGATGTTGGGAGACTTATGCCCTAGCATATAAACTCAAAGACGGCCGTTTTTAACATCATTGGAGCAGATTTACCAAGAATCATTCATGAATCATTCTTGTAATTCTTCTTTAATCCCTATCTTTTGTATCTCTGTCATGAGTAACTAAACCCTAATTGTTAGGGATGAGTGTAACCAAATGAAACCCTTATTTTTTTGATTTGATTTCTTGTTATATGAATGAGTTTATTGAATTATTTTTGTCATCTATGTGCTTAATGCTTTTTATTGCTTGATCAACATTAAAATGTTCTATGATTTGTATTTTGAAACGGAAGTGGACTTTACGAATGCTTGAGATGAGAAATTCATGAATTTGTAGTCTAGGGATAGATGCAGGTCATGAAACCAATTAAATTATTTGCAAAGCAATAGTTTACAAGAGAATTTCTATAGGGTAATGTTTAATTCTAATCTTAAATCTACTAAGGAATTAGGGGTTACTTTGGAATTAAAAGTTTTGTCACTAAGACATTAGGGCAAGAAAAATAAAGAGAATTCGGTAGTAATTCAATAAAGGAATTCAGTAACTAGGATCAAATTAGGTACCAAGGTTGGATTCGAAGTGAAACTCATCCCTGACATTTTTCTCATTATAAAGGATCAATTTTATTACCATTGCTAATTTTAAATATTATTTCAATCAATTTGGGAACTTTTTGTTAAATTGCACTAATTAAATATAATTCAATAGTAAAATACAATCTTTGAGTTCGACACTCGGTACTACCGTTTTATTATTACTTGCAACGATTCAGTACACTTGCTGAAACGCTATCAATATGCCAAAGGAAAACTTGCTGGATTTAGGCATCCTGCCTAGCATGCAGATCGTACGGATTGAGGAGCTTGAGTCCTTTGTGCATAAAGGTGACCTTGGTCAACCATCTGATGCTGCTCAGGAGGACACTGTTGGCCCCTCCAATGCTGTTGTCCAAGATGATGAAGATGACGAGGAAACAACTTCTGATGATGATTATGTCTCCTATCACATGATCATGAACATACTTGACTCTTCCCAAACCTTCATCCAAACCCAATTCCAAAATTTGACCACTTCTATCGACACTCGCTTCCAGAATATTGAAACTACTATTGCTCGCAACCATGACGCTTTATCTCGGGTCATTAATAGTTTATCTGATTAAATCGATCATTTTCACATTCCAACAAATTTTGATTAGTTCGATGCTAGGAGTTTATTTATTCTAGTTTGTTTGTATAATATTTTGATGCTAGGATTTTAATTGTTATAGTTTGGTTGTGTATCGCTTAATGCTGACAATATTCAAACTCGCTTACCATTTTTGTCTTTATGATGTACTTCATTGAACATGATTCCATCCTTCATTATGTCATTCTCTTTTGTTTACAATTTGTACTCGTTTTCCCTTTATTCATGTTTATATGCTTAGAAATGTAGGTCCTCAAACAATTTTTCAAATTAATCACATACATTCAAGATCAACGGGGGAGTATGCATATATTACAGGGGAGCAATGATTAGAATTATACAATCTCTCCACAACAACGACATTTTGTCATAATCAAAAAGGGGGAGAATGTAAACTACATGTTTTTGATGAAGACAAAGCTCAACAATTATGATCAAAGCAACATGCTCAAAAAGAAGTTCAAATATCTTTATGAATAAGCTTTAAATCCAAACATTAGATGTTTAAAATGTAAAGGTAAATGATACAACCAATACCTCAAATACATGAGAACCATTCATATTTACATATGAATATAAAGTATTTTCAAAAGTCAAAAAAACATTAACAAAGTCTCAAAACTAATATTTTTAACAAAATACATAAGTGTATTCGAATATAGCATCTTGTAATCAAATACAAAGCAAGTCAGAAGCAAAAGTCTCACAGTTGTATTCGACTACGACCATCTGTAGTCGAATACAAAGTAAGTCAGTGGCTAAAATTGTTGCATTTGTATTCGACTACGACCTTCGGTAGTCGAATACAAAGTAAGTCAGTGGCAAATTTCACGAATCTGTATTCGACTACATGAAAGGTGTATTCGTATACAAGGTGCAAATTTTGAATATTTTTGAACGTTACAAAGAGGTGTATTCGAATACACACATCCTGTATTCGAATACAACTGGAAGCAATACAATTTTTTAGATCTGTAATGGCTCCAGATCATTGTATTTGTTCATCAAACCTCTTGGATCATTGACCACGAATCTGAAGAGATGTTTATGGAGTATAAATACCGCATAACTTCATATCAAACTACACACAATCCTTGAATCAATACCTTGAATAACTTTGAACAAAATTCTGTTTTTTACAAAGTACTTGCATTTAATTTTCATATCATCTGAAAGGTTCTCAAAGTACTTGAAGTATTATTGGATTGAAATCATTATACCTCTCCTTTATCCTTATTCAAATTCATATTGTATCACTTGTAAAAGAAAGTAGTACTTTCTTAAAAGTAGCTTAATCTAAGATAGTGGTGTGCTATCTTAGAAGTATTGTTAGAAGTTTGTAGCAGAAATCCCAGGGTGGGAGTTGTACATTTTCTAACAATAAGTGGATTAATCTCTTGTGGTGTGCAAGAGGACTGGACGTACCCTTGGTTATAAGGGGAACCAGGATAATTCTACTGTGTTCATTTATTTACTGCATTTACTTATTATTAGTTATTATATTAACTCTGAAAATTCAACTACTATATCGCTGAAAACAAGAAAATTTTCTAACACCTAATTCACCCCCCCCCCCTCTCTTAGGCGTACCTCTGTACTTACAAAAATATGTCAAATGGATTGTTAACTTCTACTAACTACTCAAACAATGATTTTCGAGTTTTACTCTCTAAAATAATTCAAATAATATTATCAATTTCTCAACAAACTTAACTTAAGTAAGAAAGATAAAACAATATTCAATGATTCTGTACCCTTAGAATTTCAAATGAAGACACACATAAGAATTTGTATCATGAACAATTTCTTAGAAATCAAGAACTAGAGTACATAACCATAGTGGAAGATGACAAATATTTTCACATAGTTTCAAAACTCACTCCAACCATTATTCACACCACATAACCCATTATTGGCATTCAACACTGAAGCCACATAAGACTCATAATCACTCAAATTTGTATAAGAGATGAGCATGATTTTTACCTATTTCAAAAATCAAATTAACAAGATTTCTAACAATAATAACGAGTTATTGTTGCCTTTTTTTTTTGACGATGAGTCATTCGGGTAGTTAGTCTCTTCTACTCATGTAGTCAACTACTTAAGGTAACCATAATTGCAGTTATTCAAATTCCAACATAAATAATTAAAAGTATCTTTAACGTGGTTCAGGAGTACGAAGGCGGCACCACAACTCCTACTCCTTACTTCAAGTTAAAAACTCTTTTAATTACAAATTCCTAGTAATTTATTTGTAATATACAACTAGTTATAACAACTAAAGTAAGGACACTTGCATCAATATGAATCATCAATTAAAATAAAGAGATATAGAATTATTTTAATTTTAAACACTCTCAACTACTCTAAACATTATTCACAAATTCTCAACACTTAGAACGCCTGAAACACAAACACTTTCACGTTCATCTAATCACATATACATGCATATAACTTATTCAATAATTGGCATCATGATGTATAATATTCTCATAGCAATCCAACAACTACAAATTTATCCCAATTAAAGTATTTTTTAATTTATTTTTGAATAAATCTTTAACATTAAACAAAAATTGAAACAAGATTTTTCAATTAGTAGGTAAAGTAAGCAACTAGGTTTTTTACTAGAAGTTAATATAA
>JBBPBR010000003.1:52951156-52965013 GCA_037974775.1 Cicer pinnatifidum
TTATTTAGAAATGTGTCAATACGTGTACGTAGCTTGTCCAATTTTCCTCTTAGTTTCGAGGATAAAACTATTTTTAAGGTCGTAAGTATTGTAACACTTAAAATTTTCATATATATTATATATGTGTCTTGTTAGTAATTGTTATGATTTATTATTAAATTAATAATTATTATATGTATAAATAAATTAAACTAAATTTTATCACACCCTATTTTACTTGAATAATTATAATCTTTATTTTTATTTAATTGTTTTGATGTGACAATTACATGGAGATGATTTATGATGTGATTATTTTCTAAATGGACTATTGTGCATTTTTTTATTTGATTAGTTTCGATAATCATGAAATTGATGTGTTAGATATGGTTGTTTTATTTTGTTATATGTCAATGGTATTCTTGTCTTGCTTGATTTATTTTAATTGATAAAATATTAGTTGAATTAATTAAGTAAATTAGAATTTATAAAAGTTATATTGTTTGTTAGTTATTTACGACCAAATAAGTATTTATTTTAGGAGATATTATAGTGTTAATGGAACCCAACCTTTATGTATAAATGTTTTGAAAATATTTTTGGTCCATCCTAAAAAAATAAATTAGTAACTTGACTCATTCTTTTACTCAACAAGATTTTATGACAATTCATGGTGTTTTGTTGGTATAATGTGCAGTAACTCATTTTTAACGCCTTAAAATTGGTCTAACTACATAGTATGATTTGTATATAAAAGAGGATCATGATGAGGGAATTTAAATCAACCCATTAAACTACGTAATCAAGGGACAAACGAATCATATTTTTGAGAAAGGACAGAAAGAGACCAACCTAAAACATTGTTCGTGGCCGTCGTTGACATTATCGTATCTACTTTTATTTTCTACATTGGAGATGGAGAGGAGAGCACGATGGAAAGCGAGGGAGATAGGACAGTGGAGTTCGGAACTAAAATTTAAAAAGTGTAGAACATAAGTTGGTCAATGAGATGTTGAATTTGGTACCTCACAAACTAGAAATATGTATATATGCTACAACTCTAAATAAAAATTACTTGAACATACAAAAATATACAACATTTAACTATTTTAAAAACTTCAATTTAAATCTAGATGGTTCTATTTAAATCTAGATCAGTGGATAAAAACTTAACTTTCAACTTCAATTTTTTTTCTTCATATTTGTATTTTAATTAATGACGTATGAATAATCAATGCATCTAGATGGTTCTATATTGTGAGATTGTTTCTCATGCTATTTAAATACGTCAAATCGTCATTTTTTAGTTCAAAAATTTGAGAGAGAGACCAAAATTGTCGTCTTTTAAAATAGATGGACCAATTTTGTGAATTGATAAATATAAAGGGACCAAAAATGTAATTAAACCTATTTATTTTAAAGAAAATTTTTATGTAAAAAACACAATTCGAACCACCATTTGTTTTTTTTTTTCCTCTTCATGTCTTAAACTAGAAAAATGAAGTTCTAAAAATAAAGACTTCAAATGGATCAAGAGTCTGATGCTACTTGGGATGAGTTTGATGACTCATCAAATGAAGATGAAGAGAAAGAAAACTGGCTATGATGGTTAATGTTCAATTAGACTTTGATAATTGTGACACTGATAATGAATCAATGGACAAAGGAATCCAGATATTTTCTAACCTTACTCGTGATGAACTAATTACCATGTTAAATGATTTTGTTAACGAAAATCGTAAAGCTTTTTTAAGCTTAAAAATCTTAAAAGATTCATTCCATCTTAATATATGAGTACAACTCTTGAAAATAATTTTGAAACCATTAAGAGGGAAAATCAGACTATGAAGGAAAACATTTCAAAACCCTCAGAGGTAAGTTACTATAACTATTTTAATTAATGAAGGAGATTTCCAAGAGTTTCTTGCAAACACAATAGATAGAAGCAAACAATCATTTATGATATGTGATGTTAGCATAAACTAAAACAAATGTATTGGTATTCAAGAACCAGATGAATATCTGAAAATCAACAACTATAGAATTATGTGTTCTTACCTTAATAAAAGTCATGATAAGAGAACTTGTCTTAGGTTGAAAACATGGGAAAACAAGAAACCTTTTAGAACAAACAAAAAAAGATCGAACCAGATGTGGCTACTTAAGAACAAAATAATATATATTGCATAAATTATTACCAGCAAGATTTAATTCTAGTCATAGTATTTGGATAATGGATGGTCACGACACAAGATGAGATAAAAACATATGTTTGAATATCAAACTATCGAGGACTAAAGTTACATGGGATTCGAAGGAAATCATAAAGATAGTGTAAGACCCTTAATTTTAAATTCTAATTTATGTATTTTGGGGAATTTTGTGTTGAATTTCTGAGGGTTTTTAGCCAATTTTATGGCATTTTGGGAGTTAAATGCCAAAAATATCTTTTTGGAGACCCGATTAAAATTATTCGTCGATGAATAATTTTATTTAATTACAGTGAATCTTTTTTCGAAGAAAAAAATTTCTGAGATGCAGCATTTGTCAGAAAAATTCATCTGGCTATTGAATTACAGCGAGAGTAGATATTTTTCTGAAAAAGTAGTTTGTGATGTGATGTGAGGTGACAGACGTAATGATGATTTTTATAAAAATATCTAGATATTTGTTTAGATATTTATCATTATTATTATAATATATTATTATTATTTTAATATATTATATATATATATATATATATATATATATATATATATATATATATATATATATATATATATATATATATATATATATATATATGTATAGAATCAAGAGAAACAGGAACATTGTCCTGCTCCTTGCCTTCTCCCTTCCTCTTTTCCTTTCTGTTTCAATAAATAAGTGGATGTTGGTGGGTTTGAAAACAAAAACATAAAACACAAATCTTCATTTTTCTTCTAGATCTAAGCTCCTTTTTGAGAAGTGACAGAAGGGAAAGTTGCTCATTGCCACGCTGCGGTGCTAGTGAGCTAGTTTTCGACGCGAAGTCACGAACTTAAACTTTATCCGAATTAATCGCGGTGCCGTAATCGCTTGTTAAAGCTACAACGGAGGTAAGGGCTCCTTCCAAACTTTTAGTTTGCATTTAGGACATTATTTGTGATTTTGTGAAAAAGAAATTTGGTGTATTTGACGTGTGATTTTGTGAAAAATGAATTTAATTAGTTTATGTGTGAATTTGTTGAAATTAAATTTAGTTTGTTTTGAGGTGTGTTGTGTAGTGATTAATGTTGGGTATGGATTATATGTTCATAATTAATATTATAATTTTTTTCTGATGCGATTTATGTGCAATGATTAAATTTGATGTGTTTGAGTTACATAATGAGTTATTTTCAAATAAATGAGTTTGAACTGAAGTTGAAATTTTACGAAAAATTTAGAGTTGTTAATGTTGTGAAAAAGTTCGAATTTTAACTAAGTTAAAGAGTTTGAGCAAAAAGATAGATTGAAATTAAAAATGTTTAGAGTTTAAAATGTTACTCTTTTAATTATTCTTTGATTGAGTTTAAAAAGCAAAAAAGTTTATAGTATTTTATTAACTCAAATATTTTGGTGCTTTAATAGTCGAGTATGTGAATGTGAAATTTGGACAATATTTGTTTTATTTAGTTTTAAGTAAATAATATAGATTATTTGGTTTTAAAAGTTTGGTGCGTGAGAAAAATTTAATTTTGGGAATTTTGTTGTGTTTGGATTAGTTTTATTGTGAACAAATTGTTATAAATATTCATGTTTATGTAGTTAGCTCATTGAGTCTCGAAAAGGAATCGAGACCGTTGGCACCGAATTAGCGGTGGGGAGAACTCTGATATATAATATTGTCGTGGTGATTTATGGTTGAAAATTTTGGAGATAGAATATGGTGATTAATGTTTGGAAATTTTGGTGATTCATGTTAGGTGAAATTGATGTGTTCATAATTAATAATATGAATTTTTGAGATGAAATTTATGTGTGACTTGGTGGAAAATGAATTTAATTCAATTTAGGAGTGCATGGAATTTGGAGATGTGATTTATGTGTGGTTGTGGAAATTTAAATTGGTGTGAATAAATATGTTTGAGTATGCTCTGTGTTGTGTTTGAAAAATCATTAGTGTTAAATGAGTATTAAAAATGGGGAATGTTTTAATAGCTGCATTTACTTAATGATTGTGGTGAAAAGAGTCAGAGTATGCTCATGCATTTCATAGTACATGGTAACCGCGATGGGGCCATGCTGATAGTGGTGACCGTGATGGGCCACGAGATGATGCCATGTGATCTGTTGGTTCATCTTATCCTTGCGGGGATTTTTGCATTATGTAGGTCTGTGATAGACTACACATTTTTAGTAAATCGTGCTGACCCAGGATAGGTGGCACCTCGGTAAACAGTACTGGTCTGTGATAGACGGTACGTTTACGATTTACGCTTTTTAGTAAATTATGCTGACCCGTGATAGGTGGCACCTCAGTAAACAGTACTGGTCTGTGATAGGCGGTACGTTTACGATTTACGCATTTAAGTAAATTGTGCTGACCCGTGATAGGTGGCACCTCAGTAAACAATACTGGTCTTTGATAGTCGGTACGTTTACGATTTACACTTTTTAGTAAATTGTGCTGACCCGTGATAGGTGGCACCTCGGTAAACAGTACTGGTCTGTGATAGGCGGTACATTTACGATTTACGCTTTTTAGTTAAGTGTGATGACCCGTGATAGGTGGCACCTCGGTAAACAATATTGGTCTGTGATAGGCGGTACGTTTACAATTTACGCTTTTTAGTAAATCGTGCTGACCCGTGATAGGTGGCACCTCGTTAATTAGTACTGGTCTGTGATATGTGGTACAATTATGATTTACGCCCCTTCGAGGAGGGTTTTGGTTCAAATTCCGGAAATTCATGCATTTTGGCATATACGCATTGCATTAGGGTGCTTGGCACGCGAGTCATGTTTGTTATACTATGATGATTATATATACATATTCGGTTGTTGTTGTGATTTATCGTAATTGCTTTGAGGTGTGAAGTTAGGTTGATTAAGTTTTGATGTATTTATGTGTTCATAATTGATTTAATGAATATTCGATGTATGATTGAGGTATGAATTTGTGGAGATTAATTTGGTATTAATTATGTGTTCATAATTGATAATATTAATGTTTGAAGTATTGATTGATTCAGAGCCATTTTAGAATTGAAAATCTGCATTTTCTCAATTGTATCCGGCTACGACAATGCAGTTTGTCAAAACTTCATTTTTCAACATTGTTTATGCATTTTTGGACATATGAAAACCCTTTCGAGGAGTATGCTAAGACGAAAGGTTCTTTTGAGCATTTGAAAATATAAGAATTTTGCTATGTGATATTTGTTAATTTCGGTTGGTGACCTTTACAATTATTGTGGAAATCTGGGCTTTGCCCTCAGATAAGAACCAGGATCATCCTACCGGTTAGTACCCTGGAGATGGAAAAGTAGTTAGTCATACCTGACCGAAGTTGTGTCAGGAGGATCTTGCGGGGAGCGTGAAGATCACCTGGGTTGTGTAGCTTTTGTAGCATGATCAGATTAGGTGGTTGTATAAGGACTATATGTCTTTCTTTTGAGATTGTATTTATTTCATTTTGGAAGATTGTATCTATGCTTAAACTAATCGATGACTTTTCTTTGGATGGGTCCATGTTCCACTTTTTGATGTGACATGGGGAAAGTTAAAATTCTTGGGGCAGTGCTTTTGTACAGGTCTGCCGAGAAAACCCCAGGGGTATGAGCTATGTCTGATAGGCCTCATAGCCCCAGTGTATTTTGATGTTTGAATACTTTGGATTTTTATTTCAAAAAACTATTCCGCTGCTTGTAAATATTTGTTGACTTTGTCGTTATGTTATGACTTAAATATTTATCCAAAAGTATTGCTTTCTTTATTTCTTTGTTTTAAAAAAAAAAATAGACTCGCGCTGTTCAAAATCGGGGTGTTACATTGTGGTATCAGAGCTTTGGTTTGGATTTCTTTGGGACTGTGGAGTTTTGGTTATAGATTGTAGGTCAACTTGTAGGTTGAGAGTCGTTATCTGATCATGCGTCAGGGTAATTGGTCTGAGTTGTCAGATCAGGGGTAGATATTACGTATTAATGTAGTCGAAAGTTATTTTTGGAATTATTATAAGGGGTGTTAGGACTCTTCTTGATGTTGGTTTTGAGGAAACAATACCTCCAAGAAGGAACGACACTGCAAGAGTGAACGTCAATAGGGATGATCAAATGGTTAAAGCTATGAATAACATGGATGTTCTTGTTGTAGCACAAACAGCTGCATAGACTCTGCAAGAGCTGGAGAAGAGGGAAATAGAGATATGTGTTGTTGCGTCAAGGGGATTAGAAGATTTTCTTCGTTACCATCCTCCAAAGTTCAAGGGTGATGAGAACTCAGAAACAGCTGATCACTGGATTTACGAAGTGAAAAAGATCTTGAAGATGACGGATTGTCGGGCAGAGTTGAAGCAAATCACGACGACATGAAAATTATGAAGTGGTTCCAAGGACACAGAAGCTATGTGTTGGTGTTAACTCGAAGATGATGAGTATGGATGGATTAACATTAGACTAATAAGAGATTTCAAGTAAAGATCTAAGTGGAGGACTTCTATTAAGAAAAGTATTAGATGTATGGTTGAGAAGACGAGGCTTCCTTTTGGAATAGCATTTGGTGCTTAGGTTTCCAAGAAGAGGCTTGTATTAAAGTCAAGGGGCACCGCACATTAGGGGTGAATACTACCTTGGGTAGGAAAATGACGTTTTGAGGAATAGTCAATACCTTGAACGGTAAGGTCGAGCATTCGAGTTAAACTAGATTCACAACTTAGATTGTTAAGTATGAATCTCATGACGATTATAAGAGAGAGAATATATATTTCTTTGATAAGTGACAAATATCGGTGTGGTTTAGGAGAAGGTAAGTATGGACAGTGATTTTAGATGAAACTGTAGACGCGTAAGTGTGAATTTTGGGTGATGTCTGATGAGTTAAGCCTTGATGTATTGAACCATATGTCACTATTAAGTGGAATTGGAAGTATAGAGTACGAGAATACGTAGAGATTGTAGCAAAGTAAGCTTATTAAAGGATGGTGAACATTTGGAGAATGTGTATATTTTGATAGGATAAAGGGATTGATCAAGATTTGATTTGGGACCCTAAGACGGTTGATCTTTAAGTCGATGGTTTAAAATCTACAAGATTATGGATGAGAGTGTTTGAAGATTTACTAAAATTGTTGTGTTATGAATAGAAGAGTTTTAATTAGTGAGATTACTAATACAGTTAGAGTCAATGATGAATACGACCTCGTATTGTATCTTGAGATGATATGGATGGAGTTAGAAGGAGTGATGATAATTTGGAGATTTCGAGGATCAGATTTTAGAATTTTATTTAATGATAGAAAATGAAAAAGAAGAAATGTAACAAATGATTTATGGTTTAGATGTTAGTCTTAGGAAATCAAGTGTTGAGATTTAAAATGAGTGTTTCAGTGACTAGATGAACAATGAAAGGTATGTGGGTCTTTGAGATATTTTACTACAAATTTATGATGATGAAGTTATAGATAATTATTTCTTGCGAAATGTTTATGGGGAACATTTGAGAAATAATTCTTTAGAACGTTCGATTGTTATGATTCTTTTAGTTTGTATCTCGGTGAAGGTTGAGAAGGAATATGAATCCAACGAGTGAACCAAATTTTGGAAAATGTGCCAAGAAAACTTGTTGGAGCTGCACAAAGAGATGTAGCTTATGACAATTAAAGATTCATGAAAGGAATTATCCCACCTATAATTCAGACATTATTATTATAAAGGGAAGAATTGAGTATGAAATGGAAAAAGTTTGGTGGGAACTAGTAAGGCTGGATTTATTGAAATCACTATAATGAAGATGTATCAAGGTTCGAGGCATGAATTTTAGTTTTGTATAAATGGAAAAGTGATGGAGTGAATACAATGTGTTTGACATGTCGTAATGAAAATATAGTCATCAAGCTGCAAATAAAGGATGCGGCGAAATTGAGAAGTATCAAAATGAATGCTGACGGTAGATGTAGTAACATTATTTTCGAGTTTGTGTAGAATTGCGAAGTATGTAAGAAATTTTATAGTGAAGCGTGAATTTGAGGTGTTAGGCATAAGATGAATGTAGACCTTGATCTGTGAATTAAATTCAAGTTGGATTTTGTTGGAAACGTGACTCTTGAAATGAAGTACTAAACCTGAAGGAAGTTTGTATGTTGTAGGTGGTATAGTTCTGGAATGTTGTCGAAAAAATTTGAGGAAGCTTAGATCACCAAGCAAATCTGGGGATGAAATTATTAGAGTTATAATTAGAACAACATACGGGTAAGAACACAGTGGTTTGGCCTAATTGTGTGACTAAAGAGAAATCGAGGATTTGTGGACCATGGAGATATTAATGAGTTCTCGGCGGTAATAATTGGATGATTCGTACCAAGTGGATGTATATGAGGCTATGTGACATAACTATGGGCGATAGGATCAAAGTTATAGGAAAATAAGGAAGAACTCAGTGGCGCTTGAGAAGATTGTTTGACCGCTTGTGCATTAGAATAACCTTAAGTGCAAGTCGCAAAGAGCGTTATTACAGTTCGGTTAAGATAGTTTAAGCCACCATCATGGTTGTGGGCTACTTATTGACAAATTGAGGAACTGATCATCCTTAATCTCTTGTTGATAGTAAACAAAATCTTGTGGAATGCAACGGGTGAGTCTTTCCGGCTATGATAATGTATAGAGTTAGTAAGCACCCTATGAAAAGGGGTAAGCAACAGTTTCTTCGAGTGGACCGGGTGAAACAAGTTGTGACATGTATGTTGAATTTGAGTACAAACTCAGTGTGGATTGTTACTCGTACTTTAAGTTTCGAGGACGAAACATCTTTTTGGAGGATAGTAATGTAAGACCCTTAATTTTAAATTCAAATTTATGTATTTTGGGGAATTTTGTGTTGAATTTCTGAGGCTTTTTAGCCAATTTTATGGCATTTTGTGAGTTAAATGCCAAAAATATCTTTTTGGAGACCCGATTAAAATTATTCGTCGGTGAATAATTTTATTTAATTACAGTGAATCTTTTGTCGAAGAAAAAAATTTCTGAGATGCAGCATTTTTCAGAAAAATTTATCTGGCCATTGAATTGCGGTGAGAGTAGATATTTTTCAGAAAAAGTAGTTTGTGATGTGATGTGAGGTGACAGGCGTAATGATGATTTTTATAAAAATATCTAGATATTTGTAAATATCTAGATATTTGTTTAAATATTTATCGTTATTATTATAATATATTATTATTTTAATATATTATATATATATATATGTATATATATATATATAGAATCAAGAGAAACACGAACGTTGTCTTGCTCTTGCCTTCTCCCTTCTTCTTTTCCTTTCTGTTTCAAAAAATAAGTGGATGTTGGTGGGTTTGAAAACAAAAATATAAAACACAAATCATCATTTTTCTTCTAGATCTAAGCTCCCTTTTGAGAAGTGACAGAAGGGAAAGTTGCTCATTGCCACGCTGCGGTGCTATAAATTATTATCAGCAAGATTAAATTCTAGTCATAGTATTTGGATAATGGATGCTCACAACACAAGATGAGAGAAAAACATATGTTTGAAGACCAGACTCTCGAGGACTAAAGTTACATGGGATTCGAAGGAAATCATAATGATAGAACCATAAGTAAAGGTACCATAGGTAAGATATCATTTTCTTCTTTTAAAAATTTTTACTTGTAAAAGGATTAATGCATAATCTATTGAGTATAAGTCAATTAATTGATAGTGGTTATGATGTAGTATTCAATAAAAAAGCATGTAAAGCTATCAATGAAACAGATAGATCTATACTTTTTACTAGTATGAGGATAAATAACTTTTACAAAATAAATTTGTTAAATTTAAAAATATAAGTAGAGTGTTTAATATTAGTGACCTTAGAATAACTTATCTGACTGAAAAGGTTGGGGCATGCTAACTTGAGAATTATATCAAAGTTAAACAAACTCAAGCTACTTAGATGATTGCTGAATTGAAATGTAAATTAGATGTTCTTTGTGAGACAAGTTAGAAAGAAAAACATACAAAGATATCCTTTACTTCAAATAATATTGTTTCATCTTCTAGACTACTTGAACTTTTTACATTGATTTATTTGGTTTGATAAGAAATACCTCAGTTAGTTGTTAAAAATATGGACTCGTAACTGTTAATGACTATACTAAATAGACGTAGGTAAAATTCTTAAAATACAAGGACGAGTCACCTAAAGTGGTTCACTACATCTCACAAACAAGTGGAAAATGAAAAAGGATTATGCATTACAACAATTTATAGTAATCATGATGGTGAACTTGAAAACAAGCCCTTCAAAATTTTTTGTGAAGAAAATACAATTTTACATAATTTTTCTTCTCCTAGAACACCTCAATAAAATGGTGTTGTAGAAAAAAAAAAATACATCTCTGCAAGAGATTGCACGCACCATGATACATGAATTAAATAGTGCAAATCACTTTTGAGCAGAAGCAGTAAATATTGCTTGTTATGCATCCAACTTTAATTATCCAAGAAACACAACATCTCACTCCAACAATAAAGTCGATGGCTCTGATGGAAAGTCAACGACTTTGATTGACAACTTTAATTCTGTAGAAAGACTTACTTGAATCAGAATGTGTGAATATTAAAAAACAAGCCTGAATCCATTCCCGCTACAATCAATCAAGAGTTTGAAGGAAAATTTGTGTTAAATAGTTTTTTAATACAATTTGAAATTATATATGTCTCTGAACTATAATTTAAGGAAATCATTGACCAAGATGAAAAGAAGATATGGCCAAATTATTGTTCACTAGAAGATATAGTCAAAATATTGTTCACAGGAACATATGGCCAAAATATTTTTCACAAGAAGGTATGGTCAAAATATTATTTACAAGAAGATATGGTTAAAATATTCACAAGAAGATGTGGTCAAGATATTGTTCACAAGACGATATGGTTAAAATATTATTCACAATAACATATGCTCAAAATTTGTTGACAAGAAGATATTCTCATAATTTGTTCACAAGAAAATATACTCATAATTTGTTCACATGAAAATTCACTCAGAATTATTCACAAAAAGATACACTTATATTTATTCATAAGAAGAAACGCTCATAATTATTCACAAGAAGATACACTCGTTATTTGTTCACAAGAAGATACATTCATAATTGGTTCATAATAAAGAAATGATCCTGATTTTACAACAGCAAAAGGGAAATCCTATTATATTTGATAAATAGATACTCCAAGCTGAAGAAGAAAGTACGAAGTCATAAACTCATAAATCAATACAGTTCATAAGAAAAAAAAATTGAGAGCTCAAATTTCCTAAGTATTAAAAGTTTAAAGGTTTAAGTTCTAGAAAAGGACTTGCTCAAAGAAATATTTTCAAGTATTTTAGTGTGAGAAATCAATTATAATATTCAGCTTAGTAGAAAAAATAATTCATTCCAAACTTGTGTAACCCAACAGGATAATGGCTTTAGTATTCCTCAACCACTCTGTGGTTTTTAGATTGTGTGGAGAAAATGTAACAGCAAAAATTTTTATATATGTGTCTTGTTAGTAATTGTTATAATTTATTATTAAATTAATAATTATTCTATGATTATTGAAATGTATTAATGTATAGTCGATTTTTATAATACGAAAAACTTAATAGTGAATGGAATAAAATTTCTATTGTTATTGTATTATTCGTAATATGAGTTTTAGTTTTTATCAATAACAAATAGTCAAATAGAATCTAATGGATTATTAAAATGAAAGTGGTGATTTTGAGATATTTGTTCCCGTGCACGTTTGATGTGTTGAAGTTATTGAGCTCTAACTATGAACATCCATGAGAACATAAATTTGATGTCTTATGTGATTAAAAATTTCAATATGAAATGTTTTGTCTTTGTGGTTGCCTAAGTGGCTGACGATTTGTGTTTTAAATATTGTTATCTTTGTTGTTGCCTAAGTGGCTGATAATTTATGTTTTAAATATTGTTATATTTGTGGTTGCCTAAGTGTCTGGTGATTTGTGTTTTAAATATTGTTATCTTTGTGGTTGCCTAAGTGGCTGATGATTTGTGTTATAAATATTGTTATCTTTGCGGTCGCCTAAGTGACTGGTGATTTGTGTTTTAAATATTGCTATCTTTGTGGTTGCCTAAGTGGCTGGTATTTGTGTTTTAAATATTGTTATTTTTGTGGTTGTCTAAGTGGTTGATGATTTGTGTTTTAAATATTGTTATCTTTGCAGTTGACTTAGTGGATGATGATTTGTGTGATTATTTAAGTGAGTGGGGACATGTACCTTTTGAGCATCATTATCATTTCATGATATATCATATGCATCTTTGTAGATGTCTGTGTGGCTGGTTATATTTGGATCATATATATTTAGGAGCATTCATAACTTGCATACATTTTATTGTTATTTTTGTTTTGATCTAATTATTTTCTCTACAGTTGCTACTTGATTTATTTAGATATATTTTATGATTTTTGAGAACGCTTAAAGAATCAATTTCTTTAAATCTTTTATCACGAAAAGATTTTATATTCCTGTGATATGGCTACTAAGTTATTATATGGTTTAATTTTTGTTGTGGGATGAACTGACCTCTTACACCAACATTTAGGTACTAATGATCTCAAAGAGTTGCATGAATGATGTTTGATTGGTGTACGCGCGTGGGAAAATGAGACTTTTACTTAATAATAATGTTTTGTATTACTTAAATTTTTGTGGTACATTGTAAAGTTATTTACTCGTCATCATTAACTTTTAATAGATATGTGAAAGTGAGATTTTTCATTCACTAGTAAATAATTGAATGTCATTAATTTCAGTCAACCTTGTTTCTTTTGAATTTCACTTAAAGAGAATTTATTTTATTTTAGAGCAAAAATGAATATCAATCTAACAACTGGAATATTAATTTTGTAAATTAATAAATAAATAATATTTTAGTAAATTACATTACGTTCTCTTACAAAAATAAAAATATTAAGTTATTTTCTGACGCATCTTCAATTTATTACATGATGAACTACTCCTAAGAAAAAAAAAATTTGTTGTTTCTAAAAGAAAAACATATATTTTTAAGTAATCTTTGGATCCAAAATTTGGGGCGTTACATTGTCGTATTAGAGCACTAATTCTCGGACCTTGGTGGGGGTGGATGCGTCATGTATGTTGCTTGTATTCTGATATTGCTTGTTATTTGTTGGATTTTCTAATTATTGATTTTATTAAATACTTAAATTTTAATTATATGTCATTAATTGTGTGACTAATTTGAATTTTTACTAATCAATTAAATTTCTATGTTGTGTCATGTAACCTTATTGAATTTGAATTTTTAAGAATTATTTAAATTCCTATTATGTGCCATTAATTATATTAACTGTTTGATTTTCTAATTATTGAATTTTATTTAAATTTCTATTATGTGTCATTAATTGTGTAACTTACTTAAATTTGAATTTTTATTAAGTACTTAAATTCCTATTATGTACCATTAATTATATTAATTGTTGTTTTTCTAATTATTAAATTTTAGGCTAAATACCACCGTGGTCCCTTAACTTAATTTGAGGTAACATTTTAGTCCTTTATCTTTTTTTTTTCTCGAGTTGGTCCTTTATTTTAATTTTAAGTGACAATTTGATATTTTATGTTTTAAAATTTCAACAATTTTATCCATTTTTATACAAAAATTC
>JBBPBR010000003.1:53003920-53016453 GCA_037974775.1 Cicer pinnatifidum
ATGTTGGACATTCTCAACCATTGACAAAAGAACTAAGAAAATGTTATTTATCAAGGTACTAAAACTATGTTTTTTTTTTTTGAACTTTTTTCTTCTTCTTTTTTTCCTTTTTCTTTTTGTGAGAATCACCACCCCAAATTTAAAACGTTTCTATCCCATGAGTAACCCCAAACTTAGAACTTTATCAAGACGAGATTTTTTTTTCCTACCTAACTCCAAGTAAGGTGATTTAATTAAAGTCAGGTTTTTGGCTTGTAATGTGGCTAGTAACTGAAATAAAATGGTAGTTAGAAAGACTCAAACGACAAAAAAAAAAAAAAATTCTCTCAGTGTATGCATAGATTACAAGTGATGCAAGTTAGAATTAGTGCAAGTTCTAAAGGGATAACACATGTTTGGATAGTCACACAACAAAAAATGAAAGCGTTAGACTTAAAAGCGCATAGCTAGGATAATAAGAAAGAGTATGAACTATCTAAATGATGTTCAATATGCCACTGCAAAATTTATTGAGTTTTTATTTATTTATTTAAAAAATGGCAAGTGAGACATCGACAACCAAGGAGTACTACACATTGCATGCATTAGTGAATCTCATCGAATTAAGCAATGATATGAGCAAAGAAATAGAGTTGAAATTTCAAAATCTGAAACAAATAGTTTAAGACTAGCTTCAAGTTGTTAAAAATTATTCATCATAGTGCACATTTACACACAATTAGAAAGAAACAAATTCAAATAATAAAAGATAAGATTGCAAAAATAAAAGTTACCTCTACCAATGACTTGCCTCCCACAAAGCGCTTCTTTAAAGTCATTAGCTTGACTCCTCAACTGTTGTCAAGGTGGTATATATGACGGGAAGAACACATCATCCTTCTTCTTCTTTTTGTTTGGTTGCTCTAAGGCTTTTAAAATGTTGAATGTAATTGATTCCTCATTTACCACTGTTGCTAGGAATGGTCTCCCCAAGATCAAGGGGATATTATTGTCTTCCTCCATGTCTAGTACCACAAAATCCACTGGAAAAACAAACTTATCTACTTTGACCAACACATCTTCCACCACCCCATATGAGTGTTTCATTGAACAATCTGCAAATTGTAATATCAGTTGTGTGTCTTTGACTCTTCCAATGACTAACCTTTTGTATATGAAAAGGAGCATAAGACTTACACTAGCCCCAAGATCACTCAGGGTTTTCCCAAAAGTTCTATTCCAAATAGTGCAAGGAATAGAGAAGCTTCCATGATCCTTGAGCTTAGGTGGCAGCTTCCTCTGTAGAATAACACTGCACTCTTCAGTAAGCATCACTGTTTCACTACCAATTTTTATTTTCTTTAACATAATCTCCTTCATTAACTTGGCGTAAGCCAACATCTGTATAGGATAAAATGTATACTACTGAAAAACTTAAAAAAGGGTAAGGCTCATTAACTTGTAATGTGGCTAGTAATCGAAATAAAAGGGCATGGCTCAAAGGGGCTAGCAAAGGATAAAATTTTCGTAGGGTAGTTAGAAAGGCTCAAACGACAAAAAAAAAAAAATCGCCTCAGTATATGCATAGATTACAAGTGATGCAAGTCGGAATTAGTGCAAGTTCTGAAGGGATAACACATGTATGGATAATCACACAACAAATAGTTAAAGTTTTTAGGCCCAAAAGCTCATAGCTAGGATAAAGAGAGAGCATGAAATGTCCAAACTATGCCAAGCATGTCACTGAAAAGTTAACATTTTTTTTGTTGAAAAATTGAAGGCAAGTTAGCCTTCTACAACCACTAAGTAATAAACTCATTCATATAACTAGAAATCAAATCATAAAAAAAAGGGTTTCATCTTGTTACACTCATCCCTAACAAATACGGTTTAGTTAAACATGACAGAGATAGCAAATATATAGATTAAATAAGAATTACAAGAAAGATTCATGAATGATTCTTGAAAAAATTGCTCCAATGGTGTTAGAAACGACCGTCTTTGAGTTTCTATGCTAGGGCACAAATCTCTCAACTCTTCAATAGTCAAAAAGATCCCTAAAAAATGAAAATAAATACGTTTTTAAACATTCAGTCGCGGGTCACGCGCCCAGGCGTGGAATTTGCACTTTAGGCGCGCCTCGGCATATTCAAAAGGGTGGAAATGCACCCTAGGCGCAGGTGTTGCACTTCAGGCGCACAACTTCTCCTATTAGACGTTTTCTGCATTTGTCTCCTCTTTTGAGTCTGAATTAGATTTTGGTGCCTTCATGAAATTTGTAACTATGGATCTTAGCTTTCATTTGCACTTGGTTTGACTCCAATTGGACATCTACAACTCCAGATATGGCTAAAATACTCCACATAGGTCATGTTGATTTCACACTGCACTAAAACAAAGTAACAACGAAAAACTACGTAAAATCTCTACTTAATCAAGGAAATAAAAACATAAACATTTCATTGAATCAAAGAACTAAAATCAACAAAATATATCAAATAACTCCTTAAAATAACTAATGGTTAAAGATAAGTAATGAAGAGAAAAACCCATGGCTTGGAAAACGTGGTAAAAAGCTTAAAAACAAAGTTTGAGAAGTTTGAACCAAACATTAGGAAAGTTGAGGTTTCACCGAAAGAATCTTGTGCCAAGATATCTGCTGATCGAGATTACCTAAACGTAGACCATCCAGGCCCATGACGTTCTACAAACTAGATACTTCTGGCACTTGAATGTGAAGTATAGAGGATTCAAGTGTTAACGAGTGTGATGGTGAATTTGTTTTTCTATCAAATAGGTCTGAGTTTTGTATAATGATTTGGATTTGAATGGTAATAACCTTAATTAGGTAATTAGGAATGGTCAAGTTGTGAACCATGTTCCTAATCTAGTTGACTCCAAAGAGGTTTATTTAGAAAAGGAAATGGTTGAGTGACTTAATGGGGGAGCGGTTAGGGGATGGTTGGTCCCTAGTGATGGATGTTCCTACTATTAGCTCATTTATAAGTCAAACTTCTTTAATCGTTAGTTGTTTGAATATCTTGTCCGATGCAAAAGATTTTTATTGGAAAACTTTAAAAATGTTTTTTGGTATAGGAGAGTAAAAAGGTGTATATCGAATTTTTTTTTAAAACTTTTCCAGTACAGAAGTTTAAAAAGGTATACTATCGAAAAACTAGGTGTGTACCGAAAACTTTAAAAAAAATTTCCAATACAGAAGATTAACAATGTATACTACCGATTTTTTTTTTTAAAATCTTTCAGAACAAATATTAAATATAGAGGTATTGAGTAAAATTTTCTTTTACACTTTGGTGGCATATGTGCCCCTTTAGCTTTCATGGCCTACGTGCCCCTTTTTTATGTATGGTACTTGCCCCATTTGCTTTCATGGCCTGCGCGCCCCTTCTATATGTTAGTCCTTGTGATTTTTAACAAACATTGTGTTTCATTTACTATATTCTACTGATTTTCTACTTGTCCACTAAGCCCAATCCACCCACCCTCATTTTGTGCTATTGTTGGTCTTTTTTGTCTTGGTTATTTCATTCACTCTACAAAGCAACAAATCCTTTAGGGCGTAGGCGTTTTTCCTTACTGTTTGAATCTCCCCTCTTAAATCTTCAATTCTTCAAATATATATATATATATATTTAAGTAGAAGAGTTCACATGTCTTCAACATTAATAATATTGAATCTTCAAATACACAAAATATACACGAAAAATATGTAAAATTTTAATTTAAACTAAATCCTATTTGTTATTTAAACATTAATCTCATCATTATAGAAAAAAAGTTTAAATAAAATGTTTAAATTTTATAAGGGTTAAAATTTTATTTAATTTATGAAAAATAGATAAATCTTTTAACGATTGTCAAATCGATTTTCAATTGTTAAATACATTAACTATATTATAATTATATAAGTTGAAGTTTTATATCATTTATTTTCGGTAGGATACTGAGATCAAATTATAAAATAAATAAATAAAAAAATAAAATAGATCAAATACTTGCTTTTATCAATAAAATATTTGGGCTCGATTCATGCGCCATTTTCAAAGCGGCTAATCTTGCGATACTAGTCGGCTAAACAAAAATATAAAGATGACTGCAGTATTGTGGAACGTGGGACCTACATTTGTTTGATGGCTGAGTGTATGTAGCGGCTTACTATTCGGCGTGACCTAGCCAACATGATTCAAATTTCAAGTGGGGCTTACTGCTGAGGAGCCCATTGTGGTGTCTGGCCCTAACTGTAGTCCATCTATGCCTTTTGTCTTGAAATTGTGATATTTTTGTGAAGAATAAATCCTTGGTATATAAATTAATACTTAATTATCAAATTAATTTTTAAACTATTAAAATTAACTAAAAAATTCATAAAACTGTTTGTCAGAAATGCACGTTGTGTTACCGTGGCCCTCGCCCCAGCAAACCTTTTGCAATTGCTTAAGAAAATATTTTCTATTTTATTACTTTACATATTAGTGAAGATAGTATAAGATTGCATAGTGCATACATACATGATTCATATCATACAGAAAACCACCAACTCGCCTAAGTATTATTATGATGTTTTGTCAAAAGAAAGTATAGGCTGTAATTCATATTTGAAGATTACCTTTGGCTTACCTCATTCTTTTGCTTCATTAAATGATATGTATATGTAGCTGACTAATAGCATAGTACCTTTTATATTATACTTTTAGAACTTAATCAATATCATGATTTGCACATTCTTTTTCTACTAGGATTTGATTTAAGTTTAACTCTATTTTTCTCTTTCAAATTTATAGTAGTTCAGTTCAAAATTTCCTTGTCATATGTGACAAAGATTGGTCACGTTAATGTAGAGATGTTATTTTCGGTCGGCTTGATATTTACTATTAATGCTATTTGGTAGTAGAAATCAAGTTTGGTTTGAAGGCAAAATTCTTGTTTTTCATATTGTTATCAACAAAGTTATTGTTAATGTATCTTTTGAAGTAGCAATATCAATCACAAGAAAGGGGGGTTTGAATTGTGATCCCTTTTTAAAATCTTAATTCCTTAATTTAATTAAAATTAACTCGATCAATTTTGGTTTCAAACAGAAAGTCGATAATGTTTTGGGTGAGTTAGAGATAAATAAAACAGATTAGTTCTAGGTGATATGTGATCAGTGAGTGAAAAATAAATAAGGATAAGAAGATCACACAATCATGTATCCTGATTCACCCAAGGTAGGCTACATCCAATCCTCACAATCTATACGATTTTCCACTAATGTGCTTAATACCAAAACGTTATTGCTTTCACACTATCTTTCTTGATCAGTTTCAGAATTCACATTTAAACCTTGAAAGGATTTTTACTGTTGCCTTTCAGTCTAGAAAGGATTTTTACAATATACTCAAACTATCTTAAGAGATAGACTTGAGTTACAAATGATGTGTATGATAAAAGAGTTTAGGATCAAAATTTGTTCAACACTTATTTGAGTTTGATTATCAGCAAGAACTCAACAAAGCTATCATTGAATATAATGAGAAAGGCTGGAGTTTTTCTTAAGAAAATAGCTTTGTTGTTTGAGTATGAATGTTTAAGTACATAATGACTGCTTTAAAAATCTTGCCTTTGTCTTCTCCTTGATCTTCCTTTTATATATGATGAGGGGACTAAAAAGGCTCTATATAGTCGTTACTAAACTCATGCAAATTGTTAGTTTAGATTGAAGTCTATTAAACACATGTGCCATTTGGTCCAAAATATTCTATGATAAAATGTTTCTGATGTTTTCAATTGAAACAAGATTGGTCTCCTTGAATATAGGCTTTGTTGATGTCTTTATATATTTACTACATTTTTTATCCCTATAGGTTTTCTTGGTTAGGTTTTTAATGAGGCAATACTTTGTGTATTGAGGATTGTTTTCTTGGGTTTTAGTATAGTCCCTAAACATCTTGTATTTTCTTTTATTTTATTTTTAATATTTTTTTGACGTGTTGCAAATGCTAGGTAATTAACATGGAGTACCAACATAGTTGAAATGTCTGATTAATCATAGATATTTTTGCACTATATTTTTGCTAAAAAAAGTAATAAAAAAAAAGATAATTATAAATATGTTACATTAAATTTTGTGATGAAACTAATCAAATTAAGGGAAAGTATTAGTGAATAGAGATAAAGGAGAGGAGGAGAGAAAAGGGAAGAAGAGATAACTATATGAGAAACTGCCCCATTAAAAAGATGGAAAAACATTTATTTCTCCCCTTATGCAAAGAATAAATTGGTTGTGACACTCTAAACCCCAAATTAATATACATAATAATTTTTATCATATTTTTGTAAAATTTACAGCGGATAAATAAATTTTTTTTTCCACGAAATAAAAACTTTATTTTTTATTTTTTATTTATGATATCACGTTTCTCAAAGTTCACATGGAACAATTCAAACTTTATTATTCAAATAAGACAATTTAATCTCAATGAAATTGATTTAACTATAAATTCTTATTTTAATTCCAAAGACACACTAGTACTAAGGTTTTCAAATAAAAAGTCATTTGTAATTACATAACTAAAATATAAATTACAACTCTTAGTTCCCGATATCACCTATTAGAGCGGGTTTTCTCCCAATGTGGTACCATTCTAACTCTGAAGTACTTGATTATGAGGCTTGATACTATGCCACCATCCCGGTGAATGAACAATTCAAATTGGCCCTGTCCTCATAGATCCCCTCAACTCAACCCGAGACACATATACGTGATAGTCGAGTTAAACGTGTGTTGCGTGGTAGCTCCCGACATATAGAGTGCTACCTCCAAGTCACCTAGGAATTCCCCAACCGAATACCTCAAAGGTCCAACAATCTTGCCGTAAGGCTCAACAGTAGACCGCCACGATTAGGCTCATTCAGTTGTACTTTGTAACATTCAGTGCTCAATTGGTAGTGGGATTGCGAAGAGGCGGTACTTATCCCCTAGGTACCGGGCTCGAATTCCACGGGAGGCAAAAACTAGCCAGAATTTCCAATTTGAGGAAAGGGGGATTATACACAATTGTTTTAGAGAATAGGACACGGTGAAAAAAAATTTATACACAATTGTTTTTATGAGAACATGAATGGTATATGTGTTTCAAAAACTAGATGTAGTGTGTGTGCTTGAACAAGACATCATTTATGGTCCATAAAATTATTCTCTTATAATTAATATTCAACATCAAATCATTTAGTATTATGTTAAATTAATTTATAAAGGTAAACATGCAACTTTATATAATTCAATGATTTTATAGGAAGTTTCTTTTTAATAGATTGTTCAAAATATATTGAGATATCTATTGGATTTAGAAACAAGTTAAACATAAGAGTTGTTACAGCAAGTGTCTTAAAGAATAGGACACGGGAAAACAAATCTTATACATAATTGAAGAAGACCTCAAACACGGTCAATAAAAATATGCTATTATAATTAATATTCAATGTCAAATCATTTAGTATTATATTAAATTATTTTAAAAATTAAATTTAAATTCATGACAATAGAACCTACTCCATTAATAATATATACTATATAATATATAGTATAGCAACAAATGCAATTAGATCCGCAGTAGCACTACAGGCAAATTCCAAATGTTGAATTCTGGGTTCAAATCCCAGCTGCGGAAAACTATTTTTTATATTCTAATTTTGTAGAAACTTTTGACAAACACTCTTCTTTTTTTGAAATTATTTTGCTACAATATTGGTCCTAAATTTAACAATAACTATTTTGTTTTACACGAAAAATCGATATCAAATATTAAAGAGTTGTTGGACATTTTTTTATTAAATAGAAAAATTAATTTTGTACTTATTTAAAATGGTACCTTTATTATAGGTATCTAAAATTTAAAATTAAAATTTATTTAAAAATGGTTATAAAAAATGAATCTTTAAATAATTCAATGATTTTATAGTAATTTGCTTTTAATATATTATTCATGATATTGTGTTCAAAATATAATGAGATACCTATTGGATTTAGAAACAATTTAAAGATAAGTGTCGTTGTAGAACGTGTTTAAGAGAATAGGGTTCGACAAAGAAAATCTTATACACAATAGTTTTTATGAGATCATGATTGGTATATGTGTTTTGAAAATTAGATGTAATGTGTGTCTTTAAAGAAGATCTCAAATACGGTCAATAAAAATATTCTCTAAAAATATTCTCTTATAATTAATATTCAACATTAAATAATTCAGTATTATGTTAAATTAATTTTAAAAATTAAATTTAAATTCACGTGCATACAAAAAAAGAGAATAATAATGAACTTCCTGACTAAAGATCCTACTACATTCATAATATAAACTCTATAATATATATTATTGCAACAAATGTCATCAGATCCGAAGTAGCACTACAGACAAATTCCAAATGTTGAATTCCGGGTTGAAATCCCGGCTGCGGAAAACCATTTCATATAATCTAATTTAGTAAAAACTTTTGAAAAACACTATTCTTTTTGAAATAGAAATTATTTTGCTACAATATCGATCCTAAATTTAACATCAACTATTTTGTTTTACACGAAAAATCGATATTAAACATTAAAAAGTTGTTGGACATTTGTTTTGTTAAAAAGAAAAATTCATTAGTACATATTTAAAAAGGTACCTTAATTATAAGTATCCAAAATTTAAAATTAAAATTTATTTAAAAATAGTTATAAAATATGCAACTTTAAATAATTCAATGATTTTATAGGAAGTTTCTTTTAATATATTATTCATGATAATGTGTTCAAAATGTATTGATATATCTATTGGATTTAGAAACAAGTTAAATATAAGTGTTGTTACAACAAGTGTCTTAAAGAATAGGACACGGGAAAACAAATTTGATACACAATTGTTTTTATGAGAACATGAATGGTAAATGTGTTTGGAAAACAAGATGTGGTGAGTGTTTCTTTGAAGAACACCTCAAACATGGTCAATAAAAATATTCTATTATAATTAATATTCAATGTCAAATCATTTAGTATTATATTAAATTATTTTAAAAATTAAATTTAAATTCGTGACAATAGAACCTACTACATTAATAATATATACTATATAATATATAGTATAGCAACAAATGTCATTAGATCTGCAGTAGCACTACAAGCAAGTTCCAAATGTTGAATTCCAAGTTCAAATCCCAGATGCGGCAAACTATTTTTAATAATCTAATTTTGTAGAAACTTTTGACAAACACTCTTCTTTTTGAAATTGAAATTATTTTGCTACAATATCGGTCCTAAATTTAACAATAACTATTTTGTTTTACACGAAAAATCGATATCAAATATTAAAGAGTTGTTGGACATTTTTTTTATTAAATAGAAAAATTAATTTTGTACTTAATTAAAATGGTACCTTTATTATAGGTATCTAAAATTTAAAATTAAAATTTATTTAAAAATGGTTATAAAAAATGAATCTTTAAATAATTCAATGGTTTTATAGTAATTTGCTTTTAATATATTATTCATGATATTGTGTTCAAAATATAATGAGATACCTATTGGATTTAGAAACAATTTAAAGATAAGTGTTGTGGTAGAAAGTGTTTAAGAGAATAGGGTTCGACAAAGAAAATCTTATACACAATAGTTTTTATGAGATCATGATTGGTATATGTGTTTTGAAAATTAGATGTAATGTGTGTCTTTAAAGAAGATCTCAAATACGGTCAATAAAAATATTCTCTAAAAATATTCTCTTATAATTAATATTCAACATTAAATAATTCAGTATTATGTTAAATTAATTTTAAAAATTAAATTTAAATTCACGTGCATACAAAAAAAGAGAATAATAATGAACTTCCTTACTAAAGATCCTACTACATTCATAATATAAACTCTATAATATATTTTATTGCAACAAATGTCATCAGATCCGAAGTAGCACTACAGACAAATTCCAAATGTTGAATTCCGAGTTGAAATCCTGGCTGCGGAAAACTATTTATATAATCTAATTTAGTAGAAACTTTTGAAAAACAATCTTCTTTTTGAAATAGAAATTATTTTGCTACAATATCGATCCTAAATTTAACATCAACTATTTTGTTTTACATGAAAAATCGATATTAAACATTAAAAAGTTGTTGGACGTTTGTTTTGTTAAAAAGAAAAATTCATTAGTACGTATTTAAAATGGTACCTTTATTATAAGTATCCAAAATTTTAAATTAAAATTTATTTAAAAATTGTTATAAAATATGCAACTTTAAATAATTCAATGATTTTATAGGAAGTTTCTTTTAATATATTATTCATGATAATGTGTTCAAAATGTATTGAGATATCTATTGGATTTAGAAACAAGTTAAACATAAGTGTTGTTACAGCAAGTGTCTTAAAGAATAGGCCACGGGAAAACAAATCTTATACACAATTGTTTTTATGAGAACATGAATGGTAAATGTGTTTCGAAAACTAGATGTGGTGAGTGTTTCTTTGAAGAACACCTCAAACATGGTCAATAAGAATATTCTATTATAATTAATATTCAATGTCAAATCATTTAGTATTATATTAAATTATTTTAAAAATTATATTTAAATTCGTGACAATAGAACCTACTACATTAATAATATATACTATATAATATATAGTATAGCAACAAATGCATTAGATCTGCAGTAGCACTACAAGCAAGTTCCAAATGTTGAATTCCAAGTTCAAATCCCAGATGCGGCAAACTATTTTTAATAATCTAATTTTGTAGAAACTTTTGACAAACACTCTTCTTTTTGAAATTGAAATTATTTTGCTACAATATCGGTCCTAAATTTAACAATAACTATTTTGTTTTACACGAAAAAATCGATATCAAATATTGAAGAGTTGTTGGACATTTTTTTTATTAAATAGAAAAATTAATTTTGTACTTATTTAAAATGGTATCTTTATTAAAGGTATCTAAAATTTAAAATTAAAATTTATTTAAAAATGGTTATAAAAAATGAATCTTTAAATAATTCAATGATTTTATAGTAATTTGCTTTTAATATATTATTCATGATATTGTGTTCAAAATATAATGAGATACCTATTGGATTTAGAAACAATTTAAAGATAAGTGTTGTTGTAGAAAGTGTCTAAGAGAATAGGGTTCGACAAAGAAAATCTTATACACAATAGTTTTTATGAGAACATGATTGGTAAATGTGTTTCGAAAATTAGATGTAATGTGTGTGTCTTTAAAGAATATCTCAAATACGGTCAATAAAAATATTCTCTTGTAATTAATATTCAACATCAAATCATTCAATATTATGTGAAATTAATTTTAAAAATTAAATTTAAATTCACGTGCATACAAAAAAAGAGAATAATAATGAACTTCTTGACTAAAGAACCTAATACATTAATAATATAAACTCTATAATATATAGTATTGCAACAAATGTCATCAGATCCGCAGTAGCATTACAGGAAAATTCCAAATGTTGAATTCTTGGTTCAAATCCCGGCTACGGAAAACCATTTTATATAATCTAATTTTGTAGAAACTTTTGACAAACACTCTACTTTTTGAAATAGAAATTATTTTGCAACAATATCGATCTTAAATTTAACATCAACTATTTTGTTTTACACGAAAAATCGATACTAAATATTAAAAAGTTGTTGGACATTTTTTTTATTATAAAGAAAAATTCATTAGTACGTATTTAAAAAGGTACCTTTATTATAGGTATCCAAAATTTAAAATTAAAATTTATTTAAAAATTGTTATTAAATATGCAACTTTAAATAATTCAATGGTTTTATAGGAAGTTTCTTTTAATATATTATTCATGATAATGTATTCAAAATGTATTGAGATATCTATTGGATTTAGAAACAAGTTAAACATAAGTGTTGTTACAGCAAGTGTCTTAAAGAATAGGACACGGGAAAACAAATCTTATACACAATTGTTTTTAAGAGAACATGAATGGTAAATGTGTTTCGAAAACTAGATGTGGTGAGTGTTTCTTTGAAGAACACCTCAAACATGGTCAATAAAAATATCCTATTATAATTAATATTCAATGTCAAATCATTTAGTATTATATTAAATTATTTTAAAAATTAAATTTAAATTCGTGACAATAGAACCTACTACATTAATAATATATACTATATAATATATAGTATAGCAACAAATGTCATTAGATCTGCAGTAGCACTACAAGCAAGTTCCAAATGTTGAATTTTGAGTTCAAATCCCAGATGCGGAAAACTATTTTTAATAATCTAATTTTGTAGAAACTTTTGACAAACACTCTTTGTAACACCCCAATTTCCCATTATCGTATTTTAAATAGTATAATGATACGATACTATTTTTTTATATGAGTGTTAATATGTGCTCTAATTTCTTTAGGTGTGTCTATGTGTTTGCTTTAGTAATCGATTTAAATTATTAATATTAAAAATATTTAAATTACAAAAAAAAAATAATTAAAATAAAATAAATAGATATAAATAAAATAATACCAGGAGTTAGCTATAATAATAATAA
>JBBPBR010000003.1:53016943-53067044 GCA_037974775.1 Cicer pinnatifidum
CAGCGGCTGCATTCCTATTCCAAATTAGGATTGCAACTCCAAATTTAAATTCCAATTCCAATTCCTTCCAGCCGTAATCCAATTTCACTAAATTGGGATTTTGCAAATTCAATCCCAAATCACAATTCTAATTCCAATTTCAAGCTCCAATTGCAATTCCGATTTCCAATTTCAACTCCAATCACAATTCTAATTTCAAATTCCAATTTCAATACCAAATCATATAAGGTATGTTTCACTAATTCCTTCAATTAGCTTTAATAATGATATATATTTTGTTAGTACAATAAAACAATATATATATATATATATATATATATATATATATATATATATATATTATATATAGACATAATATTAAGTTCTTTCTATCATACTTTGTTAAATAAAATTTGATTATAGTAATATATGTGTTTAACGATATTAAATATATTTTAAAGTATATTACAATGCATTAATGTATTATTAGATGAAGTATCAATGTATTATTAACAAATTAATTAATTACCTATCGGAGTAAGTAACTAATTTGTAATTGGTTGTTACGTTGAATGATTCTCACTCGTGGACTCTTAGAGACGGTGGTTGGCGAAGACGTGACACATTTAATCAGCGGATCGGCTTCGTTGAGAAAAATCTTCAGTTAAGGTAAGGGGTGAGATGAGGTTCGATTTTATGAGTATAAAATAACGTGAGATAAACGGGAATATTGTAATTTCCAGATGTTCATTCGGGGCTTACTACGTACAGTTGAGCCCTATTGAGTAATAATAATTAATTAATAAAATGTGAATGGTAATAATGAGGATTAAAATATAATTTAGCAACCAATAGAATTGCCGTGAAATTATTTATCAATATTATATGCTATTTGATTTTATGAATATTATGTGGATTGTTACTATGTGAGTGATATGTACTAGAGTATTCTTGCTACTTGAATGAAATTGTGATATCACTTGAATATGCTACTGTTTGATCTTTTATTGGTGATTGTGTATCGTGAGTAGTGTAAACCAAATATTATGATTTTATGGTGATTGACTGATGAAGATATATAATGATGAATATTGTGAAGTGAAATTAAAACTTATTGAGTTGTGATGATCGAGTAAGTCTGAGACATGTGTTGTAGATTTTGGAGTTAGGATTATTTTGTCATCATATAGGGAGGGTCTGACAAACCTAGTGATTCGGGGAAGTACAACTGAATGAGCCTGATCGTGGAGGGCTACAGTCGAACTATAAAGTAAGACTGATAGACCTTGGGGGTACACCCAGTGGGGAATTCCTAAGTGGATTAGTGGGTTATTCCCTAAGGTCGGGAGCTACCGTGCAACACAAGAGTACCCCGACCGTCGCGTATATGTGTCTCGGGTTGAGTTGAGGGGATCTATGAGGACTTGGCCATTCATGAATTGTCTGTCCACTTTTGTAGTGGCATAGTATCAGGCCTCCTAACCAAGTACTTCAGTGTAGAATGGTACCAAATGATGAAGTGTAGAGTATAGGACATGCATATCATTTCATCCTTGTGATTATCTTATTGTGAATGAATTTGATAAATCGTTGATATTATACACTTGAGTGTTTTTGATGTTGTGATAATTTGATTGCTTGTGTGTTATCCTCGTGTATTTTATACTGTTACATGATTTCGATACTCACCCCTCGTTGTTTGTGTTTGGCGTTTGCAATGGACGCAGACGAGTTGTAAGTTGCAGGTGATGACTAGTACCATCGGAGAGACGGAAGCTATCATGTCTTGGAGACCTTTATTATTATGCATTGTGTTGATTTATTTTGAGTATTTTTATTTTGGGAATTCCCGCTCTGATAGTGACACTGGGTTGGGACTATGTTTGCACTGAATTTAAAACATAAGTATGTGTACTTCAAAAAAAAAGATTCTATTGTTTGATATTATAATTTCGATGTCATTATGTTGATGCAAATTTTGGATTTATGGGCCATGTTTATGATTATGTGATATTCTTTATCTTAAATAAAAAAAAAATTTATTTGGGGTTTAGGGTGTCACACTCTTCTTTTTGAAATAGAAATTATTTTGCAACAATATCGATCCTAAATTTAACATCAACTATTTTGTTTTACACGAAAAATCGATACTAAATATTAAAAAGTTGTTGGACATTTTTTTTTATTATAAAGAAAAATTCATTAGTACGTATTTAAAAAGGTACCTTTATTATAGGTATCCAAAATTTAAAATTAAAATTTATTTAAAAATTGTTATAAAATATGCAACTTTAAATAATTCAATGATTTTATAGGAAGTTTCTTTTAATATATTATTCATGATAATGTGTTCAAAATGTATTGAGATATCTATTGGATTTAGAAATAAGTTAAACATAAGTGTTGTTACAGCAAGTTTCTTAAAGAATAGGACACGGGAAAACAAATCTTATACACAATTGTTTTTATGAGAACATGAATGGTAAATGTGTTTCGAAAACTAGATGTGGTGAGTGTTTCTTTGAAGAACACCTCAAACATGGTCAATAAAAATATTCTATTATAATTAATATTCAATGTCAAATCATTTAGTATTATATTAAATTATTTTAAAAATTAAATTTAAATTCGTGACAATAGAACCTACTACATTAATAATATATACTATATAATATATAGTATAGCAACAAATGTCATTAGATCTGCAGTAGCACTACAAGCAAGTTCCAAATGTTGAATTCCGAGTTCAAATCCCAGATGCGGAAAACTATTTTTAATAATCTAATTTTGTAGAAACTTTTGACAAACACTCTTCTTTTTGAAATTGAAATTATTTTGCTACAATATCGGTCCTAAATTTAACAATAACTATTTTGTTTTACACGAAAAATAGATATCAAATATTAAAGAGTTGTTGGACATTTTTTTTATTAAATAGAAAAATTCATTTTGTACTTATTTAAAATGGTAACTTTATTATAGGTATGTAAAATTTAAAATTAAAATTTGTTTAAAAATGACTATAAAAAATGAAACTTTAAATAATTCAATGATTTTATAGTAATTTGCTTTTAATATATTATTCATGATATTATGTTCAAAATATATTGAGATACCTATTGGATTTAGAAACAAGTTAAAGATAAGTGTCGTTGTAGAAAGTGTCTAAGAGAATAGGGTTCGACAAAGAAAATCTTATACACAGTAGTTTTTATGAGAACATGATTGGTATATGTGTTTCGAAAATTAGATGTAATGTGTGTGTGTCTTTAAAGAAGATATCAAATACGGTCAATAAAAATATTCTCTTATAATTAATATTCAACATCAAATCATTCAGTATTATGTTAAATTAATTTTAAAAATTAAATTTAAATTCACGTGCATACAAAAAAAGAGAATAATAATGAACTTCTTGACTAAAGAACCTACTATGTAACATCCCAATTTCCCATTATCTTATTTTAAATAGTATAATGATACGATACTATTTTTTTTATATGAGTGTTAATATGTGCTCTAACTTCTTTAGGTGTGTTTGTGTGTTTGCTTTAGTAATCGATTTAAATTGTTAATATTAACCATATTTAAATTACAAAAAAATAATTAAAATAAAATAAATAAATATGTATATAAATATAAATAAAATAATACCAGGAGTTAACTCTAATAATAATAATAATAATAATTGTTATAACAACCTAAGCTATTATTATTATGTAGTATATATATATATATATATATATATATATATATATATATATATATATATATATATATATTATATAGACATAATATTAAGTTCTTTCTATCATACTTTGTTAAATAAAATTTGATTATAGTAATATGAGTGTTTAAAGATATTGAATATATTTTTGAATTATATTACAATGCATTAATGTATTATTAGATGAAGTATCAATGTATTATTAATAAATAAATTAATTACCTATCGGAGTAAGTAACTAATTTGTAATTGGTTGTTGCATTGATTTATTCTCACTCGTGGACTGTTAGAGACGATGGTTGGCGAAGACGTGACACATTAAATCAGCGGATCGACTTCGTTGGGAAAAATCTTCAGCTAAGGTAAGGGGTGAGATGAGGTTCGATTCTATGAGTATAAAATAACTTGAGATGAACGGGAATATTGAAATTCCTAGATGTTCATTTGGGGTTTACTATGTACAGTTGAGCCATATTGAGTAATAATGATTAATTAATAAAATGTGAATGGTAATAGTGAGGATTAAAATATAATTTAGCAACCAATAGAATTGCCATGAAATTATTTATATCAAGATTGTATGTCGTCTGATTTTATGAATATTATGTTTATTGTTACTATGTGAATGATATGTATTGGGGTATTCTTGCTACTTGAATGAAATTGTGATATCACTTGAATATGCCATTGTTTGACCTTTTATTGGTGATTGTGTATTGTGAGTAGTGTAAACCAAATATTGTGATTTTATGGTGATTGACTGATAAAGATATATAATGATGAATATTGTGAAGTCAAATTAAAACTTATTGAGTTGTGATGATCGAGTAAGTTTGAGATATGTGTTGTAGATTTTGGAGTTAGGATTATTTTGTCATTATATCGGGAGGATTTGACAAACCTAGTGATTCGGGGAAGTACAACTGAATGAGCCTGATCGTGGAGGGCTACAGTCGAACTGTAAAGTAAGACTGATAGACCTTGGGGGTACACCTAGTGGGGAATTCCTAAGTGGATTAGTGGGTTATTCCCTAAGGCCGGGAGCTACGGTGCAACGCAAGAGTATCCCGACCGTCGCGTATATCTGTCTCAGCTTGAGTTGAGAGGATCTATGAGGACTTGGCCATTCATGAATTGTCTATCCACTCATGTAGTTGCATAGTATCAGGCCTCCTAACCAAGTACTTCAGCGTAGAATGGTACCAAATGATGAAGTGTAGAGTATAGGACATGCATAGCATTTCATCCTTGTGATTATCTTATTGTGAATGAATTTGATAAACCGTTGATATTATACACTTGACTGTTTTTGAGGTTGTTATAATTTGATTGCTTGCGTGTTATCCTCGTGTATTTTATACTGTTACATGATTTCGATACTCTCCCCCTCGTTGTTTGTGTTTGGCGTTTGCGATGGACGCAGATGAGTTGTAAGTTGCAGGTGATGACTAGTACCATCGGAGAGGTGGAAGCCATCATGTCTTGGAGACCTTTATTATTATGCATTGTGTTGAGGTTATTTTGAGTATTTTTATTTTGGGAATTCTCGCTCTGATAGTGACACCGGGTTAGGACTATATTTGCACTGAATTTAAAACATAAGTATGTGTACTTCAAAAAGGATTCTATGGTTTGATATTATTATTTCGATGTCATTATGATTGATGGAAATTTTGGATTTATGGGACATGTTTATGATTATGTGATATTCTTTATCTTAATAATAATAATAAAAAACTTATTTGGGGTTTAGGGTGTCACATACTACATTAATATTATAAACTCTATAATATATAGTATTGCAACAAATGTCATCAGATCTGCAGTAGCACTACAGCCAAATTCCAAATGTTGAATTCCGGGTTAAAATCCCGGCTGCGGAAAACCATTTTATATAATCTGATTTTGTAGAAACTTTTGGGGTGTAACATTAGTGGTATCAGAGATAGGTATGTCCAATCAGACCGTAAATGTGTTTTGTGTTCGCTATGTTTCCTTGTGTATTCTGTTATGTGTTTTGTGGTTATGGTCATTATTGTGTTAGTGTTGTAGAACTAAGTTAGCTTCTCACTTTCTTGAATGTCTCACTATATTCAATTGGCTTATCTAATTGATGTAGGTAGTGATGGCTAGTGGAAGGAATGATGCTGCAATTACTGAGGCTCTAGAGTCCATGGCAGGAGTTACAGTGCAGGCTCTCCAAGCTTTGACTGAATCTCAAGCTGCTGCACAAGCCTCTGCGCAAGCTGCTACTCAAGCTGCACAGATTGCTGCTCAAGCTGTTGCTCAAGCTACTAGCTACAATGGTGGCCAAGGAAATGTGCAAATAAATGAATTCATGGTGATGGATTGATTCCACAAGGCTAACCCTCCATCGTTTGAAGGTTACTATAATCCTGATGGAGCACAAAAGTTGTTGCAAGAAGTTGAGAAAATTTTCAGGGGAGTGGCATGTCCCGAAGGTCAGAAAGTGCATCTTGGTACCTTTATGTTGACGGAGGAAGTTGAACATTGGTGGGATAATGCGCGCCAACGTTTAGATAATGCAGGGACTGCAATTACTTGGGATATATTCAAGAGCATGTTTCTAATTAAGTATTTCCCTGAAGATATCCGTAATAGAAAAGAGATGGAATTTGTTAAATTGGAACAGGGGAATATGTAGGTAGCGGAGTATGCTGCTAAGTTCGAGGAATTATCCAGGTACTATCCACTCTATGTTGGAGAGGCAGAAGAAAAGTCTAAGTGCATCAAGTTTGAAATGGGACTCAGACCAGAGATCAAGAAATAGGTTGGAATGCAAGAGATCCGTGACTTTCCTACCCTAGTGAATAAGAGTAAGATTTATGATGAGGATAGTCGTGATGAAAAGGCACATTACCGAAATACTAGTACCATGAAGGACAAGAGACCTATGCAGCATAATAGAGGAAAACCTTACCCTTTTCCTCCTAGTCAATCTGGAAGTCGTCAGAATTATCAACAATACAGTTTTTCAGCTGGAAAAGGAGCTAGTAGTGGTAACGGAAAAGGAAATGGAAACAGTCATAGTGATGTTTGTGGTAGAGGAAACCCCAATGGACGAGGAGTTAGTAACGGAAATAGTAACAATAGGAGTCAAGTCTCGAACAACAACAATGGTAATAATGGTGATCCAACTACTCTTATCCGATGTTACAGGTGTGGTAAACAGGGTCACAAGGCATATGAATGTAGAGATGCTGGAATTACTTGTTTTAATTGTCAACAACAAGGCCACATTAGCATCACATGCCCCTACCCAAGGAAGACTTCACAACCTGGAAACCAGAGTTCCCAAGCCTGCCGACCTAAATCGAATGGAAGAGTCTTTACCCTCAATGGTGTAGGAGCATCTGAGAAAGACAACTTGATCCAAGGTACATGTCTCATAAGTGATACTCCTTTATTTGTGCTATTTGATTGTGGTGCCACTCATTCCTTTGTGTCTTTTGATTGTGTTAGACGTTTAGGACTACCTGTATCTCGTTTACAGTATGATTTGATTATAAATACCCCAACTAGTGATTCTATTGATACCTCCAGTGTTTGTCTTGACATTTCCATCCATGTGTGTGGAAGGGACTTTCGAGTTGACTTAGTGTGTCTACCTTTGCGTCTAGTTGATGTGATTCTTGGTATGGATTGGCTATCTGCCAACCATGTCCGCGTAGATTTTTTTGTAAAACCATTGAATTCATGGAGTCAGAAGAGAGGGATAACCCTAACAATATATCCACCAACAAAGTGAAGGCACTCTTGAAGGAAGATGCCCAGTTATACGTGATCCTTGCCTCATTGGAATTTGAAGAAAAAGTGGTAATCCGAGATATTCCTATTGTATGTGAATTCCCTGAAGTATTCCCTGATGATGTCACTAGTTTACCACTAGAGCGTGAGATTGAATTTAGCATTGACCTTGTACCAGGTGCTGGACCCATATCCATGGCACCGTATAGGATGTCTCCCTTAGAATTGTCTGAGCTTAAGAAGCAGTTGGAAGAGCTTTCAGATAAACAATTTATAAGACCTAGTATTTCACCATGGGGTGCACCTGTATTGTTGGTTAAGAAGAAGGATGGCTCTATGAGGTTGTGTGTGGATTATCGCCAACTTAATAAAGTGACAATCAAGAATAAGTATCCCCTACCCAAGATAGATGACCTTATGGACCAATTGAGAGGATCTTGTATGTTTAGTAAGATCGACTTGAGATCAGGTTATCATCAGATCTGAGTGAAGTCTTCTGATATCCCTAAAACCGCCTTTAGAACCCGTTATGGCCATTATGAGTATTTGGTTATGCCTTTTGGTGTGACTAATGCACCATCAGTGTTTATGGATTACATGAACCAGATCTTCCATCCTTACCTAGACTCATTTGTGGTTGTGTTTATAGATGACATCTTAGTGTACTCTAAGACTAAGGAAGAGCATGGCGAACATTTAAGGATAGTTTTGCAAACCCTTAAGGAGAAACAATTATTTGCCAAGTTGTCTAAGTGTGAATTTTGGTTAGAAGAAGTGAGTTTCCTAGGACATGTAATCTCAAGAGGTGGAATAGCTGTTGATCCTGCCAAGGTGGAGAGTGTATTAGAATGGAAAACACCTAAGTCAGTAACTGAGATTAGAAGTTTCCTATGATTGGCAGGTTATTACCGTAGGTTCATAGAAGGATTCTCCAAGTTGGCCTTACCTTTAACTAAGTTGACACAAAAAGGGGAATTGTTCGTGTTGGATACTCATTGTGAGAATAGTTTCCAAGAGCTTAAGAAACGATTGACCTCTGCACCGATCTTAGTACTACCTAACCTAAATGAACCCTTTGTAGTATATTGTGATGTGTGTGGTTCCGGATTAGGTGGAGTACTTTTGCAGGATGGGAAGGTGGTAGCATATGCTTCTAGGCAACTGAAGATTCATGAGAGGAACTACCCTACCCATGACCTAGAACTAGCAGTAGTTGTCTTTGTACTTAAGATGTGGAGACATTATTTATATGGATCTAGATTTGAGGTTTTTAGTGACCATAAGAGCCTTAAGTATCTTTTTAATCAGAAGGAGTTGAACATGAGACAACGTAGGTGGATGGAATTTCTTAAAGATTTTGATTTTGAGCTTAACTATCACCCTAGAAAGGCCAATGTAGTGGCTGATGCCTTGAGTAGGAAGACTTTGAGTGTGTCCGCCTTATTGGTTAAGCATAGTGAATTGTTGGAACAGTTTAGAGACCTTAGTTTAGTTTGAGAAGTAACACCAGAAAGTATTAAATTGGGAATGTTGAAGGTAACTAGTGGACTATTGGAAGAGATTGAAAAGAATCAGAAGTTGGATTTATACCTTTTAGATAAGTTACAGTCGATTGACCAAGGGAGAGAACCCGACTTTAAAATAGGTGTGGATGGAATTCTGAGATTTAAGGAGAGAATTTGTGTTCCCGATGTAGAGGAGTTAAGAAAGATGATCTTAGAGGAAGGACATAGGAGTTGTCTAAGTATTCACCCTGGAGCCACAAAGATGTATAAGGATCTCAAGAGGATATTTTGGTGGCCTAAAATGAAAAAGAATGTTGCTGAGTTTGTGTATGCTTGTTTGATCTGTCAAAAATCTAAGGTAGAACACGAAAAACCTTTAGGCTTGATGCAACCTTTGAGTATTCCCAAATGGAAGTGGGATAACATCTCTATGGACTTTGTTGTAGGCTTACCTCGAACTCCAAATAGGTACAATAGTATTTGGGTTATTGTGGATAGACTAACTAAATCTGCTCACTTTATTCCGATAAACATAACTTATTTTATGGAAAGGTTAGCTGAAATATACATAAGGGAAATTGTGAAGTTGCATGGAATCCCATCAAGTATAGTCTCAGACAGAGACCCTAGGTTTACCTCTAAGTTTTGGCAAGGTTTACAAAGCGCTTTAGGTACGAACCTTAGGATGAGTTCAGCCTACCACCCACAAACAGATGGTCAGACTGAGCGAACTAATCAATCCCTAGAAGACTTGTTGAGAGCTTGTGTGTTGGAACAAAATGGAAGTTGGGATAACTTTTTACCACTTATAGAGTTTACCTATAACAATAGTTTCCAACCTAGCATTGGAATAGCCACTTTTGAGGCGTTGTATGGGAGAAGATGTAGGACCCCACTGTGTTGGTTTGAGATAGGTGATAACCTTGTGTTAGGACTTGAGATTGTTCAACAAACTACAGATAAAGTAAAAATGATTCAGGAAAAGATGAGAGCATCTCAAAGTAGGCAAAAGAGTTACCATGATAAAAGAAAGAAAAACCTCGAATTTCAAGAAGGTGATCATGTATTTCTGAGAGTTACTCCAACAACTGGGGTTGGTCGGGCATTAAAAATGCGAAAACTTACACCTCGTTTTATAGGACCGTACCAAATTCTTAAATGTGTCGCTAACGTAGCATATCAGATCGCGTTGCCTCCGTCTCTTTCTAATCTTCATAGTGTCTTTCATGTGTCTCAACTTTGCAAGTACATTTTCGATCCCTCACACGTGATTGAGTCAGACAAGGTCCAAATAAAACAGAATCTAACTTTTGTAACCTTACCGGTACGGATTGAGGACCAAAAGACCAAATAATTAAGGGGTAAGATAATTTCATTGGTTAAGGTTGTCTGGGGAGGTGCTACTGGTGAAAGTGCTACGTGGGAGGTTGAAAGCCAGATGCACGATTCTTATCCAGAACTGTTTCCGTCAAGTAAATTTCGAGGACGAAATTTTCTTCAACTGAGGGAGAAATGTAACACCCTAATTTCTCATTATCTTATTTTAAATAGTATAATGATACGATACTATTTTTTATATGAGTGTTAATATGTGCTCTAACTTCTTTAGGTGTGTCTGTGTGTTTGCTTTAGTAATCAATTTAAATTATTAATATCAACCATATTTAAATTACAAAAAAATAATTAAAATAAAATAAATAGATATGTATATAGATATAAATAAAATAATACCATAAGTTAACTCTAATAATAATAATAATAATAATAATAATAATAATAATAATAATAATAATAATAATAATAATAATAATAATAATAATAATAATAATAATAATAATAATAATAATAATAATAATAATAATAATAATAATAATAATAATAATAATAATAATAATAATAATAATAATAATAATAATAATAATAATAATAATAATAATAATAATAATAATATTAATTGTTATAACAACCTAAGCTATTATTATGCAGTATATATATATATATAGCCATCCAACCCAGCCGAAATTGGTAGCATACGAGAGACGCCTTCTAACTTCAGCAAATTAGGATTGCAACTTCCGCCTTCTAACTTCAGCAATTAGGATTGCAACTTCAGCCTTCTAACTTCAGCAAAATAGGATTGCAACTTCAAATCACAGCTTTCAGCAAATTAGATAATCCAATTTCAATTTCAATCACAATTCCAAATCACAATTCCAATTCCAATCACAATCCCAAATCACAATTCCAATTCCAATTTCAAGCTCCAATTGCAATTCCGATTTCAAATTTCAACTCCAATCACAATTCTAATTTCAAATCCCAATTCCAATTTCAATACCAAATCGTATAAGGTATGTTTCACTAATTCCTTCAATTAGCTTTAATAATGATACATATTTTGTTAGTAGAATAGGATAAATAATACATATATATATCTATATAGATGAAAGTTAAGAAATTGAAAACCACAAACCCAAAATAAATTTGTATAGCCATGATTTGACTCTTTACTTTGGAATTTTAGAAGTCTTGCCTTTGTTTTTGTTAACAAACGGATTATGCTATATAAGAATTGTTGTTATACAAACTTCCAGAAAATAAGTTAGTAACTAAACCATTAGATGCAAATTAATTCTTTCACCTAAATGGGTTAATCTATTTGATTATGTTATAAAAATTAAGTATAGTCAATAATAAGTAATAATTAATTATTATTTGCGTCCATGTGATATATATATATATATATATATATATATATATATATATTATATAGACATAATATTAAGTTCTTTCTATCATACTTTGTTAAATAAAATTTGATTATATTAATATGAGTGTTTAAAGATATTGAATATATTTTTGAATTATATTACAATGCATTAATGTATTATTAGATGAAGTATCAATGTATTATAAATAAATAAATTAATTACCTATTGGAGTAAGTAACTAATTTGTAATTGGTGTTTGCGTTGATTTATTCTCACCCGTGGACTATTAGAGATGGTGGTTGGCGAAGAAGTGACACATTAAATCAGCGGATCGACTTCGTTGGGAAAAATCTTCATCTAAGGTAAGGGGTGAGATGAAGTTCGATTTTATGGGTATAAAATAACGTGAGATGAACGCGAATATTAAAATTCCCAGATGTTCATTCGGGGCTTACTACGTACAGTTGAGCCGTAATAATAATTAATTAATAAAATGTGAATGGCAATAGTGAGGATTAAAATATAATTTAGCAACCAATAGAATTACCGTGAAATTATTTATATCAAGATTGTATGCCGTCTGATTTTATGAATATTATGTTGATTGTTACTATGTGAATGATATGTACTGGAGTATTCTTGCTACTTGAATGAAATTGTGATATCACTTGAATATGCCACTCTTTGACCTTTTATTGGTGATTGTGTATCGTGAGTAGTGTAAACCAAATATTGTGATTTTATGGTGATTGACTGATAAAGATATATAATGATGAATATTGTGAAGTCAAATTAAAACTTATTGAGTTGTGATGATCGAGTAAGTCTGAGATATGTGTTGTAGATTTTGGAGTTAGGATTATTTTGTCATCATATAGGGAGGGTCTATCAAACCTAGTGATTCGGGGAAGTACAACTGAATGAGCGTGATTGTGGAGGGCTACAGTCGGACTGTAAAGTAAGACTGATAGACCTTGGGGGTACACCTAGTGGGGAATTCCTAAGTGGATTAGTGGGTTATTCCCTAAGGCCGGGAGCTACCATGCAACACAAGAGTACCCCGACCGTCGCGTATATGTGTCTCAGGTTGAGTTGAGGGGATCTATGAGGACTTGGCCATTCATGAATTGTTCGTCCACTCTTGTAGTGGCATAGTATCAGGCCTCCTAACCAAGTACTTCATAGTAGAATGTTACCAAATGATGAAGTGTAGAGTATACGACATGCATAGCATTTCATCCTTGTGATTATCTTATTGTGATTGAATTTGATAAACCGTTGATATTATACACTTGACTGTTTTTGAGGTTGGGATAATTTGATTGTTTGCGTGTTATCCTCGTGTATTTTATACTGTTACATGATTTCGATACTCACCCCCTCGTTGTTTGTGTTTGGCGTTTGTGATGGACGCATACGAGTTGTAAATTGCAGGTGATGACTAGTACCATCGGAGAGGCAGAAGCCATCATGTCTTGGAGACCTTTATTATTATGCATTATGTTGATGTTATTTTGAGTATTTTTATTTTGGGAATTCTCGCTCTGATAGTGACACCGGGTTGGGACTATATTTGCACTGAATTTAAAACATAAGTATGTGTACTTCAAAAAGGATTCTATTGTTTGATATTATTATTTCGATGTCATTATGATTGATGAAAATTTTGGATTTATGGGACATGTTTATGATTATGTGATATTCTTTATCTTAATTAAAAAAAAAATTATTTGGGGTTTAAGGTGTCACATACCACATTAATAATATAAACTTTATAATATATAGTATTGCAACAAATGTCATCAGATCTGCAGTAGCACTACAGGCAAATTCCAAATGTTGAATTCAGGGTTCAAATCCCGGCTTCGGAAAACCATTTTATATAATCTAATTTTGAAGAACCTTTTGACAAACACTCTTCTTTTTTTAAATTGATATTATTTTGCTATAATATCGATCCTAAATTTAATATCAACTATTTTGTTTTACAACGAAAAATCGATATTTAATATTAAAAAGTTGTTGGACATTTTTTTACTAAAAATAAATATTCATTAGTACGTATTTAAAAAGGTATCTTTATTATAGGTATCCAAAATTTAAAATTAAAATTTATTTAAAAATTGTTATAAAATATGCAACTTTAAATAATTCAATGATTTTATAGGAAGTTTCTCTTAATATATTATTCAAGATAATGTGTTCAAAATATATTGAGATATATATTGGATTTAGAAACAAGTTAAACATAAGAGTTGTTACAACAAGTGTCTTAAAGATTAGGACACGGGAAAAAAAAATCTTATACACAATTTTTTTTATGAGAACATGAATGGTAAATGTGTTTCGAAAACTAGATGTGGTGAGTGTTTCTTTGAAGAAGACCTCAAACACTGTCAATAAAAACATTCTATTATAATTAATATTCAATGTCAAATCATTTAGTATTATATTAAATTATTTTAAAAATTAAATTTAAATTCGTGACAATAGAACCTACTACATTAATAATATATACTATATAATATATAGTATAGCAACAAATGTCATTAGATCTGCAGTAGTACTACAGGCAAATTCCAAATGTTGAATTCCGGGTTCAAATCCCGGCTGCGGAAAACTATTTTTAATAATCTAATTTTGTAAAACTTTTGACAAACACTCTTCTTTTTGAAATTGAAATTATTTTGCTACAATATCGGTCCTAAATTTAACAATAACTATTTTGTTTTACACGAAAAATCGATATCAAATATTAAAGAGTTGTTGGACATTTTTTTTATTAAATAGAAAAATTGTTTTTGTACTTATTTAAAATGGTACCTTTATTATAGGTATCTAAAATTTAAAATTTAAATTTATCTAAAAATGGTTATGAAAAATGAAACTTTAAATAATTCCATGATTTTATAGTAATTTGCTTTTAGTATATTATTCATGATATTGTGTTCAAAATATATTGAGATACCTATTGGATTTAGAAACAAGTTAAAGATAAGTGTTGTTGTAGAAAGTGTCTAAGAGAATAGGGTTCGACAAAGAAAATCTTGTACACAATAGTTTTTATGAGAACATGATTGGTAAATGTATTTCGAAAATTAGATGTCTTGTTTGTGTCTTTAAAGAAGATCTCAAATACGGTCAATAAAAATATTCTCTTATAATAAATATTCAATATCAAATTGTTCAGTATTATGTTAAATTAATTTTAAAAATTAAATTTAAATTCACGTGCATACAAAAACAGAGAATAATAATGAACATCCTGATTAAAGAACCTACTACATTAATAATATAAACTCTATAATATATAGTATTGCAACAAATGTCATCCGATCCGCAGTAGCACTACAGGCAAATTCCAAATGTTGAATTCCGGTTTCAAATCCCGGCTGCGGAAAACCATTTTATATAATCTAATTTTGAAAACAAATCTTATACACAATTGGTGTGTGTTTCTTTGAAGAATACCTCAAACACTGTCAATAAAAATATTCTATTATAATTTATATTCAATGTCAAATCATTTAGTATTATATTAAATTATTTTAAAAATTAAATTTAAATTGGTGACAATAGAACCTACTACATTAATAATAAGTAGCACTACAGGCAAATTCCAAATGTTGAATTCCGGGTTCAAATCCCGGCTGCAGAAAACTATTTTTAATAATCTAATTTTGTAAAACTTTTGACAAACACTCTTCTTTTTGAAATTGAAATTATTTTGCTACAATATCAGTCCTAAATTTAACAATAACTATTTTGTTTTACACGAAAAATCGATATCAAATATTAAAGAGTTGTTGGACATTTTTTTTATTAAATAGAAAAATTGTTTTTGTACTTATTTAAAATGGTACCTTTAATATAGGTATCTAAAATTTAAAATTTAAATTTATTTAAAATGGTTATGAAAAATGAAACTTTAAATAATTCCATGATTTTATCGTAATTTTCTTTTAGTATATTATTCATGATATTGTGTTCAAAATATATTGAGATACCTATTGGATTTAGAAACAAGTTAAAGATAAGTGTTGTTGTAGAAAGTGTCTAAGAGAATAGGGTTCGACAAAGAAAATCTTGTACACAATAGTTTTTATGAGAACATGATTGGTAAATGTATTTCGAAAATTAGATGTCATGTGTGTGTCTTTAAAGAAGATCTCAAATACGGTCAATAAAAATATTCTCTTATAATTAATATTCAACATCAAATTGTTCAGTATTATGTTAAATTAATTTTAAAAATTAAATTTAAATTCACGTGCATACAAAAAAAGAGAATAATAATGAACATCCTGACTAAAGAACCTACTACCTACTACATTAATAATATAAACTCTATAATATATAGTATTGCAACAAATGTCATCAGATCCGCAGTAGCACTACAGGCAAATTCCAAATGTTGAATTCCGGGTTCAAATCCCGGTTGCGGAAAACCATTTTATACAATCTAATTTTGTAGAAACTTTTGACAAACACTCTTCTTTTTGAAATAGAAATTATTTTGCTACAATATCGATCCTAAATTTAACATCAACTATTTTGTTTTACACGAAAAATCGATATTTAAAATTAAAAAGTTGTTGAACATTTTTTTATTAAAAAGAAATATTCATTAGTACGTATTTAAAAAGGTACCTTTATTATAGGTACCCAAAATTTAAAATTAAAATTTATTTAAAAATTGTTATAAAATATGCAACTTTAAATAATTCAATGATTTTATAGGAAGTTTCTTTTAATATATTATTCATGATAATGTGTTCAAAATATATTGAGATATCTATTGGATTTAGAAACAAGTTAAACATAAGAGTTGTTACAGCAAGTGTCTTAAATAATAGGACACGGGAAAACAAATCTTATACACAATTGTTTTTATGAGAACATGAATGGTAAATGTGTTTCGAAAACTAGATGTGGTGAGTGTTTCTTTAAAGAAGACCTCAAACACTGTGAATAAAAATATTCTATTATAATTATTATTCAATGTCAAATCATTTAGTATTATATTAAATTATTTTAAAAATTAAATTTAAATTCGTGACAATAGAACCTACTACATTAATAATATATACTTAATAATATATAGTATAGCAACAAATGTCATTTGATCCACAGTAGCACTACAGGCAAATTCCAAATGTTGAATTCCAGGTTCAAATCCCGGCTGCGGAAAACTATTTTTAATAATCTAATTTTGTAAAACTTTTGACAAACACTCTTCTTTTTGAAATTGAAATTATTTTGCTACAATATCAGTCCTAAATTTAACAATAACTATTTTGTTTTACACTAAAAATCGATATCAAATATTAAAGAGTTGTTGGACATTTTTTTTATTAAATAGAAAAATTGTTTTTGTACTTATTTAAAATGGTACCTTTAATATAGGTATCTAAAATTTAAAATTTAAATTTATTTAAAAATGGTTATGAAAAATGAAACTTTAAATAATTCCATGATTTTATAGTAATTTGCTTTTAGTATATTATTCATGATATTGTGTTCAAAGTATATTGAGATACCTATTGGATTTAGAAACAAGTTAAAGATTAGTGTTGTTGTAGAAAGTGTCTAAGAGAATAGGGTTCGACAAAGAAAATCTTGTACACAATAGTTTTTATGAGAACATGATTGGTAAATGTATTTCGAAAATTAGATGTCATGTGTGTGTCTTTAAAGAAGATCTCAAATACGGGCAATAAAAATATTCTCTTATAATTAATATTCAACATCAAATTATTCAGTATTATGTTAAATTAATTTTAAAAATTAAATTTAAATTCACGTGCATACAAAAAAAGAGAATAATAATGAACATCCTGACTAAAGAACCTACTACATTAATAATATAAACTCTATAATATATAGTATTGCAACAAATGTCATCAGATCCGCAGTAGCACTACAGGCAAATTCCAAATGTTGAATTCCGGGTTCAAATCCCGGGTGCGGAAAACCATTTTATATAATCTAATTTTGAAGAAACTTTTGACAAACACTTTTCTTTTTGAAATAGAAATTATTTTGCTACATTATTGGTCCTAAATTTAACAATAACTATTTTGTTTTACACGAAAAATCGATATCAAATATTAAAGAGTTGTTGGACATTTTTTTTATTAAATAGAAAAATTCTTTTTGTACTTATTTAAAATGGTACCTTTATTATAGGTATCTAAAATTTAAAATTTAAATTTATTTAAAAATGGTTATAAAAAAAGAAACTTTAAATAATTCAATGATTTTATAGTAATTTGCTTTTAATATATTATTCATGATATTATGTTCAAAATATATTAAGATCCCTATTGGATTTAGAAACAAGTTAAAGATAAGTGTTGTTGTAGAAAGTGTCTAAGAGAATAGGGTTCGACAAAGAAAATCTTGTACACAATAGTTTTTATGAGAACATGATTGGTAAATGTATTTCGAAAATTAGATGTCATGTGTGTGTCTTTAAAGAAGATCTCAAATACGGTCAATAAAAATATTCTTTTATAATTAATATTCAACATCAAATTGTTCAGTATTATGTTAAATTAATTTTAAAAATTAAATTTAAATTCACGTGCATACAAAAAAAAAAAATAATAATGTACATCCTGACTAAAGAACCTACTACATTAATAATATAAACTCTATAATATATAGTATTGCAACAAATGTCATCAGATCCGCAGAAGCACTACAGGCAAATTCCAAATGTTGAATTCCGGGTTCAAATCCTGGCTGCGGAAAACCATTTTATACAAACTAATTTTGTAGAAACTTTTGACAAACACTCTTCTTTTTGAAATAGAAATTATTTTGCTACAATATCGATCCTAAATTTAACATCAACTATTTTGTTTTACACGAAAAATCGATATTTAATATTAAAAAGTTGTTGGACATTTTTTTATTAAAAAGAAATATTCATTAGTACGTATTTAAAAAGGTACCTTTATTATAGGTATCCAAAATTTAAAATTAAAATTTATTTAAAAATTGTTATAAAATATGCAACTTTAAATAATTCAATGATTTTATAGGAAGTTTCTTTTAATATATTATTCATGATAATGTGTTCAAAATATATTGAGATATCTATTGGATTTAGAAACAAGTTAAACATAAGAGTTGTTACAGCAAGTGTCTTAAAGAATAGGACACTGGAAAACAAATCTTATACACAATTGTTTTTATGAGAACATGAATGGTAAATGTTTTTCGAAAACTAGATGTGGTGAGTGTTTCTTTGAAGAAGACCTCAAACACTGTCAATAAAAATATTCTATTATAATTATTATTCAATGTGAGATCATTTAGTATTATATTAAATTATTTTAAAAATTAAATTTAAATTCGTGACAATAGAACCTACTACATTAATAATATATACTATATAATATATAGTATAGCAACAAATGTCATTAGATCCGCAGTAGCACTACAGGCAAATTCCAAATGTTGAATTCCGGGTTCAAATCCCGGCTGCGGAAAACTATTTTTAATAATCTAATTTTGTAAAACTTTTGACAAACACACTTCTTTTTGAAATTGAAATTATGTTGCTACAATATCGGTCCTAAATTTAACAATAACTATTTTGTTTTACACGAAAACTCGATATTAAATATTAAAGAGTTGTTGGAAATTTTTTTTATTAAATAGAAAAATTATTTTTGTACTTTTTTAAAATGGTACCTTTATTATAGGTATCTAAAATTTAAAATTAAAATTTATTTAAAAATGGTTATAAAAAATGAAACTTTAAATAATTCCATGATTTTATAGTAATTTGCTTTTAATATATTATTCATGATATTGTGTTCAAAATATATTGAGATACCTATTGGATTTAGAAACAAGTTAAAGATAAGTGTTGTTGTAGAAAGTGTCTAAGAGAATAGAATTCGACAAAGAAAATCTTGTACACAATAGTTTTTATGACAACATGATTGGTAAATGTATTTCGAAAATTAGATGTCATGTGTGTATCTTTAAAGAAGATCTCAAATACGGTCAATAAAAATATTCTCTTATACTTAATATTCAACATCAAATTGTTCAGTATTATGTTAAATTAATTTTAAAAATTAAATTTAAATTCACGTGCATACAAAAAAAGAGAATAATAATGAACATCCTGACTAAAGAACCTACTACATTAATAATATAAACTCTATAATATATAGTATTGCAACAAATGTCATTAGATCTGCAGTAGCACTACATGCAAATTCCAAATGTTGAATTCCGGGTTCAAATCCCGGCTGCGGAAAACCATTTTATATAATCTAATTTTGTAGAAACTTTTGACAAACACTCTTCTTTTTGAAATAGAAATTATTTTGCTACAATATTGGTCCTAAATTTAACAATAACTATTTTGTTTTACACGAAAAATCGATATCAAATATTAAAGAGTTGTTGGACATTTTTTTTATTAAATAGAAAAATTCTTTTTGTACTTATTTAAAATGGTACCTTTATTATAGGTATCTAAAATTTAAAATTTAAATTTATTTAAAAATGGTTATAAAAAATGAAACTTTAAATAATTCAATGATTTTATAGTAATTTGCTTTTAATATATCATTCATGATATTGTGTTCAAAATATATTGAGATACCTATTGGATTTAGAAACAAGTTAAAGATAAGTGTTGTTGTAGAAAGTGTCTAAGAGAATAGGGTTCGACAAAGAAAATCTTGTACACAATAGTTTTTATGAGAACATGATTGGTAAATGAATTTCGAAAATTAGATGTCATGTGTGTGTCTTTAAAGAAGATCTCAAATACGGTCAATAAAAATATTCTCTTATAATTAATAATCAACATCAAATTGTTCAGTGTTATGTTAAATTAATTTTAAAAATTAATTTTAAAAATTAAATTTAAATTCACGTGCATACAAAAAAAGTGAATAATAATGAACATCCTGACTAAAGAACCTACTACATTAATAATATAAACTCTATAATATATAGTATTGCAACAAATGTCATCAGATCCGCAGTAGCACTACAGGCAAATTCCAAATGTTGAATTCCGGGTTCAAATCCCGGCTGCGGAAAACCATTTTATATAATCTAATTTTGTAGAAACTTTTGACAAACACTCTTCTTATTGAAATAGAAATTATTTTGCTACAATATTGGTCCTAAATTTAACAATAACTATTTTGTTTTACACGAAAAATCGATATAAAATATTAAAGAGTTGTTGGACATTTTTTTTATTAAATAGAAAAATTCTTTTTGTACTTATTTAAAATGGTACCTTTATTATAGGTATCTAAAATTTAAAATTTAAATTTATTTAAAAATGGTTATAAAAAATGAAACTTTAAATAATTCAATGATTTTATAGTAATTTGCTTTTAATATATTATTCATGATATTGTGTTCAAAATATATTGAGATACCTATTGGATTTAGAAACAAGTTAAAGATAAGTGTTGTTGTAGAAAGTGTCTAAGAGAATAGGGTTCGACAAAGAAAATCTTGTACACAATAGTTTTTATCAGAACATGATTGGTAAATGTATTTCGAAAATTAGATGTCATGTGTGTGTCTTTAAAGAAGATCTCAAATACGGTCAATAAAAATATTCTCTTATAATTAATAATCAACATCAAATTGTTCAGTATTATGTTAAATTAATTTTAAAAATTAATTTTAAAAATTAAATTTAAATTCACGTGCATACAAAAAAAGTGAATAATAATGAACATCCTGACTAAAGAACCTACTACATTAATAATATAAACTCTATAATATATAGTATTGCAACAAATGTCATCAGATCTGCAGTAGCACTACAGGCAAATTCCAAATGTTGAATTCCGGGTTCAAATCCCGGCTGTGGAAAACTATTTTATATAATCTAATTTTGTAGAAACTTTTGACAAACACTCTTCTTTTTGAAATTGAAATTATTTTGCTACAATATCGGTCCTAAATTTAACAATAACTATTTTGTTTTACACGAAAAATCGATATCAAATATTAAAGAGTTGTTGGACATTTTTTTTATTAAATAGAAAAATTCTTTTTGTACTTATTTAAAATGGTACCTTTATTATAGGTATCTAAAATTTAAAATTTAAATTTATTTAAAAATGGTTATAAAAAATGAAACTTTAAATAATTCAATGGTTTTATAGTAATTTGCTTTTAATATATTATTCATGATATTGGGTTCAAAATATATTGAGATACCTATTGGATTTAGAAACAAGTTAAAGATAAGTGTTAGTTGTAGAAAGTGTCTAAAAGAATAGGGTTCGACAAAGAAAATCTTGTACACAATAGTTTTTATGAGAGCATGATTGGTAAATGTATTTCAAAAATTAGATGTCATGTGTGTGTCTTTAAAGAAGATCTCAAATACGGTCAATAAAAATATTCTCTTATAATTACTATTCAACATCAAATTGTTCATTATTATGTTAAATTAATTTTAAAAATTAAATTTAAATTCACGTGCATACAAAAAAAGTGAATAATAATGAACATCCTTACTAAAGAACCTACTACATTAATAATATAAACTCTATAATATATAGTATTGCAACAAATGTCATCAGATCTGCAGTAGCACTACAGGCAAATTCCAAATGTTGAATTCTGGGTTCAAATCCCGACTGCGGAAAACTATTTTATATAATCTAATTTTGTAGAAACTTTTGACAAACACTCTTCTTTTGTTGGACATTTTTTTTATTAAATAGAAAAATTCTTTTTGTACTTATTTAAAATGGTACCTTTATTATAGGTATCTAAAATTTAAAATTTAAATTTATTTAAAAATGGTTATAAAAAATGAAACTTTAAATAATTCAATGATTTTATAGTAATTTGCTTTTAATATATTATTCATGATATTGTTTTCAAAATATATTGAGATACCTATTGGATTTAGAAACAAGTTAAAGATAAGTGTTGTTGTAGAAAGTGTCTAAGAGAATAGGGTTCGACAAAGAAAATCTTGTACACAATAGTTTTTATGAGAACATGATTGGTAAATGTATTTCGAAAATTAGATGTCATGTGTGTGTCTTTAAAGAAGATCTCAAATACGGTCAATAAAAATATTCTCTTATAATTAATAATCAACATCAAATTGTTCAGTATTATGTTAAATTAATTTTAAAAATTAATTTTAAAAATTAAATTTAAATTCACGTGCATACAAAAAAAGTGAATAATAATGAACATCCTGACTAAAGAACCTACTACATTATTAATATAAACTCTATAATATATAGTATTGCAACAAATGTCATCAGATCCGCAGTAGCACTACAGGCAAATTCCAAATGTTGAATTCCGGGTTCAAATCCCGGCTGCGGAAAACTATTTTATATAATCTAATTTTGTAGAAACTTTTGACAAACACTCTTCTTTTTGAAATTGAAATTATTTTGCTACAATATCGGTCCTAAATTTAACAATAACTATTTTGTTTTACACGAAAAATCGATATCAAATATTAAAGAGTTGTTGGACATTTTTTTTATTAAATAGAAAAATTCTTTTTGTACTTATTTAAAATGGTACCTTTATTATAGGTATCAAAAATTTAAAATTTAAATTTATTTAAAAATGGTTATAAAAAATGAAACTTTAAATAATTCAATGATTTTATAGTAATTTGCTTTTAATATATTATTCATGATATTGTGTTCAAAATATATTGAGATACCTATTGGATTTAGAAACAAGTTAAAGATAAGTGTTAGTTGTAGAAAGTGTCTAAGAGAATAGGGTTGGACAAAGAAAATCTTGTACACAATAGTTTTTATGAGAGCATGATTGGTAAATGTATTTCAAAAATTAGATGTCATGTGTGTGTCTTTAAAGAAGATCTCAAATACGGTCAATAAAAATATTCTCTTATAATTAATATTCAACATCAAATTGTTCATTATTATGTTAAATTAATTTTAAAAATTAAATTTAAATTCACGTGCATACAAAAAAAGTGAATAATAATGAACATTCTCACTAAAGAACCTACTACATTAATAATATAAACTCTATAATATATAGTATTGCAACAAATGTCATCAGATCCGCAGTAGCACTACAGGCAAATTCCAAATGTTGAATTCCGGGTTCAAATCCCGGCTGCGGAAAACTATTTTATATAATCTAATTTTGTAGAAACTTTTGACAAACACTCTTCTTTTGTTGGACATTTTTTTTATTAAATAGAAAAATTCTTTTTGTACTTAATTAAAATGGTACCTTTATTATAGGTATCTAAAATTTAAAATTTAAATTTATTTAAAAATGGTTATAAAAAATGAAACTTTAAATAATTCAATGATTTTATAGTAATTTGCTTTTAATATATTATTCATGATATTGTGTTCAAAATATATTGAGATACCTATTGGATTTAGAAACAAGTTAAAGATAAGTGTTGTTGTAGAAAGTGTCTAAGAGAATAGGGTTCGACAAAGAAAATCTTGTACACAATAGTTTTTATGAGAGCATGATTGGTAAATGTATTTCAAAAATTAGATGTCATGTGTGTGTCTTTAAAGAAGATCTCAAATACGGTCAATAAAAATATTCTCTTATAATTAATATTCAACATCAAATTGTTCATTATTATGTTAAATTAATTTTAAAAATTAAATTTAAATTCACGTGCATACAAAAAAAGTGAATAATAATGAACATCCTGACTAAAGAACCTACTACATTAATAATATAAACTCTATAATATAGAGTATTGCAACAAATGTCATCAGATCCGCTGTAGCACTACAGGCAAATTCCAAATGTTGAATTCCGGGTTCAAATCCCGGCTTCGGAAAACTATTTTATATAATCTAATTTTGTAGAAACTTTTGACAAACACTCTTCTTTTTGAAATAGAAATTATTTTGCTACAATATCGGTCCTAAATTTAACAATAACTATTTTGTTTTACATGAAAAATCGATATCAAATATTAAAGAGTTGTTGGACATTTTTTTTATTAAATAGAAAAATTCTTTTTGTACTTATTTAAAATGGTACCTTTATTATAGGTATCTAAAATTTAAAATTTAAATTTATTTAAAAATGGTTATAAAAAATGAAACTTTAAATAATTCAATGATTTTATATTAATTTGCTTTTAATATATTATTCATGATAATGTGTTCAAAATATATTGAGATACCTATTGGATTTAGAAACAAGTTAAAGATAAGTGTTGTTGTAGAAAGTGTCTAAGAGAATAGGGTTCGACAAAGAAAATCTTGTACACAATAGTTTTTAAGAGAACATGATTGGTAAATGTATTTCGAAAATTCGATGTCATGTGTGTGTCTTTAAAGAAGATCTCAAATACGGTCAATAAAAATATTCTCTTATAATTAATATTCAACATCAAATTGTTCAATATTATGTTAAATTAATTTTAAAAATTAAATTTAAATTCACGTGCATACAAAAAAAGAGAATAACAATGAACATCCTGACTAAAGAACCTACTACATTAATAATATAAACTCTATAATATATAGTATTGCAACAAATGTCATCAGATCTGCAGTAGCACTACAGGCAAATTCCAAATGTTGAATTCCGGGTTCAAATCCCGGCTGCAGAAAACCATTTTATATAATCTAATTTTGTAGAAACTTTTGACAAACACTCTTCTTTTTGAAATAGAAATTATTTTGCTACAATATCGATCCTAAATTTAACATCAACTATTTTGTTTTACACGAAAAATCGATATTTAATATTAAAAAGTTGTTGGACATTTTTTTATTAAAAAGAAATATTCATTAGTACGTATTTAAAAAGGTACCTTTATTACAGGTATCCAAAATTTAAAATTAAAATTTATTTAAAAATTGTTATAAAATATGCAACTTTAAATAATTCAATGATTTTATAGGAAGTCTCTTTTAATATATTATTCATGATAATGTGTTCAAAATATATTGAGATATCTATTGGATTTAGAAATAAGTTAAACATAAGAGTTGTTACAGCAAGTGTCTTAAAGAATAGGACACGGGAAAACAAATCTTATACACAATTGTTTTTATCAGAACATGAATGGTAAACGTGTTTCGAAAACTAGATGTGGTGAGTGTTTCTTTGAAGAAGACCTTAAACATTGTCAATAAAAATATTCTATTATAATAAATATTCAATGTCAAATCATTTAGTATTATATTAAATTATTTTAAAATTTAAATTTAAATTCTTGACAATAGAACCTACTACATTAATAATATATACTATATAATATATAGTAAAGCAACAAATGTCATTAGATCCGCAGTAGCACTATTGGCAAATTCCAAATGTTGAATTCCAGGTTCAAATCTCGGCTGCGGAAAACTATTTTTAATAATCTAATTTTGTAAAACTTTTGACAAACACTCTTCTTTTTGAAATTGAAATTATTTTGCTACAATATCGGTCCTAAATTTAACAATAACTATTTTGTTTTACACGAAAAATCGATATCAAATATAAAAGAGTTGTTGGACATTTTTTTTATTAAATAGAAAAATTCTTTTTGTACTTATTTAAAATGGTACCTTTATTATAGGTATCTAAAATTTAAAATTTAAATTTATTTAAAAATGGTTATGAAAAATGAAACTTTAAATAATTCAATGATTTTATAGTAATTTGCTTTTAGTATATTATTCATGATATTGTTTTCAAAATATATTGAGATACCTATTGGATTTAGAAACAAGTTAAAGATAAGTGTGGTTGTAGAAAGTGTCTAAGAGAATAGGGTTCGACAAAGAAAATCTTGTACACAATAGTTTTTATGAGAACATGATTGGTAAATGTATTTCGAAAATTAGATGTAATGTGTGTGTCTTTAAAGAAGATCTCAAATACGGTCAATAAAAATATTCTCTTATAATTAATATTCAACATCAAATTGTTCAGTATTATGTTAAATTAATTTTAAAAATTAAATTTAAATTCACGTGCATACAAAAAAAGAGAATAATAATGAACATCCTGACTAAAGAACCTACTACATTAATAATATAAACTCTATAATATATAGTATTGCAGTAAATGTCATCAGATCTGCAGTAGCACTACAGGCAAATTCCAAATGTTGAATTCCGGGTTCAAATCCCGGCTGCAGAAAACCATTTTATATAATCTAATTTTGTAGAAACTTTTGACAAACACTCTTCTTTTTGAAATAGAAATTATTTTGCTACAATATCGATCCTAAATTTAACATCAACTATTTTGTTTTACACAAAAAATCAATATTTAATATTAAAAAGTTGTTGGACATTTTTTTATTAAAAAGAAATATTTATTAGTACGTATTTAAAAAGGTACCTTTATTATAGGTATCCAAAATTTAAAATTAAAATTTATTTAAAAATTGTTATAAAATATGCAACTTTAAATAATTCAATGATTTTATAGGAAGTCTCTTTTAATATATTATTCATGATAATGTGTTCAAAATATATTGAGATATCTATTGGATTTAGAAATAAGTTAAACATAAGAGTTGTTACAGCAAGTGTCTTAAAGAATAGGACACGGGAAAACAAATCTTATACACAATTGTTTTTATGAGAACATGAATGGTAAATGTGTTTCGAAAACTAGATGTGGTGAGTGTTTCTTTGAAGAAGACCTCAAACACTGTCAATAAAAATATTCTATTATAATAAATATTCAATGTCAAATCATTTAGTATTATATTAAATTATTTTAAAAATTAAATTTAAATTCGTGACAATAGAACCTACTACATTAATAATATATACTATATAATATATAGTATAGCAACAAATGTCATTAGATCCGCAGTAGCACTACAGGCAAATTCCAAATGTTGAATTCCGAGTTCAAATCTCGGCTGCGGAAAACTATTTTTAATAATCTAATTTTGTAAAACTTTTGACAAACACTCTTCTTTTTGAAATTTAAATTATTTTGCTACAATATCGGTCCTAAATTTAACAATAACTATTTTGTTTTACACGAAAAATCGATATCAAATATAAAAGAGTTGTTGGACATTTTTTTTATTAAATAGAAAAATTCTTTTTGTACTTATTTAAAATGGTACCTTTATTATAGGTATCTAAAATTTAAAATTTAAATTTATTTAAAAATGGTTATGAAAAATGAAACTTTAAATAATTCAATGATTTTATAGTAATTTGCTTTTAGTATATTATTCATGATATTGTTTTCAAAATATATTGAGATACCTATTGGATTTAGAAACAAGTTAAAGATAAGCGTGGTTGTAGAAAGTGTCTAAGAGAATAGGGTTCGACAAAGAAAATCTTGTACACAATAGTTTTTATGAGAACATGATTGGTAAATGTATTTCGAAAATTAGATGTAATGTGTGTGTCTTTAAAGAAGATCTCAAATACGGTCAATAAAAATATTCTCTTATAATTAATATTCAACATCAAATTGTTCTGTATTATGTTAAATTAATTTTAAAAATTAAATTTAAATTCACGTGCTTACAAAAAAAGAGAATAATAATGAACATCCTGACTAAAGAACCTACTACATTAATAATATAAACTCTATAATATATAGTATTGCAACAAATGTCATCAGATCTGCAGTAGCACTACAGCCAAATTCCAAATGTTGAATTCCGGGTTCAAATCCCGGCTGCGGAAATGCATTTTATATAATCTAATTTTGTAGAAACTTTTGACAAACACTCTTCTTTTTGAAATAGAAATTATTTTGCTATAATATTGATCCTAAATTTAACATCAACTATTTTATTTTACACGAAAAATAGATATTTAATATTAAAAAGTTGTTGGACATTTTTTTATTATAAGAAATATTCATTAGTACTTATTTAAAAAGGTACCTTTATTATAGGTATCCAAAATTTAAAATTAAAATTTATTTAAAAATTGTTATAAAATATGCAACTTTAAGTAATTCAATGATTTTATAGGAAGTTTCTTTTAATATATTATTCATGATAATGTGTTCAAAATATATTGAGATATCTATTGGATTTAGAAACAAGTTAAACATAAGAGTTGTTACAGCAAGTGTCTTCACAATTTTTTTTATGAGAACATGAATGGTAAATGTGTTTCAAAAACTAGATGTGGGGTGTGTTTCTTTGAAGAAGACTTCAAACACTGTCAATAAAAATATTCTAATATAATTCATATTCAATGTCAAATCATTTAGTATTATATTAAATTATTTTAAAAATTAAATTTAAATTCGTGACAATAGAACCTACTACATTAATAATATATACTATATAATATATAGTATAGCAACAAATGTCATTAGATCCGCAGTAGCACTATAGGCAAATTCCAAATGTTGAATTCCGGGTTCAAATCCTGGGTGTGGAAAACTATTTTTAATAATCTAATTTTGTAAAAACTTTTGACAAACACTCTTCTTTTTGAAATTCAAATTATTTTGCTACAATATCGGTCCTAAATTTAACAATAACTACTTTGTTTTACACGAAAAATCGATATCAAATATTAAAGAGTTGTTGGACATTTTTTTTATTAAATAGAAAAATTCTTTTTGTACTTATTTAAAATGGTACCTTTATAATAGGTATCTAAAATTTAAAATTAAAATTTATTTAAAAATGGTTATAAAAAATGAAACTTTAAATAATTCCATGATTTTATAGTAATTTGCTTTTAATATATTATTCATGATATTGTGTTCAAAATATATTGAGATACCTATTGGATTTAGAAACATGTTAAAGATAAGTGTTGTTGTAGAAAGTGTCTAAGAGAATAGGGTTCGACAAAGAAAATCTTGTACACAATAGTTTTTATGAGAAAATGATTGGTAAATGTGTTTCGAAAATTAGATGTAATGTGTGTGTCTTTAAAGAAGATCTCAAATAGGGTCAATAAAAATATTATCTTATAATTAATATTCAACATCAAATCATTCAGTATTATGTTAAATTAATTTTAAAAATTAAATTTAAATTCACGTGCATACAAAAAAAGAGAATAATAATGAACTTCCTGACTAAAGAACCTACTACATTAATAATATAAACTCTATAATATATAGTATAGCAACAAATGTCATCAGATCCGCAATACACTACAAGAAATCAAGGTTTTTGTGAGGGCCAAAAGCCCTCACAAAGGGGTATAATCAGCCACAAAGGTGGATTTTGTGAGGGCTTTTGGCAGCCACAGAGAAGCTGGTCACAAAATTTTGTGAGGGCTTTTGCAGCCACAAAGTGCCTGAAACAGGTTGGCATTAGTGAGGGCTTTTGCAGCCACAAAAGACAGACATTTGTGAGGGCTTTTGCAGCCACAAAAGTCTGCATTTGTGAGGGCATAGGCCGCCACAAAGGACAGGCTGAATTTTTCTGATTTTACCTTTGTGAGGGCCCAGGCCGCCACAAATTCCCTCCTTTGTGAGGGCTTTTTGCCGCCACAAATGCCATCCTGATTAAAAAATAATATATTTTGTGTGGGTTTAGGCCGCCACAAAATAATACGTATTTAATAAATTAATTTTTAAATTCAAAATTAATAGTTTATTATAATATTATATATCATAAATTAATATAAATATAATATTAAAATTTAATTTATAATTAAATTAAAATTTATATTAAATTTAAAATATAATGTGATTATAAATTAAATTTAATATATAATAAACTAATCTTAATATAATTAAAAATTTAAAATAAAATATTTAAATTAAAATTAAAGATTAATAATTAAATTAAAGATTAATTTAAATAATAAAATATTAATAATAAAATATTTAAATTAATAACAAAATATTTAAATTATTAATAATATAATATTTAAATATTTAAATTAATAATTATAATTAAACATTAATTTAAATTATAAATAAATTTAAATTTAAATTAAATTAAAATTTAAATTAAATTAAAATTTAAATAAAATTAAAATTAAATATTAAAATAAAAATAAATATTATATATAAAAAAATAATATTAATAATAATTAAAGCTTGCTATAGCAATTACGACAAAATCAAATAAAACATGCATTCCAAAATTAACAATTAATGTCTTACAAACCCTAAATTAACAAATAATGTCTTACAAAGTGGAAATTAAACACACAATAATATCATACAACCCAAAAATAAATTATGAAATTCTTCAAATCACATCAATCCTCATAATAATTCCTCTGATCAGCTCCACTCCCACCATCATTATTTCTTGCATTCATACCCGACGAAAGAAGTCCCTCAAAAGTATTATTCATTTGTGTTGGAGGAGACATCATGCTTTGAAATTGAATTTCATCTTCAATGGCACCACCAATAGTCGAAGGAGGAGCCTTAGCTGGTTGAGGTTGATTTAAATCTGGTCTGATCAACCCATCTGTTGGCATAGTTGGTTGGTATGCAGTTTGATGATCTGGTTGAGGTTGAGGAAGTTGATGTGAAGATGATGGAGCATACTGATAATTATGAAAATATTGTTGTTGCTGAAACATTGGCTTCTGCTGTTGCTGGAAGGCAGAGTTCGAAGGATCCTGGTGTTGATGTAGGAAATTTGGAGGCGGTTGTTGCTGCTGGGAATATAGAGAGTAATTTGGTTGCCGCTGGAAAAGTGGTTGTTGATTCAAGTATTGAGGCCGAGGCGGGAACTGCTAATGAAAGACAGGGGGAAATGAAAATTGTTGTTGTTGAAATTGTTGTTGCTGCCGAAACTGCTGCTGCTGCTCTTGAAATCTCTGTTTCCATTCCTCATTCAATTTATCAATTGCAGCTTGTATCAGCTGTTGTGTCCTTTCTTCTTGCTTACTTGCCCATTGCTCCTTTAACTGGTCAAGATTATCTATCGGCGCCGGACGATGAGATCGATCCGTACTAGCATAAGAAGAAGACGTCTCAGTCTGAATATAGCCGGTTGGACCTTTCACAAAGGTTGATGATAAAGTACCGGCACCCAGCACACGCCCTTTGTACTTGCCACCACTGAGGTTCATAAAACTTGCGGTCTCATATTGTTTCCGCTGCACTGGACCAGCTCGCATAGCAGAAGGAAGAGTAGTTTGATAATCATCCCATTTTTTCATAACTTGTTGAAGTTGTTCCTATATTAAAAATAAAAAAATTAAAAATTAAAATAGTTAATAATTGATATATAATAATTTAAAGGTGTAATTAATATATAATAATCAATATATAATAATTACCTGAATCGTTTTTGATAATTCATCAGTATACTTATTTGTTTGAGGATTAACATGAAGATAGCGATGTATCTCAGCCTGAGTGACCTCCCTTCCAAGTTGCTTTTCCTAAAATATATATTAAATTAATGTCAAGTTTATAAGTTGGTGAAATGTGATGATTAATTGAATAAAAATTAATAGATATATATTATAAATAATAATTAATTACCATATAATATTTAATTTCTCGAGCAGACATGGAACCTCCCTTGTGAGTACTGGTACCCCTCTCAGATGCTCTATTAATCTTTGATTTTTCTCTCTTCTGTTTGTAAGCATCTGTGTTCCACTTCCTCCACAAAGCAGTCCAAACATTTTCACCAATCCAATTAGGCTGTTTTTCCTCGCCCTTATTACGTGCGTAAGACAATATAGATGAGAGACGCTTTAAAAAACGATGGTCAAATGAAGCCATAACTGTGGCATCATGCTCTCTTTTCCAAGTACATTTAGTCCGTTGTTTGTTTAAATTTAAAAAATATTAAAAATATAATTCAATTAAGCAATCAAATGTATATATAATTAATTAGTACTTAAATAAATTAATGTAATAACTTACTTTGAAACAATGTAAAAACTGATCAACTTCACTAAATTGAGGTGTCTTATCCTCTTTTATCTCACCCCAAGACAACCATGGTTTTTTGTATTTCTCTTGTATGACTTCAGCAATTGCCTTTACAGATGATTTAAAAGGAAGATATCTTCAAAATTTACATGCAAATTAAATATAAAAATTAATTAATAAAATAATGTAACATATGCAATAATAAAATATTTAACAATCATAATTAATTTAATCAATCATAGTTTACATACTCATCTCCTTTTGGAATGATGACAATGCGGTTGTAGCAATCAACACATCCGGGTTCAATTATTTCGTCTAAGGTATAAGGCTCTATTGGGACCTCCGGATATAGAGGAATAGCTCCATCACTAGTACCAATGGTCGGCATCGACATGAGAGATGGGTCATTAACAACACGTGGTTTAGCAACTTTTTTCTTACCACGTGATGTTTTGGATATTCCTCGTATTGCCACCGTTCCTGCTCCGCCTAATCCATCCGAACCTCCTGATCCTCCTACTCCCGACACTGAAGCCATGTCTATATATATATATATATATATATATATATATATATATCCATATCCATACATATATATAATATAATATATGTGTGTATGTACAATTAACATAAGATTAATTAATTAATAATGAAATATACATAAATAAATTTTAACACTCACAAAAATAAAGAAATATATATAAAATATAAATATATATATATATATATATATATATATATATATATATACATATCCATACAAATATATATATAAAAAATATAAATATATATATAATATACTTATCCATTAACATAAGATTAATTAATTAATAATGAAATATACATAAATAAATTTTAACACTCACATAAATAAAGAAATATATATAAAATATAAATATATATAATATTATACATATCCATATCGATACAAATATATATATTGTCGTTCATTTCACATTACAATATATAATATTATACATATCCATATCCATACAAATATATATATAATGCCTAATTAATTAATTGTCTTCGTCTTGGTCATCGTTATCATCAGTATATTCATTTGATGAGTGAATTAAGTCAATATTGCCTTCATCGTTCTCTAATTCATCTATTTCTTGTTCATCAACTTCTTCTCCAATGTGTGACTCATGACAAAGTTGACTAATAGTCTCATCTCCTATCACATGATCCAAATTTGACATTTCATCCATTTGAAATGCAACTTCTTCATTTTGACCTGCTTCAACTTCTTCTATTCCACTCGTTGGTCTTGTTTTGATTGCAGCACACCAACCTTGTTTGCTTTTGACAGTTGATGGATAAGGAACATAATACACTTGTATTACATTATGGGCCAGGGCAAATGGATCAAACCGTGGATATCTTTTGCTCATTCGAATGTCTACAGTATTGGATATCAAATTGATTTTAGTTCCTCTGCTAGATGGATCAAACCACTTACAGTAAAACAACACCACTTTTTTCGCATAATCTAGGAACGTGTAGTCAATTTCATAAATATGCTCAATTATGCCATAGAAATCTTCTACTACACCACTATCAGAGACACTTTTCATACAAACTCCACTATTAATTGTTTCTTTTCCTTCAGTCCAAGATTCAGTGTAAAATTTGTATCCATTGATGTAATAGGTGTGCCATTCTTTGAAACTTCTACTCGGGCCCATAGATAAGTGCCTTAAGTGGATGTTGATAGGAGTTTGTTCTTCCAGATGCACTTGTTGTTGAAACCATAATGGGAAATTTGAATGTATATCATCAGATGATTGTCCCGTATTTAAAAAAGCCCTGATCGATGACCATATATATGGTGAATATCAATTTAATCATATAATTAAATATAATTATTTAATAAGAAGAGGAATTTGAAACATACTCAATGTATGGTTTAACTTCGGTGCAGTTAATCAAAACGTGAACATGTGCCGCATTAAATACTTTGTCGCTTGGCCAGAAAATCGGAAAATCCCTACCAGCATGATGACCAGACAAGCAAAAAACTGATAAAGTATGTGGATGACGTATAACACTATCAGTAGCGTTTCTTCCGTTAACTGGTGACAATGTTTCATTGTTGAAATAATGAGAACAAAAGTGTGTTGTTTCACGGTGTAGGAAAGATGAACAAATTGAGCCCTCAACTCTAGCTTTGTTTTTCACCGACCGTTTTGAATAACCCATGAACCTATAATATACAAAGAGATGTACAATAAGCTCCATGTATATATATAAGTTGAAGTATATATTGAAATTAAAGAGATGTATATATATATATATCACCTTTCAAATGGATACATCCATCTATACTGAACTGGTCCACCAAGCCTAGCTTCACTTGCAAGATGCGCTGAAAGATGCTCCATGGAATCAAAAAACCCAGGAGGAAATACTTTCTCCAACTTACATAGAATGATCGGAATGTCATTTTCCATCTTGATCAGATCTTTATCAATGAGTGTTGAAGAACACAAATTCTTGAAATATTGACTCACTTCAATAAGTGGGTTCAATACATGTGTCGGTAAAGCACTAAAGGCAATAGGAAGTAAACACTCTAAAAATATATGACAATCATGACTTTTCATCCCATGCATCCTCCCATTTTCCACATCATCACATCTTGCCAAAATAGAACAATAATCGTCAGGCGTCTTCAGCTCTTTGATCCAACGATAAACAGATTTGGCTTCATCAGTAGATAAAGTGTAATTCGCACGAGGTTTTAGGGTCTTGCCGTTTTGTTCCACCAACAACAAATTTGGTCGTCTATAATATATACCTATGTCTTTTCTAGCTTTGTCATTATCTTTTGTTTTCCCTTTCACATTATCACAGTATTAAAGATGTTGTCAAAGAAATTTTTCTCAATATGCATAACATCGAGATTGTAACTCAAAAGATTATCTTTCCAATACGGTAGATCCCAAAAAATATATCTTTTTGTCCAATTGTGCCATTGTCCGTAACCTTGTGGTTTACAAGCCACACCATTAACAACATGTACCTTTGGCATATCTTTTACTTTATTCCAAACTTGTTCTGATGTCAATTTAAGCGGGGGTCCTAGACTTTCTGCATAGCCCTTCATAAATGCAGCTTTGTTCCTTCTAAATACATGATCAGCAGGTAAAAACCTACGATGCGAGTCAAACCACGATGCCTTCCCGCCAAATTTTAAAGTAAATGCTTTTGTATCTTCCATACAAATAGGACAAGCTAGTTTACCATGGGTGCCCCATCCTGACAACATCCCATAAGCGGGAAAATCATTAATGGTCCACATCAATGCAGCTCTCATCATAAAATTTTCTCTCCGAGCAATATCATATGTCAAGACACCATTCGACAACCTCTTCAAATCGTCAATCAAAGATTGTAAATAAATATCAATACCAGTTATAGGATTAGAAGGACATGGTATCACAGCAGCTAAGAACATATAAGGTTTAGACATACATATATCAAGAGGAAGATTGTAAGGAGTAACAATAACCGGCCAACAAGAATAAGGAGTAGACGATGCTTGTATGTAAGGCGTAAATCCATCTGAGGATAATCCAAGTCTTACATTGCGTGGATCTAACGCAAAATCAGGATGTATTTGATCAAAGTGTTTCCATGCCTCACCATCAGACGGATGTCGCAACTCGCCTGAATTTCTTCTATTCTCATAATGCCACGTCATCTTTCCTGCAGTTTGTATTGATGCAAACAATCTTTGCAATCTTGATACAATAGGGAGGTAAAACATTGCTTTCCTTGGAATTGATTTTCCCCTACTTACCCTAGAGTTATTCCTTTGGTGATACCTTGGTTCTTGACAAAACTTGCATTCAACTAAGTTTGCATCATTCATATCAAATTCATTGTCATAATACAACATGCAACCTTTAACACAACAATCAATCCTCTTGACACCTAATCCTAACTTTGACACTAACCGTTTCGCATCGTAATAACTTTGCGGCAAACCATCTCTAACAGGTGTTGCGTCTAGCATCATTTTAGTCATCAAATCCAAAGCTAAATCAGGAACATGAAATTGAGACTTTAGACCTAACAGTCTAATACACATTGATAACTTTGAGTTTGAAGAACCTTCAAACAATGGTTTATTTGTCTCTTTCAAAAGACCATAAAATCTCTGAGCTTCTTCATTGGGAAGTCCATCGGTATCATCATATTGATCTTCATTGAATGACAAATTAACCCCAACAACATCCGAGATCATATCATTCATCGCCTCAAAGTGTTGATACTTATAATAATCTATACCTAACATGTTAGTACTACTTGAAGGACCTATGTTATAATTCTCCAAAGATGTACTTGTATTAGCGCCGCCGGAGACTCTTCTCCATGATTAGTCCAAATCCAGTAGTTAGGCATAAATCCGTCTGCATACAAATGCACTCTTATTTCATCTTCACTTTTAAACCGTCTACATCGACATAAACAACATGGACATCTCATTCCCCCTTCATCTTGGACAATTTTTTGCACTCTCGCAAAATTAAGAAAGTCTTCGACCTTGTTAGCAAAACGTTGTTTAAGACCCTTTCTTCCAGGAAAATTCCTATCGTACATCCAACTACGGTCTAAATCCATATATATATATATATATATATATATATATATATATATATATATATCGATGTTTTATATATTAATTGCTTTATTTTTCAAAAGCATTATATATAAATTTTGACATATTTATATGTCAATTAGGGGAGCATGCATTTGCACACAATATAATATATTATTATCAATACAATAAATATATGTAAACCGAAATAAAATTTTAAATTATATATATTATTATACATATATCAATACTATCAAAAAATATCAATACTAACAAAAAAATAAACATTATATATATATATATATATAATATATATATATATATATATATATATATATTTGCAAACAATATAATAAATTATAAACAATATAATAAAATATCAATACTTATAACAAAAAATAATAATTAATATCATAAATTTTAATAATGTTTTTTTAAAATCAATAACTTTGATATATATATCAATTAGGGGATTATATATTAATTAATTTGCAAACAATATAATAAATTATTAATCAAGACTATATCATTATACAAACCTATATAAAATTTTAAATGATGTTTTTTTAAAAATGAAGACTAATAATCAAGACTTATTTATAACAAAAAATAATAATATCATCAATTTTAATAATGTTTTTTTAAATAATAATTATATTAAACCCAATATATTTTAACCGTGGTTTGAAACTTTAATTTATCATATATTAATATGTAAACAACATCATTCCTATTTTTTTAAAAATAAATTTATAAAACTAATCTAAATATATATATTACTAATCTATATTTTAAAAATAATATATATATATATATATATATATTTTTACTAATCTAAATTAAAAATATATAAAATACTAACTTGATGTCGAGTAGCGTCTGACTTCAAGCTTTCACTCACGTATGATGCTTGCAAGTCTTCGAAATAATTAACAAGCACTATAAAAATAAAAATCAATAACATTAATTAGTTATATCAAATTAAAAAAATAAAATTATAAAACTACATATATAATATAATTTATACTTACCAAATTTAAATGAAGCTTAAGAGTAATTTTGGGTAGAGATAAGGAGGAGAGAATAGTTAGAATGAGGTTTTAGAGATAAGTTGCATGTGAAAAAATGAAAGGAGGAGGGGAGAAATATATATAGTATTACCTTGAGCATTTGTGGCGGCCAAAGCAGCCACAATGCCAACGGATACTTCACTTTTGTGGCTGCCTGGGCGGCCAGAAACGCCAACGGCTATAATGCCAATTGTGGCAGCCTTTGCCGCCAAAACTGCCAACGGTACTATCCATTTGTGACGGCCTGAGCGGCCAGAAATGCCAGCTGTATCGGGCCTCCTTTGTGGCGGCCTTTGCAGCCACAAATGCCACATGTCCATTCCTTTGTAGCGGTCTATGCAGCCACAAACGCCCTAGTCACGTCAGTCCTTTTGTGAGAGCTTAGGCATCCACAAAATCCAGTTAAATATTTAAAAATTTGTAAGGGCTTTTTCAGCCACAAATAAAAACCAATTTCAATTTTGGCCTTTGTGAGGGATTTTTAGGTCACTAATTTGCGTTTATTATATTATTCATAATATTGTGTTCAAAATATATTGAGATACCTATTGGATTTAGAAACAAGTTAAAGATAAGTGTTGTTGTAGAAAGTGTCTAAGAGAATAGGGTTCGACAAAGAAAATCTTATACACAATAGTTTTTATGAGAACATGATTGGTAAATGTGTTTCGAAAATTAGATGTAATGTGTGTGTCTTTAAAGAATATCTCAAATACGGTCAATAAAAATAATCTCTTATAATTAATATTCAACATCAAATCATTCAGTATTATGTTAAATTAATTTTAAAAATTAAATTTAAATTCACGTGCATACAGAAAAAGAGAATAATAATGAACTTCCTGACTAAAGAACCTACTACATTAATAATATAAACTCTATAATATATAGTATTGCAACAAATGTCATCAGATCCGCAGTAGCACTACAGGCAAATTCCAAATGTTGAATTCTGGATTCAAATCCCAGCTGCGGAAAACCATTTTATATAATCTAATTTTGTAGAAACTTTTGACAAACACTCTTCTTTTTGAAATAGAAATTATTTTGCTACAATATCGATTCTAAATTTAACATCAACTATTTTGTTTTACACCAAAAATCGATATTAAATATTAAAAAGTTGTTGGACATTTTTTTTATTAAAAAAAATATTCATTAATACGTATTTAAAAAGGTACATTTATTATAGGTATCCAAAATTTAAAATTAAAATTTATTTAAAAATTGTTATAAAATATGCAACTTTAAATAATTAAATGATTTTATAGGAAGTTTCTTTTAATATATTATTCATGATAATGTGTTCAAAATATATTGAGATATCTATTGGATTTAGAAACAAGTTAAACATAAGATTTGTCACAGCAAGTGTCTTAAATAATAGGACACTGGAAAACAAATCTTATACACAATTGTTTTTATGAGAACATGAAGGGTAAATGTGTTTCGAAAACTAGATGTGGTGAGTGTTTCTTTGAAGAAGACCTCAAACACTGTCATTAAAAATATTCTATTATAATTAATATTCAATGTCAAATCATTTAGTATTATATTAAGTTATTTTAAAAATTAAATTTAAATTCGTGACAATAGAACCTATACATTAATAATATATACTATATAATATATAGTATAGCAACAAAATGTCATTATATCCGCAGTAGCACTACAGGCAAAATCCAAATGTTGAATTTCGAGTTCAAATCCTGGATGCGGAAAACTATTTTTAATAATCTAATTTTGTAGAAACTTTTGACAAACTCTCTTCTTTTTGAAATTGAAATTATTTTGCTACAATATCGGTCCTAAATTTAACAATAACTATTTTGTTTTACACAAAAAATCAATATCAAATATAAAAGAGTTGTTGGACATTTTTTTTATTAAATAGAAAAATTCATTTTGTACTTATTTAAAATGGTACCTTTATTATAGGTATCTAAAATTTAAAATTAAAATTTATTTAAAAATGGTTATAAAAAATGAAACTTTAAATAATTCAATGATTTGATAGTAATTTGCTTTTAATATATTATTCATGATATTTTGTTCAAAATATATTGAGATACCTATTGGATTTAGAAACAAGTTAAAGATAAGTGTTGTTGTAGAAAGTGTCTAAGAGAATAGGGTTCGACAAAGAAAACCTTATACACAATAGTTCTTATGAGAACATGATTGGTAAATGTGTTTCGAAAATTAGATGTAATGTGTGTGTCTTTAAAGAAGATCTCAAATACGATCAATAAAAATATTCTCTTATGATTAATATTCAACATCAAATCAATCAATATTATGTTAAATTAATTTTAAAAATTAAATATAAATTCACGTGCAAACAAAAAAAAAGAGAATAATAATGAACTTCCTGACTAAAGAACCTACTACATTAATAATATAAACTCTATAATATAAACTCTACATTAATAGTATTGCAACAAATGTCATCAGATCCGTAGTAGCACTACAGGAAAATTCCAAATGTTGAATTCCAGGTGCAAATCCCGACTGCGGAAAACCATTTTATATAATCTAATTTTGTAGAAACTTTTGACAAACACTCTTCTTTTTGAAATAGAAATTATTTTGCTACAATATCGATCATAAATTTAACATCAACTATTTTGTTTTACACGAAAAATCGATATTAAATATTAAAAAGTTGTTGGACACTGTTTTTATTAAAAAGAAAAATTCATTAGTACGTATTTAAAAAGGTACCTTTATTATAGGTATCCAAAATTTAAAATTAAAATTTATTTAAAAATTGTTATAAAATATGCAACTTTAAATAATTCTATGATTTTATAGGAAGTTTCTTTTAATATATTATTCATGATAATGTGTTCAAAATATATTGAGATATCTATTGGATTTAGAAACAAGTTAAACATAAGAGTTGTTACGACAAGTGTCTTAAAGAATAGGACACGGGAAAACAAATCTTATACACAATTGTTTTTATGAGAACATGAATGGTAAATGTGTTTTGAAAACTAGATGTGGTGAGTGTTTCTTTGAAGAAGACCTCAAACACGGTCAATAAAAATATTCTATTATAATTAATATTCAATGTCAAATCATTTAGTATTATATTAAATTATTTTAAAAATTAAACTTTAATTCGGGACAATAGAACCTACTACATTTATAATATATACTATATAGTATATAGTATAGCAACAAATGTCATTAGATCCGCAGTAGCACTACAGGCAAATTCCAAATGTTGAATTCCGGGTTCAAATCCCGGCTACAGAAAACTATTTTTAATAATCTAATTTTGTAGAAACTTTTGACAAACACTATTCTTTTTGAAATTGAAATTATTTTGCTACAATATCGGTCCTAAATTTAACAATAACTATTTTGTTTTACACGAAAAATCGATATGAAATATTAATGAGTTGTTGGACATTTATTTTATTAAATACAAAAATTCATTTTGTACTTATTTAAAATGGTACCTTTATTATTGGTATCTAAAATTTAAAATTAAAATTTATTTAAAAATGGTTATAAAAAATGAAACTTTAAATAATTCAATGATTTTATAGTAATTTGCTTTTATTATATTATTCATGATATTTTGTTCAAAATATATTGATATACCAATTGGATTTAGAAACAAGTTAAAGATAAGTGTTGTTGTAGAAAGTGTCTAAGAGAATAGGGTTCGACAAAGATAATCTTATACACAATAGTTTTTATGAGAACATGATTGGTAAATGTGTTTCGAAAATTAGATGTAATGTGTGTGTCTTTAAAGAAGATCTCAAATACGGTCAATAAAAATATTCTCTTATAATTAATATTCAACATCAAATCACTCAGTATTATGTTAAATTAATTTTAAAAATTAAATTTAAATTCACGTGTATACAAAAAAAGAGAATAATAATGAACTTCCTGACTAAAGAACCTACTACATTAATAATATAAACTCTATAATATATAGTAGTGCAACAAATGTCATCAGATTCGCAGTAGCACTACAGACAAATTCCAAATGTTGAATTCTAAATTTAAATCCCGGCTGCGGAAAACCATTTTATATAATGTAATTTTGTAGAAACTTTTGACAAACACTCTTCTTTTTGAAATAGAAACTATTTTGCTACAATATCGATCCTAAATTTAACATCAACTATTTTGTTTTACTCAAAAAATCGATAATAAATATTAAAAAGTTGTTGGACATTTTTTTTATTAAAAAGAAAAATTCATTAGTACGCATGATTTTATAATATTGCAAAAAATATAAACTCTATAATTTATAGTATTGCAAAAAATGTCATGAGATCTGTAGTAGCACTACAGGCAAATTCCAAATGTTGAATTCTGGGATCAAATCCCGGCTGCGGAAAACCATTTTATATAATCTAATTTTGTAGAAACTTTTGACAAACACTCTTCTTTTTGAAATAGAAATTATTTTGCTACAATATCGATCCTAAATTTAACATCAACTATTTTGTTTTACACGAAAAATCGATATTAAAGACTCCATAGTGGACTGAGCCAATGTTGTTTGTTCTTCGATTTCCAAGATACGACACCACTCGCTATACTAAAATATAGTCATTGGTTGCTTTGGAGTCATTGATAAAATGTTCCAATCAACAACTTGTATCCTTCAAGGTCGATAGGAAATCTTTGATGATGTAATATGAGACTCATGGTCCTTTTTAGGTATATCATGATTCTTTTGATAACGTACCAATGCTCCATACTAGGTCTACTAGTAAACCTTCACAAAAATTGCACGACGTAGGCTATGTCGGGTCTAGTATAATTAGTGGCATACTTGTGGCTGCCAATTATGCTCACATATTCAGTTTGTCTAACACTTTCACCAATGTTTTTGAAAAGTTTCACACATGGAACATATGGTGTGCATGCATGTTTACAGTCAAAGTAATTATATTTCTTTAGGATATTTTCAACATAATGAGATTGATCCAAAGAAATTCCTTTTGCTGACCTAATAATCTTGATTCCAAGGATTACATTTGCTTCTCTGAGGTTTTTCATATCAAAGTTGCTACTCAACAAGGATTTCACATTATTTACAGCATGAATGCTTGAGTCAAATATGAGTAAGTCGTCTACATAGAGACATATGATAGTTCAAATGCCATATTCCAATTTGTAATAAATACATTTGTCACTTTCATTCACTTTAACTCATTCGATATAATCAAGTTATCAAATTTTTTCATGTCATTGCTTAGGAGCCTGTTTAAGACCATACAGAGATTATCTAACTTAGTGACGTTGTCTTCTTGTCCATGAATTACAAAACCTTCAGGTTGTTCCATATAAATTTATTCTTTCAGTTCACCATTTAAAAAAGCAATTTTAGCATCCATATCTGGTGTATCACTATGTTATGAATAGATGCAACTGATATAAACACCCTAATGGATGTTATTCTAATGACTGGTGAAAAAGTATCGAAGAAATCTATATTTTCTCTTTGTCTAAAACCTTTGGCTACAAGGCGTGTCTTGTATTTATCAATAGTTCCATCAGGTTTTAATTTCTTTTTCAAGATCCATTTACAACCTATACATTTGTAACCAGGAGGCAAGTCTACTAAATATTAGGTCCTATTAGACTCTAGAGAATCCATTTTATCGTTTACTGCTTCGTGCAATAAATCTGCATTCAAAGATGACAAAGCTTCTTAAAGATTTTCAGGATCCTCTTCTAAATTATAGGCCGCTTATTCAGGTCCATAATTTTTAGCAACTCTGACTCTCTTAATTATTTGAGTTTCTATTTCACCTTGTTTGCTACTTCTAGTTACAGGAACATGGCTTGATTCACTGCCCCCACTATTTCTCCATTTGAAAGGGAATTTATTTTCATAGAAGTCAACATTATTTGACTCTATGATCACTTTTGCATTTAGGTCATAAAACCTATGCGCTTTATTTTTTACTGTATACCCAATGAATTCTCATTCATAGGCTTTATTGGAGAGTTTAATTTTCTCGGGATCGGGATTTCTGACATAAATCTGACCACCCCATGTTTAAAAATAAGACAAGTTCGGTTGTCTTTTCTTCACTATCTCATAAGGAGATGTTTTGTTTTTATATTTAAGAACTCTATTCAAAACATAGCAGCTTAGTAGTACATTTTTTGCACACCAATGAGATGCAACACTAAGCATACTAACAACAACTAGTTCGATAAGAGTTTTATTCCCTTTTTTTTCAACTTTACCATTCACTTCAAGCAATTATGGTGCATTTGTTCCATGTATAATTGCAGACAATTTATAAAACTTATTTAAACGAACTAGAATTATATTTGGAACCTTTTAATCTTTCTACTAAATTGATTTTCAATTTCAGTTACAAAGATTCTTAACATGTCAAGCATTTCATTTTTGTTTTTCATTTCTTGTTAACTTTCCCATCATGTTCACATATATCAAAGTGTAATAAATCTAAAGACTCAGATTCTCTTACTACAAGTTTATGTGAACTCTTTGTTATTTTACCTTGACCACTGAAACCACATTTTTAAAAATCATTTAACAATAACTTTGGAATTAAACCTAAACTACTTAATTTTGAAATCAAATATGTTCACATCACATAGTATAGCATGTCAAAAATCAAAATCGCACAACATGCATGCAAAAAGAGACATTTTATAGATTTCAACATTCAAATATAAAGAGACATATTAAATTTCAATATTTAATTTAAATATGACATGAGTGACGTACCTTAATAGATGATCTCATGAGTTATCTTCTGAATTTTATGGGAGTGCGCCTCCATGGATCTGTCATCAATCATCTCATACTCTGGGTAGCAGCTTACAACATACTTATTCATAGTATATCAAATATATGTAGCAGTATTGTTGGAATTGTAATAGTTGTACAAATCATCAGCAAGTCCATTAAGAATATAATTCTTATCATTATTCTCCCATGGGTTAATTCTCCAGCTTTCTTATTCTTTTCTGTTTGCTTTAAACTGAAACAGTTTATTAAAATCAGAGGCAACATAACCAAGTCCAGTAATATCTTCGATTGACATGGCAGAACGAAAAGTCTTAAAATTGTTTTTATTTTTTTTTAATGTCAGAAAACTATTTAAAAATCACAATTTATGTTACCGAATATATTACTAGGTTGAGTCGCGGACTAGGTCGCTCTCTTTAAGAAGTTTCACGATACTGCCCAAATCGTGCAAGACAGACTATCAACCACGAAGTCCCCAGGATAAAACAGCTTAGATTCACTGTATTAGAGTTCCGCTGCACCGTAGAAACCCGTTCTAGAATTACACCCTCAATATGGCGGTTAAAGCCACTCCCAATATGACGGTTAAAGTCACTCTCAATATGAAGGTTAAAGCCACTCTCAATATGATTTGCAATATGGTACTAAAGTTACCGTAAAAAATTAAAATTTAAAGTTGATACTTCGCAACGACATCAACATATGACACATGTACAACAATAGAGCTACCTTACATTTTTTATGAATCTAGTCCCCCACAAGAATTGTTGATCAAATCAGAAACTTAAATGAAAACTTCTAAATATAAGGTGTGACAATAACTTTAGATTAGACGAGAAAATCTAAGGTAGGGAGGACACAATGAAAATAGGCATATTTTAACAAAGAAGACTTACCTCAATAAGAAAAAATGGTCCAAGACTTGCAATTTTCATCCCTTATCAAAGAGTTAAAAATATAAGTTAGATGATAATATAATCATAGTAAAAGTAACTAAATCAAAATATAAAGCATATTAAAGATCATCAGCAATATGAGATAATGGTTAATAAGAAAATAGAAGACTATATAATGATGAAATGTCAAAATCAAAATGAGAAATGTTTGTTCTCCTTAAAAAAAAGTGCAAATTCTTATTCTCTAAGGAAGAGTTAAATGTGACATAAATTTTGACAATACAACTAACTATTATTATCATATATAAATGAGGATGTAAAAAATGTTAAAGAATACTTTAGAAAAATAAAGAGTTGTAGTGCATTTTGAATCAAGTAATTAAAATTCAATTGCTAAGAACCCAACATTAAACACCAATTCTGAAGAAAAAAGTCAATTATTTTAATTTCTCAGCATATAAAATGACTTTACTTTGATTGTAGTATTAAAAAGAGTTTTTGCATTTTAATATTTTTTGTGAACATTAACCAAATTGAAAAATCAAATTAAAAACAGTGTTTAATGTATAATAATTCAAAAATAAAACTACTTCTCAAAATTCAAAAAGAACTGTTAAATTTATTATATGCATTAAAAAACTGAAATACATTTATTTAAAAGTGCATTAGAACAATAGAAATATTATTACTTAGTTAAGTAAATAAAAGAAGAGAAACAAATAAAATCAACATACTGATATATGATATATGTGTGAAATAAATAAAAGCACACAATATATTGCGAATATATACTTCAAAAAATAAATGACAAGAGAATTACAAATATACCACTAATTTGGGTTGAGAACGTAAATAGACAACAACAATTGAAATACAAAACATATAATTTAGTTAATAATTAAATCACATATTTAAATAATAAAAATAAATTACAAAATTTACTATAATTTAAAAAAAATAAAATTGTTTTATGAACCTAACTTTTATACACAATCATTATATTAATATGTGTAAGGAAACAAACAATACAATTTGTTACAAGAATTGGCCTAAGTGGCGGTAAACCCCAAACCAAATCATTGCTCCTATGCTTTACCCAAGAACATTTTGTAATTAATATAAAATTCATCCAATAAAGCAAAACAAAACAAAATGATACTCTTGCATGTACCCAAACCAGCCTCAATCTCATCTTCTATTGATTCACACCTTCCAACCAACCCAATAAACATTCCCTTACCTATTGCTTCTTGGAAGAGAAATCAAAGTAGAAAGTTAGAGAACTAGAGAGATAAAGAGGCGTAGAAGGAGAAGAAAAAGATGAAATGAAAGTTTTGTTCATTGTTGAAGACTAGAGACGAAGACATTTAGGCAAGCTTTGAAGATGAGAAAGAAACTTGAAGAAGCTAGGGATTTTCCTCATAGCAATTGAAATTGGAATCAATATTTGGGTCTCAAATCCCTTCATAAGTTAATATGGAATCCTCAACTAAAAACCTCTCTAAGGTTAGCTTAGAATTTTTAATCTAATTGAAAATAAGAATCAAGTATTTATCTTGCCTCCCCCTCTTTGCATGTGAATATTTGGAATATTGTTGGTGCATGTTCTATTGGAACATTTGATGAATTTGTGATGAAATATTTGTTTGATTAGTATGACATTTTGAGTTTTGTGTGGGTTAGGTTTGTAGAAAAATTAAGAATAAAAAGTGGTTTGATAAAAGGATTTATGATTTTTTTAATGTTTTCATGTTTGAGGTTTTTTATTGTTGAAATCTTGTTTTAAATCAAGTTGGTTTTATATTTAGAGTTTTGATTCAGATTTATGATTGAAGAAAATCTTTGACCAAGTTGATAAGATGTGGTCAAATGTTTTTGAAGAAAATCTAAATTAAGTTTTGATTATGATTGAAGAAAATCTTAAACCAAGTTGAAGAGAAGATATGGTCAAAATTTGAAGAAGATTTGATCAAGATTTATCACAAAAAGGTATGAATTATTTACAAGAAAATTTGATCAAGATTTATCTACAACAAAATATGAACAATATCAATATCAAGAATTTATAAACTTAATTTGAACAAAATACAAACATAATCAATCTAGAAGAACTGCTCAGATAGAATTCTGAAATAAAGAATTGGCTAAAGAACAAATTATTAAAGCTCGTTGTTGACCATGCTAGGAATGAAGATACAATTCATAACTAAACAAAGACTAATTTAAAGCTCTAGTTTATTGATAAATAGATACTTAAGACTGAAGAAGAAGATCATTGTTGACCAAGCTAGGAGTGAAGATACAATTCATAATTAAATAAGGACTAAATTAAATCTCTAGTTTATTGATAAATAGATACTTAAGGATGTAGAAGAAGATCATTGAAAAATAAAAAATAAAAAGAGTAGAAGAACTCAAGCTCAAAATTCCAAATTTATCTTAGAATTCAAACAGAGAAACACTTGTTCGAATGAGAAATATTTACTAAGTGTTTTTCATAGAGTGTGATAGTCATTGTTATAATCAACTTATTAGAAACAAATACTCAAGTTCCAAGCTTTTGTATTCAAACATGATAGTGGTGCTAGTGTGTCTTCAACAATCTGGGTAGTCAGGTTGTGTGGAGAAAACTTGACTTGTAGGGCCAAGGTGTTAGTGTGTCTTCAATAATATGGGGTTGTCAGGTTGTGTGAAGAAGAATTGCCTTGTAGGGTCAAGGTGTTAGTGTGCCTTCAACAATCTAGGATTGTCAGGTTGTGTGAAGAAGACTTGGCTGGTAGAGTAAAGGTGTTTGTGTTCTTCAAAAGTTTGGGGATGTCAGGTTGTTTGAGAAGACTAGCTTGGAGGGTCAGGTGCTTTGTAATTCAAGGTATTTGAATTAGTGGATTAAAGCCTTCTGAATGAGGGGACTAGATGTAGCCAAGTTAGTGGTTAACCAAGATAAATCTATGTGTCCAATTATTTATGCTTTCATTGTTTGTTTCCTTTAAACCTAATTGTTTCTTATCTAAGTAAATCATAAAAATCAACTAGCCTTCATCAAATTAGCAAAAAATTATCAACTTTGCAAACACAATTCATCCTCCCTTTTGTGTTTGCATCTTTAATATCAATTTTTAAATTGGGGATTTGGATTAAAATTGTTGCAGCGTTTGAGTTTAGGGGGATTGAAATGAGAAACTAGGTTGTATTTCATAGTTTAATATTGTTGAATATGCCCAATCTCACCGAGCGACCAAAGGGCTCGCTGGGCCAATTAAGTTTGATGCTAGAAGGGTTTGGCTACTCATAAATCTTGCTAGATGAAGATATGGCTTCGTCTAGAGAAAATGAGTAGACTTGGACTCTTTTACATGTATTTTTCATGATTATTTTGATTTGGCTTCAGTTATCTAGTGTCTCGTGCTTCATTTAGGAAATTAGAAAACATAGAAACCACACACATAAACCTTTCATGAATGATCTTAGATTTTGATATTGCATTTTGTATGAACTTGATGTGAAATGTGTGAATTAAAAAAATGATTTTGGTTCTTATATTTATATATGTATGCATATATATAAATTTACATAGTTATTTCTATGTATATGGTTGACAAGATCTTAACAGTATTTTTTTTATTTTATGTTACTGAGTTTTATAACTCACTTTGTCGTTGAGAGTAATATTTTTCAGATTTTAATATTGAAGAACTGAAGAGTACATCCAAATTTCTCCTTAACATTTCAATATGTAGAAGTCTTGGCATCAATCACAATCAAGTCGTAGTTTTAGAAATATTTTTATTTTCACTAGTTTGTCCCTTTATATGTACAAAAGTCCTTTGTATTTGGTGTTTGAGTGGTCGTAAATGAGTCCCTTTTGATTTCAATAAAGAAAAAATATTTTTATTTCAACTCAAATTTAATTTCTTTTAATTCTACTTTTTATATTTAAAATTTTGAGAAATTTAAAATCTTCTATATATTTTGAGGGGATACACTAAACATTAAAATGAATTTTGGATATTCTATAAAATAATATGAAACTAAATTAACTTGTGGATATTGGTACCAAATTTTTTAAAAGAATAAACGTGAAAATGAAAATTTTGTAAAATTTATGATTGAAAAAGATATTTTGATATTTTATGATTCTCAACCACATTAACATAAATGGTAACAAAAAGTATAGTAAGTACTACCTTTTATTCTCTCATTCCTATTTATGGTTATTGATATTAGTCACGTTATTATTATTTTTTTAA
>JBBPBR010000003.1:53068523-53079422 GCA_037974775.1 Cicer pinnatifidum
GACAACATTGTTGAAATTTTAAAACATAAAATATCAAACTGACACTTAGAATTAAAATAAATGACCAACTCGAGAAAAAAAAATATAAAGGACTAAAATGTTACCTAAAATTAAGTTAAGGGACCGCAGATGTAATTTAGCCTAAAAAATATACTCTTTTACACTCTCCTCTTCTTCTATATAAAGAGTGCACCACCAACACATAAGACAATCAAGAGGAATGAACAAATTGATCAAATAAGATTGGTCTTTGTGCCTAATTTAAATTATATAGACTTTATTTAATTATGATAGACTTTAGTTTTTATTAATATATAGTAATATTTTTTTTAACTTAAAATTAAGGGAGATCTTTGCTACTTAATATAATCCTATCAAATTCAAGAATTAATCTCTGTAATTGTGGGTAGAGGTACCCGATTCACACTAATAAAAAAAATTGAAAGAACACATTTATTTCTTTAATTTTTTTTATTCATTAAATTCAAAACTAAATTTAAAGTCAAAAATAAATTTATAACAACCTTGAGTTGAGTTTCAAACTAAATGAATTATTATCAAATCGCATCAATTCTTATCAAATCCAGTAGAGGGAACCCAAATTTAACACAACTTCACTCATTTTCAGCCCAAGTGGGGTGTGGGGACCCTTGACATATGATTGCACGATAATCGAAATGATGTTTTGACAAAGTCATAGTGTGTGAATGTGTGTATATATAGATATATATATATATATATATATATATATATATATATATATCTCACTTTGACACAAAAATATCTTTGGCTTATTATACAAACTAACAACACATGCGGTTGCTTTTGATTTTCAGTCCTGCTTGAACCAAAAGCATCCAAGTACTAAATGAATATGCTTATTCCCTTACAAGAAACAGTTGCTTTCTAGATACTTGAAGAAAAAGTCTACTCAAGGAAAATCAAGATACACAATTTGCTTTTGCAGCATCATGTATGTGTACGGAATAAGTTGCGGCCAACTCAACCATTTTTTTCAAATTATGGTGTGGCTTTGTGCTATTTCTAATCATAGTTCTCATTAATGCGTTGACACATAAAAAGAGTTTATCGTGACAACATGACAACATATATAGTTCTGTTTTTCTTGCAATTTCAATTTCAATTTCAATTATACATCCCCTACCAATGCCGATACGCAAGCAAGCACACATGCAAATTCAAGCAATAATGAACTAATTTTTCTATTTTTTTTTTTCCTTTTCTTTTTCTCCATTTCAATTTGTATTTCCCTAGAACATGTAATACTTATAATTTATTAGGATGGCAATGGAACAGGTCGGAGGTAAATTTTGTCTCTGTCCACCCTATCATCTGTTTTTGTTTGGTGTCAAGCTCCACATTTTAAAGAAAATCAAAATTCATTCTAGTATTTGGTTAAATTATATCTTTTTTGTCAAATGTTTTTGAATGAATATTCGTAGGTACAGATTATACTATCATATTTAATAATATATTTATTTACAGATTTTAATAAATAGCTTAATTAAAAAATGTTTAATAAACTTTTTTTGAATAAATTTTGAATTCAATTAATATATGTACTAACAATAAAAAAAAATACACTTTTTAAACGGAAAATTAACTATTCCTTATTATTTTATAAGAATATAACTTTATTTTCCACTTTTTCCTCCTTCAATTTGTATTTTAGTAGAAAGTGCTACGAGGCCTAATAATGTAAATCAATTTTTTAACTTGTTTTAAGTAGTGTTTGTTTACTATTCCGTCTATAAAAAAATAATTAACTTTATTTACAAAATTAGCATTGCATTAATTTCACACACTGATTTCATTGCACTAAATTTATTAGTCAAAAATAAAATAAAATACGAAATCTATTCCCTTTTTTGCACTAGTACTGCATTTTCAAATAATTTGATTGTTCTTCCATGTGATGCGTTAATCGATCGATCTAAATTACTTGAGCAAAAGCTCGTAGAAAGTTACAAGCAAAACCCCAAAACAAGGATCACTTTCTTACAATTGCAATAACATATATTTATTCTCTTCCCATATTCTTTATTCTTCAATTTTTTATTTTACAATTTATCCACACCGACACCTCATTTACCCATTTTCACACTCTTTCATCAAAAGAAACTTGCTGCCACTCTAAGCAAGTAAACAAAGTCATCACATAGAAAATATATATCTAGTGCATCACCAAAATCAAGAAGAACAATTTTTTTACCAAAATGACAATCATCATGGGAAAGATATTGCTAACACTATTATTGCTATCATCAATTTTCTCAATAGCCACTTCATCAAAAAGAAAATCAAAATCTTCAAACAACAACAACATAGATTGGTGGTGTAACCAAACCCCACACCCCGAAGCATGCAAATTCTACACAAAACAAACACATTACAATCACAAACAAAACATCAAACACAAATCAAAATTCCGTGAAATTCTTATTCATTTAGCCTTAGAGAGAGCCGTTATAATGCGAAACATAGCACGTGACTTAGGACAAAACAATTGGTTAACAACCAAGAAGAAAAAATCCGTGTCACGTGACTGTTTAAAACTCTACGACAACACAGTTTTTCATCTCAACAGAACATTTCATAATCTTCACATCAAAAAAACTTGTTCATCATTCGACGCACAAACATGGCTCAGCACTGCTTATACAAACATCGAAACATGTCGAAACGGAGCGTTAGAATTAAACATTCCAGATTTTGTTTTACCAATCATGAAGAAAAACATGACAGAGATTATTAGCAATGGTTTGTTCGTCAATTGGGAATTCGTTAAACACGAAAATGTTCATCACACCGACGACGACATCAAAGAAGCTTTTCCAAGATGGTTATCGATTCGAGAGAGGAGACTATTGGAATCTTCGAGTTTGAAGGCGCATTTAGTTGTGGCGAAAGACGGTTCAGGGCATTTTAGGAGTATTCAAAGTGCTATTAATGCTGCTGGGAAGAGAAGGGTAAAAACGAGATTTGTTATACGTGTGAAGAGAGGTGTTTATAGAGAGAATATTTTGATTGGAAAAATGAATGATAATATAATGTTGGTTGGTGATGGAATGAGGTTTACAATTATTACAAGTGATAGAAATGTTCAAGCTGGTTTTACAACGTATAGTTCTGCCACTGCAGGTGATTATATAAACTTAACTATTTCATCTATTTTCTCTTCCTTTGTGTTTATGCTTATATTGGAGTCAATACCGACAATCAACCTATGAGAACATTGGCACAGGCCTCCAATTACGGAGCCTTCAAAGAATTTTATAGCATATCTCATCTTTAAAAAATTGCATTGATATTCTTAATTTTGTTCGGAGTACTCTTACATTTTATATTTGAACTTTATATTCACTTTATGTTTACATTAAGTGCCAGTTTTCCCACGGCTGTGAGTATGTTACGGGACTGCATACCAGCACACACTCTTAGAATTTTGAATCTTCATGTTAGGATTTTATGATTTTAAGATTCGATATTTAGATTCAGACCTCCAAAATCATTAAGACGACTCTGATAAGAGTATATGATTAAATAATCTCGTTTAGATCAAACACATGCTAATTTATTTGTTGTGGATCATAGGAATAGATGGACTTCACTTTATTGCACGTGACATTACTTTTGAAAATACTGCGGGACCTCGAAGGGGTCAAGCAGTGGCACTTCGATCAGCATCAGATCTCTCTGTCTTCTATCGTTGCGCGTTTAAAGGGTATCAAGACACTCTCATGGTTCATGCACAGCGTCAATTTTATAGAGAATGTTATATCTATGGGACTGTTGATTTCATCTTTGGCAATGCCGCTGTAGTTTTTCAAAATTGCATGATTTTAGTTAGAAGACCTTTAAATGGACAAGCAAACATGATCACAGCGCAAGGTAGAGATGACCCATTTCAGAACACTGGAATTTCAATTCAGAATTCACAAATTAGAGCAGCTCCAGACTTCAAACCCGTTGTTTCGAAATTCAATACTTTTATTGGTCGGCCATGGCAAAGATACTCTAGAGTTGTGGTTATGAAATCTTTCATGGATAACTTGGTTAGTCCATTGGGTTGGTCTCCATGGGGAGGTACTAATTTTGCTCAAAATACTTTATTTTATGGAGAATATAAAAATTTTGGGCCTGGCTCATCAACAAGAAACAGAGTAAGATGGCCTGGTTATCATGTTATGAATAGCCCAACTGAGGCATCACAGTTCACTGTTGCTAATCTCCTTGCTGGTGGTTCGTGGTTACCTGCCACTGGTGTGCCATTCACTTCTGGCCTTTAATCATTGTCATGTATGCTGTATTTGCTTAGTTAAATTTGTTGTTTTCAATTGGTTCAAATTAAATTATTATATTGTAGTTTGTGTGTAAAACAATACAACATTCTTTTGTACATTTTGAGACAAATAATAAATTATAATTGCTGTATCCTTTTATTTGTTGTTCATTTAAATGTGCATTTACTTAGAGTTTTTTTGCAACATCCTATTTTTTTTTCTAATTTATAATTCTGTGATATTTGATGTGTTATGAGTAGATTAATTAAACTAATAATTTAATATGGTGGGTAACCAAGTCAATCTGTTTTGACTATCTTCATTGAACAAAAATGACGTGTCACCACAAGACGCATAACACTCTGAAAATCTTTGTGATTCAATGTCTCCATAAAACTCGTATTTTGGATTGGGTCACCTCTATGTAGTTTCAGCTTCAAGAAAATCTTCATACGAATAGCCGACACATCTATTATAGGCACATTTATTACTAATTACTAGTTGATCGACTAATGTGTGCGCCTTCTCCCTTATCATGTAGTTGAATTTGTGGGTTTCTTCTCCTTGTTTCGTATTTTCATGTTTTGGCTGAAACGATTATGCCTGCAGTTGTCTTTTTCTTCCTGAATCGTGGCTCTTTAAAATGTGACTTTAGTCTTATTTTTACTTTAAAAATAATATTTAGTAACTTTTTTTTTCTTAACTCGAGTTTAAATTTAGAATATCTTAACAAGTAATGCAAATCAATTTCACTATTCATCAACTTTCACTTTAAAATAACTCAATAATTTAAAATTAAATTACTAATTAATCTCTTCAAAGTAAAAGTCATTTTCAATAAGTGGTTAAATGAAATTTATTTCGATGGAGAGAAGTTCAAGTGAACTAGAATCGACTATTACTAATTTGATTCATCTCAATTCAACCGTCGGTTGTATCCCGATAAAACATAAATATTTATGAAGGTAAAAAATATTTTTTTAATATTTTTACAAATTTTTTTAACATGCTTGTTTATTATTTTTCCAATGTGTATAGTTTCTGTTATAAAAACTGATATGAAACTGTAGAATCCAATGCGAAAATTAAAAATAAAATAAAAAAGAATTAGAACATATATATTGACAAGACTTCGTTAATTGTTTTTTCAATTTATTTTAAGATAAGCCGTCCCTTCTATATAAATATATTCGTTTTTTTAGAACGAAAGTAAAGAAAAACTTTTAAATCTTTTTTTTCTTCTTCTGAAAGAAGCGACTTTGAATTGAGCACAAACAATGGAATGAAGGAAGGGCCAAAATAAAAACATCGAATTGGATCATTGTTGTGAATGTGTGTTTATTAAGATTGGTCAAAAATGATGTGTAGCCTAAGTAGGACACTATTTAAGTAAAGAGTCATAGTGACCATTAGAAGCACAATGGCAACCTTATCAATGCTTCCAAACTAAAATTCACCAACTACGAAATGAAGGCACTATAAGTGCCTCCTTCTTTTATTGCATGAACATTCATTCCCTTTTTCTTACTTTTTCTTTATTATTTGTATAAATTACTTGCTTATTAAGAGAAACATAATTTTGTCCTTACTTTTCTTGAACATATATACATGCTTATTTTAGGTGTATTTCTCATAATTTTGTACTTCATATACATGTTGACTCATTGTTGTCGCGTTTCTTTCCCTAAACATTAACCTTTTCTTCTTCCTTTTTCTTTTTGTTTTCGTAAATTACAAAACAAAATAAAAAAATACGCGCTTATTTGAAGTCTTGCTTTTTTTTTTTTTTTCAAGTCCATTCTTATAATTAATATATTATCATTAATTACTATATTCCTAAATGGGTTTGGATCAAAGGTTGATGAAGATGATCATGATAATTGTTTGTGCTCTTTTGGGTGTAACTCAAAGAAGCATGAGTTGGCAGCATAATTATGGGGAAGCATTGTCAAAGAGCATATTGTTCTTTGAAGGGCAAAGGTCAGGGAAGTTACCACCAACACAAAGAATGACATGGAGGAAGGATTCTGCATTTGAAGATGGATTTCAACTTGATGATGATCGATTCTTTGATAAAGTAACTCTCTATTAATTTAACTTTCATCCATTTATCTAAATTTTATTAATTGTTGCCCTTCACCATTTACATATATAATATTTAGTCAAATTTTTGGCATTGTCTTTATATTCTGTTGGGAGATATGGTTGTGTACATTGGATAAACATTTTAATTAATTGTATATCACAAAAGTGCTTATTATAAAGTCCTACTATTTTTATATGAATTTTTAAGTTATGTTCATAATTATCTATATCTTATAAATTAGTTAAAATTATTTTGAAGACATCTCATAAAATATTTCAAAAGTTTTTCTAAGCAGTTTTAGAAGTGTTTATTGTCAATAGATAAATTCAAGAAAGTAAATACAAACAACTATATATATGAAATGTGATGAGCTTCTAGTTTAAAGAATTGGGAAGAAATTAAATAAACTCAACTCATTTCAAAGAGTGTTTAGATTTTGATAGTTTTTTTTGCATTTGTGCTCTTCACCTATTTATTTGAATATTTCCTCTATTTTAATCGTGTATCATAATTGATGCACATAACTACAAGTAGTGTAAATAAAATAGGAATATAACGTTTGAACTTTGAACATCAAACGGGATATCAAATATGACATTCCTCTGTTTTGTGGAATATTTTCAAAATCAATGTATGGTATTAACTAAAAAATATTTTTATTACAATATTTATAAATATAGTTCTATTTTGAAGTAATCGAAGGATATTTTGTCTTTTGTAATAATGAAAATTATTATGACCAACACAGTTGGGTCATGTGTTCTCTGTTGTTCGAGACTCAATTTAGAATATGAATAAAGTTTCTTATTTCACTGAGTCTTTTTATTTAGGAATAGAAAAGGCAAACGATTTTAATTGTTTCTCCTATAAAATAAAATAATGATTTATTGACTAAGACACGTGCCGTCATAATACAAAGTAACATTATAAAATTTGATAGACATATTAATAATAAGTATTTTAAGACACACCGTTAAGTTATTTTAGAAGAATAGAAGATTAAATATTATTGACACATTAAATATTCTTCTTTTTTATTTCATAACCAGTATATTTAGAACATTTGTTAGTCTGAACTAATTTTATATATGTGCATGATCAGTTATATCAAAATTAAAAATATCAAACTTTATGTGACCCTTTTTTTCTGACAAATCAAACTATGTGTGACTTAATAGAGTGACTTGTGGAATTTGGAAAATAATTTGGCTCTTTACCGTTTCATAAGACACAAGTGGTTACTATAAATTTTTTCTTTGGTTCTAAGTGATTATTATTTTTAATAACTAGCTCTTTTATTTTTATTTTTAAAATTATTATATGAATATGATTTTTTATTTTTTTTTATATTAAAATGTCAAATCGATCTATCTATTCTATTCGAAAGAGTTTGATTACATAAATGAATCAATTCGATCTGATCTACTTTATTATTGAACTATAATTTATTAAGATTGATTCACCTGAAATGAATTATGTGGACCAATGATCTTATTCAACCATTTTATTTTTTATATTTTCTTCTTTTAATTAATAAAAATTCCAACAAAATTATATTTAAGTGACCGATCACATGTACATAATACTAGGTTGACTTGATTGGTGGTTACTATGATGCGGGTGACAATGTGAAATTCAATTTCCCAATGGCATTTTCAACAACAATGCTGGCTTGGAGTGTTATAGAGTTTGGAAAGTTCATGGGCCAAGATCTTAACCATGCATTAGATGCTATAGGTTGGGCCACAGATTATTTACTTAAATCCACAAATATCCCAGGAATTGTGTTTGCACAAGTTGGTGACCCACATGGTGATCATAATTGTTGGGAGAGACCTGAAGATATGGACACTCCTAGAACAACATTTTTTGTTAGTAGAGAGAATCCTGGATCTGAAGTTTCAGCTGAAATTGCAGCAGCACTTGCAGCCTCTTCTATTGTATTTAGGAGATATCAGAATTTTGAATATTCTGAAAGGCTTCTTCAAAGGGCTATAATGGTAAATGCAATACATCTTTTCTTTAATATTTCTTATTTATTATAAAATAATTAATTAAATAAGTTTTTAATTTCTATAAAATTTCAATAGTCTTTAGGCCATTTAAACATCTCCTTTACAAAAATTTAGAATTTTTTAAGAAGAGATAAATTAAATATGAATTTTAAAGATTTTAACTCTTAAAATTAATATTTAATTAACTTTTTGTTAAAAAATTATAAAATTTTGTGAGTGAAATTCTTATAATATTCTTTACATACTTGTAAATATGTATTTTTATAAGTGAGAGGTTACCTCATCTTAAAAGCCAATTTTAAACCATTGAATTAAATTCTATTTAAATTTAAAAATAGTATCATAGTCTATCCAAATATTTTATATCAGGTAAGATAAAAAGTACGTTAATAACTTCACATTAAATAAAATACAATCTAAAAATATATTTATAAATTAGAAGCAATTTTCATCTTATAAATTAACTTTTTTAATGATTGAATTAGGCTCACCCAAATTTTAAGAATAATCATGCAATTGGTGCAATAAAAAGTTTTAGTATGGTTGAATCAGTATAGGAGTTTGTATTTTGTATTTGATTAATTAAAGTCGAAATATGAGCCATGATCTCAATCCAATAGTGTCCATTTCTTGCCTTTAGGTTTTTTTTTTTTTTTTTATATTGCAAAAATTTACAATTAGGCTTTATATACATCAACATTTATACAATTTTTCCTTTTCTATGGAATTAGGTTTTTGACTTTGCAGATAAATACAGAGGATCATACAATGACAGCCTTGGTTCGTATGTATGCCCATTCTATTGTGATTTTAGTGGCTACCAGGTATGCCTAGCTATCATGTTCTAATTTTTATTTATATAAGTTTTTAATTTCTATAAAATTTTATTATTTTAATTTTAGTTTTTATAAAAATTTCAGTAATTTTAGTTTCCTATAATTATTTATTTTTTATTTTGTTGCTTATTTTAAATCAACTTTTGTGTATGTTTTGAATTTGTGAATATTTTTTTTGCAATGATATTTAGAAAATATTTAGCAACTTTCTTGTAAAATTTTAGAAATTTTAAGAAATATTAAATTAAATATGAATTTTTTATGTTTTTTAGAGTTTAAAAATTCATGATTAATTTATCGTTCCTTAAAAAAATCTAAATTTTTATCGAAAAAAATTCTTATAATATTTGAAATATTACTGTAAAAATTTATAAAATTTATAAGAGTTGATTTAAAATATAGACCACAAATGAAAATAAAATTCTTTAGAGGACTAAAGTTAACGTAATTTTTTTATAAAAACCAAAAACCAAAAATAAAATAGTAAAATTTTATAAGGAGTAAAAATTTATTTAACTCTATTTTTTTATTCCTAAATTTGAATTTCAAAGACATTCTTTTAATTAATACTATATTATGTTGTTGAATCCATTTGTTTCAAAAATAAAATAATAAAATTTTATAAAAAATAAAAATTTATCTAATTCTATTTTTTTATTCTTAAATTTGAATTTCAAAGAGACTCTTTTAATTAATACTATATTATGTTGTTCAGTCCATTTTTTATAATTTATTTCGTTAAAAAGATCATCAGTTTTGGTAAAAGTAATTATTTTTAAAAGTATTCAATCGTTTATTACAAGTAGATATTTTTAAAAAATATCCTTTTTTTTTCACTGAAATGTCACATTCCCAAAACATATTAACTGATAGTCTTACTTTTTGGACTTAGTAGGAGGTCGTTGATTTAGAGTGCGACCAACTAAAGGTCGTAGGCCTAAAGGGCGACCTCGCACTAAGATATTTTTTTCTTTCGTTTTAATAATTATTATCTCATTTTAATAATTGTTATTAATTATTTAATAAATTAAAAATTATTAAATTATTAAAAAATATAAAATACTAATAATTTAGTAAAATAAAATACATTAGTAAATAATAATAATATAAATAATAATAATTATCATTATTATTATTACAAATAATTATAATTAAAAATAGTAAATTATATTATAAATTTCAAAGAAAATACATTAAAAAAAATACATCTAATTTGAGTAGATGTGCTCGCAACATTTAGACAATGTCTCCTAGTATGACTAGAGTTCCGACAAAATCTGCATTTTTTTGGTACTCTCTCTATAGTGTCCATTTATGTTTTAATGTGTATGCTCTTTGGATGACTTTTCTTAACTTTCCGCATTAGTGGATTGTGAGACACTTTAACACCTTCATATTCTAACCAATATCCTTTGTTTGGTATAGATGAGAATATTTTGTCAGAGACTTTTAGTATCGTTTCTAATAAGGTAATGCACATTCAATTTACCAATCACATAAAAATCAATTTTTTTTTTTTGCGGTTAAATTAATTTGTAAGTTAATGAGAAAATTAATTTTAGCAATTTGTGATTAATCATTAATTTGTGTGTGATTGATAAATTGAATCTGCATTGCCTTATTTGTTTTCCCACATCTATTCAACCGTGTGTGTATAT
>JBBPBR010000003.1:53114075-53126520 GCA_037974775.1 Cicer pinnatifidum
GTTTGCGTCTCTTAATTAGAAAAGATAATTTTTATATTGTCTTTTCGTTTGATTTTCTAAATTTCAATCTCTATTACTTTCTATAAGAATTAACTCATTTTTTTTATAAGATTAGTATTATGTGTGTGATTTTTGTAATTTTAGTATACGTTATGTTTTAAAGATTTAATTTATAAACATCATATTTTATATTTTTAATCAATTACAATAGTTAAATCATTAAAATATTTCACCTTTAATATACTTATTTTTAAAATAATGCCTCATGAATAGTTGTCGTGCGTGCGTGCGTGATAACATAAATAATTATACATGACAATTAATTACTAGTCATAATTGTCTATTTAGTTTGATATTATAATTACTACTATGAGTATTAATATTGATTAACTAAAATATAAAAATATTGATTTTTTATTTGACGTTTTGATTTCTTATTGAACTAAAATTGACATTTATTTTTGAAGGAGAAAAGACTCAACGTAAGACTCTCTTGTCCATGATGACAATAATATTCATGTAATTGTCTATGCGCAATACATGAAAGCAAACAAAAAATCAGTAAACTGTGGTAATGTAATTGCCGATCCTTCCAAGCTCATAAATCTTGCAAAAAGTAAGGTAATTAGCAATTATGTGATTAAAAAAATGAGAATAAAATTACACAATTACAACAATTGATTGCAACCTGACTTTTTTTCAAAAGGCTCCCTTGGTTTGTTAGGAGTTAGCTTTTATTTATTTATTTATGATTTCTATTTTTTATTTTACATAGAATGTTTTTATCGGAGAAATTTTATTTGATGAGCATCATACATTAAATATAGGTACCATTTTTAGATTTGAACTCGAGTTTGTCACATTGTAAGAGCGGCTAGACTTCCACTAAACACAATCCTAATTTTCTTTTCTTCTTTAGTCACAAAAAAAAAAAAATGGAACTAAATGTGATTTGATCAAATGTGTATTTTATTCAATTTTAAATATAATTTTAGTCTCTAAAATTATGCTTTTCTTTTGTTCAGTCTTTGAAATTTTTTAGTTTAGATTCAGTCTCTTCAAATTCAAAGTGGTTGATTTTAGTCTCTAACTTCATATGTGGTTCAATAAAATCACACAAGTGGCTCAATAAGTAGACGATAAAGGACTAAAAACAATTATTTTTTAATATATAGAGACTAAATCTAAACAAAAAATTTTACAATGACTAAAATAATTTGATATTTTATAATTGCGAATACTAAAACAAAAAAATACTATGATTAAAAGGACTAAAATCATATTTAAACCTTCCATTTACTAAAAATTAGAATACACAAAGTACATTTTTTTTATTGGAAATACACATAATTCATATATCCAAAGTATGACGGCGTATGTGTTTTGAAATGTGTTTTATATATTCTATATTGTTTTAGGTGGACTATATCCTAGGAAACAATCCACTACAGATGTCATACATGGTAGGATATGGACAAAAGTATCCTCAAAAGATACACCATCGTGGTTCAACATTGCCATCAATAAAGATACACCCACAAAGAATGGGGTGTCATGATGGAGACCAATATTTCAAAACATCGGCACCAAATATTAACATACTAACAGGGGCAATTGTTGGAGGGCCAGCGGAGGATGATTCTTTTCAAGACTCACGATATAATGTTCCACAATCAGAACCAACTACGTATATTAATGCTCCTTTTGTTGGTGTTTTAGCTTATTTCAAATACTATATGTAGTTTTAATCATAGTTCTTTAGGCAAATTTGAATTTTTATCATAGTTCTTTAGGCAAATTTGAATTTTTATTATAGTTCTTAGTTGAAATTTTATGAGCGGCATCCGACTATATTTTATTTGGTTTTGCTTGTTCATCGTCAGGGAGGTTTAACTCTCCATTTTAGTCTTTTTCTTCAACATATATGCATATTAAAATTCATATGTCCTTCTTTTCTATGTCACATACAATCCAAATTCAATAACACAATTAACAAATTATTGTTGAATTAGGAAATAGTCAAATGTTTTATTCCTGACCTTGGGTGCCTATTTCAACACATTTAGAACTTTATGTAGCATGTACACTTTGTTTTCGTTACTTTAAGTAATTAATAATGAAAAAATAATATTTAATTTTTAAAATAAAAATTAGAGCGTAAAAACATTATATGATAATTAAGACATTTCAACTATGTATGACACTTCTTTTTCATCATCTAGCACTTACAAATGAGTATGTACTATATATTAGGACTTTATGTAGCATGTATACTTTGTTTTCGTTACTTTAAGTAATATTTAATTTTTAAAATAAAAATTAGAGCGTAAAAACATTATATGATAATTAAGACATTTCAACTATGTATGACACTTCTTTTTCATCATCTAGCACTTACAAATGAGTATGTACTATATATTAGGTTAAAAAACTTTACCCGATAAATCTATGGACATAAAAACGACATGATGAAAAAATGTAATTTTTTAATTAGAAAAACAGTAATTAATTTATTAAAGTTTGCGTCTCTTAATTAGAAAAGATAATTTTTATATTGTCTTTTCGTTTGATTTTCTAAATTTCAATCTCTATTACTTTCTATAAGAATTAACTCATTTTTTTTATAAGACTAGTATTATGTGTGTGATTTTTGTAATTTTAGTATACGTTATGTTTTAAAGATTTAATTTATAAACATCATATTTTATATTTTTAATCAATTATAATAGTTAAATCATTAAAATATTTCACCTTTAATATACTTATTTTTAAAATAATGCCTCATGAATAGTTGTCGTGTGTGCGTGCGTGATAGCATAAATAATTATACATGACAATTAATTACTAGTCATAATTGTCTATTTAGTTTGATATTATAATTACTACTATGAGTATTAATATTGATTAACTAAAATATAAAAATATTGATTTTTTATTTGACGTTTTGATTTCTTATTGAACTAAAATTGACATTTATTTTTGAAAGAGAAAAGACTCAACGTAAGACTCTCTTGTCCATGATGACAATAATATTCATGTAATTGTCTATGCGCAATACATGAAAGCAAACAAAAAATCAGTAAACTGTGGTAATGTAATTGCCGATCCTTCCAAGCTCATAAATCTTGCAAAAAGTAAGGTAATTAGCAATTATGTGATTAAAAAAATGAGAATAAAATTACACAATTACAACAATTGATTGCAACCTGACTTTTTTTCAAAAGGCTCCCTTGGTTTGTTAGGAGTTAGCTTTTATTTATTTATTTATGATTTCTATTTTTTATTTTACATAGAATGTTTTTATCGGAGAAATTTTATTTGATGTGCATCATACATTAAATATAGGTACCATTTTTAGATTTGAACTCGAGTTTGTCACATTGTAAGAGCGGCTAGACTTCCACTAAACACAATCCTAATTTTCTTTTCTTCTTTAGTCACAAAAAAAAAAAATGGAACTAAATGTGATTTGATCAAATGTGTATTTTATTCAATTTTAAATATAATTTTAGTCTCTACAATTATGCTTTTCTTTTGTTCAGTCTTTGAAATTTTTTAGTTTAGATTCAGTCTCTTCAAATTCAAAGTGGTTGATTTTAGTCTCTAACTTCATATGTGGTTCAATAAAATCACACAAGTGGCTCAATAAGTAGACGATAAAGGACTAAAAACAATTATTTTTTAATATATAGAGACTAAATCTAAACAAAAAATTTTACAATGACTAAAATAATTTGATATTTTATAATTGCGAATACTAAAACAAAAAAATACTATGATTAAAAGGACTAAAATCATATTTAAACCTTCCATTTACTAAAAATTAGAATACACAAAGTACATTTTGTTTATTGGAAATACACATAATTCATATATCCAAAGTATGACGGCGTATGTGTTTTGAAATGTGTTTTATATATTCTATATTGTTTTAGGTGGACTATATCCTAGGAAACAATCCACTACAGATGTCATACATGGTAGGATATGGACAAAAGTATCCTCAAAAGATACACCATCGTGGTTCAACATTGCCATCAATAAAGATACACCCACAAAGAATGGGGTGTCATGATGGAGACCAATATTTCAAAACATCGGCACCAAATATTAACATACTAACAGGGGCAATTGTTGGAGGACCAGCGGATGATGATTCTTTTCAAGACTCACGATATAATGTTCCACAATCAGAACCAACTACGTATATTAATGCTCCTTTTGTTGGTGTTTTAGCTTATTTCAAATACTATATGTAGTTTTAATCATAGTTCTTTAGGCAAATTTGAATTTTTATCACAGTTCTTTAGGCAAATTTGAATTTTTATTATAGTTCTTAGTTGAAATTTTATGAGCGGCATCCGACTATATTTTATTTGGTTTTGCTTGTTCATCGTCAGGGAGGTTTAACTCTCCATTTTAGTCTTTTTCTTCAACATATATGCATATTAAAATTCATATGTCCTTCTTTTCTATGTCACATACAATCCAAATTCAATAACACAATTAACAAATTATTGTTGAATTAGGAAATAGTCAAATGTTTTATTCCTGACCTTGGGTGCCTATTTCAACCCATTTAGAACTTTATGTAGCATGTACACTTTGTTTTCGTTACTTTAAGTAATTAATAATGAAAAAATAATATTTAATTTTTAAAATAAAAATGAGAGCATAAATACATTATATGATAATTAAGACATTTCAACTATGTATGACACTTCTTTTTCATCATCTAGCACTTACAAATGAGTATGTACTATATATTAGGATTTTATGTAGCATGTACACTTTTTTTCGTTACTTTAAGTAATTAATAATGAAAAAATAATATTTAATTTTTAAAATAAAAATTAGAGCGTAAAAACATTATATGATAATTAAGACATTTCAACTATGTATGACACTTCTTTTTCATCATCTAGCACTTACAAATGAGTATGTACTATATATTAGGTTAAAAAACTTTACCCGATAAATCTATGGACATAAAAACGACATGATGAAATAATGTAATTTTTTAATTAGAAAAACAGTAATTAATTTATTAAAGTTTGCGTCTCTTAATTAGAAAAGATAATTTTTATATTGTCTTTTCGTTTGATTTTCTAAATTTCAATCTCTATTACTTTCTATAAGAATTAACTCATTTTTTTTATAAGACTAGTATTATGTGTGTGATTTTTGTAATTTTAGTATACGTTATGTTTTAAAGATTTAATTTATAAACATCATATTTTATATTTTTAATCAATTACAATAGTTAAATCATTAAAATATTTCACCTTTAATATACTTATTTTTAAAATAATGCCTCATGAATAGTTGTCGTGCGTGCGTGCGTGATAGCATAAATAATTATACATGACAATTAATTACTAGTCATAATTGTCTATTTAGTTTGATATTATAATTACTACTATGAGTATTAATATTGATTAACTAAAATATAAAAATATTGATTTTTTATTTGACGTTTTGATTTCTTATTGAACTAAAATTGACATTTATTTTTGAAAGAGAAAAGACTCAACGTAAGACTCTCTTGTCCATGATGACAATAATATTCATGTAATTGTCTATGCGCAATACATGAAAGCAAACAAAAAATCAGTAAACTGTGGTAATGTAATTGCCGATCCTTCCAAGCTCATAAATCTTGCAAAAAGTAAGGTAATTAGCAATTATGTGATTAAAAAAATGAGAATAAAATTACACAATTACAACAATTGATTGCAACCTGACTTTTTTTCAAAAGGCTCCCTTGGTTTGTTAGGAGTTAGCTTTTATTTATTTATTTATGATTTCTATTTTTTATTTTACATAGAATGTTTTTATCGGAGAAATTTTATTTGATGTGCATCATACATTAAATATAGGTACCATTTTTAGATTTGAACTCGAGTTTGTCACATTGTAAGAGCGGCTAGACTTCCACTAAACACAATCCTAATTTTCTTTTCTTCTTTAGTCACAAAAAAAAAAATTGGAACTAAATGTGATTTGATCAAATGTGTATTTTATTCAATTTTAAATATAATTTTAGTCTCTACAATTATGCTTTTCTTTTGTTCAGTCTTTGAAATTTTTTAGTTTAGATTCAGTCTCTTCAAATTCAAAGTGGTTGATTTTAGTCTCTAACTTCATATGTGGTTCAATAAAATCACACAAGTGGCTCAATAAGTAGACGATAAAGGACTAAAAACAATTATTTTTTAATATATAGAGACTAAATCTAAACAAAAAATTTTACAATGACTAAAATAATTTGATATTTTATAATTGCGAATACTAAAACAAAAAAATACTATGATTAAAAGGACTAAAATCATATTTAAACCTTCCATTTACTAAAAATTAGAATACACAAAGTACATTTTTTTTATTGGAAATACACATAATTCATATATCCAAAGTATGACGGCGTATGTGTTTTGAAATGTGTTTTATATATTCTATATTGTTTTAGGTGGACTATATCCTAGGAAACAATCCACTACAGATGTCATACATGGTAGGATATGGACAAAAGTATCCTCAAAAGATACACCATCGTGGTTCAACATTGCCATCAATAAAAATACACCCACAAAGAATGGGGTGTCATGATGGAGACCAATATTTCAAAACATCGGCACCAAATATTAACATACTAACAGGGGCAATTGTTGGAGGGCCAGCGGAGGATGATTCTTTTCAAGACTCACGATATAATGTTCCACAATCAGAACCAACTACGTATATTAATGCTCCTTTTGTTGGTGTTTTAGCTTATTTCAAATACTATATGTAGTTTTAATCATAGTTCTTTAGGCAAATTTGAATTTTTATCATAGTTCTTTAGGCAAATTTGAATTTTTATTATAGTTCTTAGTTGAAATTTTATGAGCGGCATCCGACTATATTTTATTTGGTTTTGCTTGTTCATCGTCAGGGAGGTTTAACTCTCCATTTTAGTCTTTTTCTTCAACATATATGCATATTAAAATTCATATGTCCTTCTTTTCTATGTCACATACAATCCAAATTCAATAACACAATTAACAAATTATTGTTGAATTAGGAAATAGTCAAATGTTTTATTCCTGACCTTGGGTGCCTATTTCAACACATTTAGAACTTTATGTAGCATGTACACTTTGTTTTCGTTACTTTAAGTAATTAATAATGAAAAAATAATATTTAATTTTTAAAATAAAAATTAGAGCGTAAAAACATTATATGATAATTAAGACATTTCAACTATGTATGACACTTCTTTTTCATCATCTAGCACTTACAAATGAGTATGTACTATATATTAGGACTTTATGTAGCATGTATACTTTGTTTTCGTTACTTTAAGTAATATTTAATTTTTAAAATAAAAATTAGAGCGTAAAAACATTATATGATAATTAAGACATTTCAACTATGTATGACACTTCTTTTTCATCATCTAGCACTTACAAATGAGTATGTACTATATATTAGGTTAAAAAACTTTACCCGATAAATCTATGGACATAAAAATGACATGATGAAAAAATGTAATTTTTTAATTAGAAAAACAGTAATTAATTTATTAAAGTTTGCGTCTCTTAATTAGAAAAGATAATTTTTATATTGTCTTTTCGTTTGATTTTCTAAATTTCAATCTCTATTACTTTCTATAAGAATTAACTCATTTTTTTTATAAGACTAGTATTATGTGTGTGATTTTTGTAATTTTAGTATACGTTATGTTTTAAAGATTTAATTTATAAACATCATATTTTATATTTTTAATCAATTATAATAGTTAAATCATTAAAATATTTCACCTTTAATATACTTATTTTTAAAATAATGCCTCATGAATAGTTGTCGTGCGTGCGTGCGTGATAGCATAAATAATTATACATGACAATTAATTACTAGTCATAATTGTCTATTTAGTTTGATATTATAATTACTACTATGAGTATTAATATTGATTAACTAAAATATAAAAATATTGATTTTTTATTTGACGTTTTGATTTCTTATTGAACTAAAATTGACATTTATTTTTGAAAGAGAAAAGACTCAACGTAAGACTCTCTTGTCCATGATGACAATAATATTCATGTAATTGTCTATGCGCAATACATGAAAGCAAACAAAAAATCAGTAAACTGTGGTAATGTAATTGCCGATCCTTCCAAGCTCATAAATCTTGCAAAAAGTAAGGTAATTAGCAATTATGTGATTAAAAAAATGAGAATAAAATTACACAATTACAACAATTGATTGCAACCTGACTTTTTTTCAAAAGGCTCCCTTGGTTTGTTAGGAGTTAGCTTTTATTTATTTATTTATGATTTCTATTTTTTATTTTACATAGAATGTTTTTATCGGAGAAATTTTATTTGATGTGCATCATACATTAAATATAGGTACCATTTTTAGATTTGAACTCGAGTTTGTCACATTGTAAGAGCGGCTAGACTTCCACTAAACACAATCCTAATTTTCTTTTCTTCTTTAGTCACAAAAAAAAAAATGGAACTAAATGTGATTTGATCAAATGTGTATTTTATTCAATTTTAAATATAATTTTAGTCTCTACAATTATGCTTTTCTTTTGTTCAGTCTTTGAAATTTTTTAGTTTAGATTCAGTCTCTTCAAATTCAAAGTGGTTGATTTTATTCTCTAACTTCATATGTGGTTCAATAAAATCACACAAGTGGCTCAATAAGTAGACGATAAAGGACTAAAAACAATTATTTTTTAATATATAGAGACTAAATCTAAACAAAAAATTTTACAATGACTAAAATAATTTGATATTTTATAATTGCGAATACTAAAACAAAAAAATACTATGATTAAAAGGACTAAAATCATATTTAAACCTTCCATTTACTAAAAATTAGAATACACAAAGTACATTTTTTTTATTGGAAATACACATAATTCATATATCCAAAGTATGACGGCGTATGTGTTTTGAAATGTGTTTTATATATTCTATATTGTTTTAGGTGGACTATATCCTAGGAAACAATCCACTACAGATGTCATACATGGTAGGATATGGACAAAAGTATCCTCAAAAGATACACCATCGTGGTTCAACATTGCCATCAATAAAGATACACCCACAAAGAATGGGGTGTCATGATGGAGACCAATATTTCAAAACATCGGCACCAAATATTAACATACTAACAGGGGCAATTGTTGGAGGGCCAGCGGAGGATGATTCTTTTCAAGACTCACGATATAATGTTCCACAATCAGAACCAACTACGTATATTAATGCTCCTTTTGTTGGTGTTTTAGCTTATTTCAAATACTATATGTAGTTTTAATCATAGTTCTTTAGGCAAATTTGAATTTTTATCATAGTTCTTTAGGCAAATTTGAATTTTTATTATAGTTCTTAGTTGAAATTTTATGAGCGGCATCCGACTATATTTTATTTAGTTTTGCTTGTTCATCGTCAGGGAGGTTTAACTCTCCATTTTAGTCTTTTTCTTCAACATATATGCATATTAAAATTCATATGTCCTTCTTTTCTATGTCACATACAATCCAAATTCAATAACACAATTAACAAATTATTGTTGAATTAGGAAATAGTCAAATGTTTTATTCCTGACCTTGGGTGCCTATTTCAACACATTTAGAACTTTATGTAGCATGTACACTTTGTTTTCGTTACTTTAAGTAATTAATAATGAAAAAATAATATTTAATTTTTAAAATAAAAATTAGAGCGTAAAAACATTATATGATAATTAAGACATTACAACTATGTATGACACTTCTTTTTCATCATCTAGCACTTACAAATGAGTATGTACTATATATTAGGACTTTATGTAGCATGTATACTTTGTTTTCGTTACTTTAAGTAATATTTAATTTTTAAAATAAAAATTAGAGCGTAAAAACATTATATGATAATTAAGACATTTCAACTATGTATGACACTTCTTTTTCATCATCTAGCACTTACAAATGAGTATGTACTATATATTAGGTTAAAAAACTTTACCCGATAAATCTATGGACATAAAAATGACATGATGAAAAAATGTAATTTTTTAATTAGAAAAACAGTAATTAATTTATTAAAGTTTGCGTCTCTTAATTAGAAAAGATAATTTTTATATTGTCTTTTCGTTTGATTTTCTAAATTTCAATCTCTATTACTTTCTATAAGAATTAACTCATTTTTTTTATAAGACTAGTATTATGTGTGTGATTTTTGTAATTTTAGTATACGTTATGTTTTAAAGATTTAATTTATAAACATCATATTTTATATTTTTAATCAATTATAATAGTTAAATCATTAAAATATTTCACCTTTAATATACTTATTTTTAAAATAATGCCTCATGAATAGTTGTCGTGCGTGCGTGCGTGATAGCATAAATAATTATACATGACAATTAATTACTAGTCATAATTGTCTATTTAGTTTGATATTATAATTACTACTATGAGTATTAATATTGATTAACTAAAATATAAAAATATTGATTTTTTATTTGACGTTTTGATTTCTTATTGAACTAAAATTGACATTTATTTTTGAAAGAGAAAAGACTCAACGTAAGACTCTCTTGTCCATGATGACAATAATATTCATGTAATTGTCTATGCGCAATACATGAAAGCAAACAAAAAATCAGTAAACTGTGGTAATGTAATTGCCGATCCTTCCAAGCTCATAAATCTTGCAAAAAGTAAGGTAATTAGCAATTATGTGATTAAAAAAATGAGAATAAAATTACACAATTACAACAATTGATTGCAACCTGACTTTTTTTCAAAAGGCTCCCTTGGTTTGTTAGGAGTTAGCTTTTATTTATTTATTTATGATTTCTATTTTTTATTTTACATAGAATGTTTTTATCGGAGAAATTTTATTTGATGTGCATCATACATTAAATATAGGTACCATTTTTAGATTTGAACTCGAGTTTGTCACATTGTAAGAGCGGCTAGACTTCCACTAAACACAATCCTAATTTTCTTTTCTTCTTTAGTCACAAAAAAAAAAAATGGAACTAAATGTGATTTGATCAAATGTGTATTTTATTCAATTTTAAATATAATTTTAGTCTCTACAATTATGCTTTTCTTTTGTTCAGTCTTTGAAATTTTTTAGTTTAGATTCAGTATCTTCAAATTCAAAGTGGTTGATTTTAGTCTCTAACTTCATATGTGGTTCAATAAAATCACACAAGTGGCTCAATAAGTAGACGATAAAGGACTAAAAACAATTATTTTTTAATATATAGAGACTAAATCTAAACAAAAAATTTTACAATGACTAAAATAATTTGATATTTTATAATTGCGAATACTAAAACAAAAAAATACTATGATTAAAAGGACTAAAATCATATTTAAACCTTCCATTTACTAAAAATTAGAATACACAAAGTACATTTTTTTTATTGGAAATACACATAATTCATATATCCAAAGTATGACGGCGTATGTGTTTTGAAATGTGTTTTATATATTCTATATTGTTTTAGGTGGACTATATCCTAGGAAACAATCCACTACAGATGTCATACATGGTAGGATATGGACAAAAGTATCCTCAAAAGATACACCATCGTGGTTCAACATTGCCATCAATAAAAATACACCCACAAAGAATGGGGTGTCATGATGGAGACCAATATTTCAAAACATCGGCACCAAATATTAACATACTAACAGGGGCAATTGTTGGAGGGCCAGCGGAGGATGATTCTTTTCAAGACTCACGATATAATGTTCCACAATCAGAACCAACTACGTATATTAATGCTCCTTTTGTTGGTGTTTTAGCTTATTTCAAATACTATATGTAGTTTTAATCATAGTTCTTTAGGCAAATTTGAATTTTTATCATAGTTCTTTAGGCAAATTTGAATTTTTATTATAGTTCTTAGTTGAAATTTTATGAGCGGCATCCGACTATATTTTATTTGGTTTTGCTTGTTCATCGTCAGGGAGGTTTAACTCTCCATTTTAGTCTTTTTCTTCAACATATATGCATATTAAAATTCATATGTCCTTCTATTCTATGTCACATACAATCCAAATTCAATAACACAATTAACAAATTATTGTTGAATTAGGAAATAGTCAAATGTTTTATTCCTGACCTTGGGTGCCTATTTCAACCCATTTAGAACTTTATGTAGAATGTACACTTTGTTTTCGTTACTTTAAGTAATTAATAATGAAAAAATAATATTTAATTTTTAAAATAAAAATTAGAGCGTAAAAACATTATATGATAATTAAGACATTTCAACTATGTATGACACTTCTTTTTCATCATCTAGCACTTACAAATGAGTATGTACTATATATTAGGACTTTATGTAGCATGTACACTTTTTTTCGTTACTTTAAGTAATTAATAATGAAAAAATAATATTTAATTTTTAAAATAAAAATTAGAGCGTAAAAACATTATATGAT
>JBBPBR010000003.1:53130224-53141241 GCA_037974775.1 Cicer pinnatifidum
AAAATCATGACATAAGTGGTGAACATATTACTAACATGAGTTATTAGAGTGGTACAAGACGTATACACACTATTCTCTTTTTCAACTATAAGATAAAAAAATTTACATTAATTTTTTATGTTGATGTAGAACAGTTGAAATGTCTTATGTCACTTTTTAAAAAATATATAAAAAATAAATTTAAAAATATCATTAATTCTACTAAAGAAATTTTATGTGGTTATTAATTAAAATACTAATAATTTATTTATATATTTTTTAAAAAATCTCGTTTAATAGTTTCTTTGTTTTAGACCTCATAATATCTTAGGCCGACTCTATATTAGAGTCACTTCATAGCAATGAAATTGTTGCAATTATAAAATGATTTTTTTTTTCTCTTTTGATTTTACTTTCTAGTCCCTACTCACAAAAAACGGGTGTTATATTAATTGAATTTTACAATTATTATAACTTGGAACTATATGTTCATTTTCTAAAATTCTCCCTTCATTTTAACTCATTAATAATCAAAATTACTTCGTTAAACTTGTATTCTAAACGTAGATGGATATGGTTGGTGGATATTATGATGGCGGTGACAATGTAAGATTCCATTTTCCTATGACATTCACAACAACAATGTTAACTTGGAGTGTCATAGAATTTGGAAATCTCATGGGTATGGATCTTCAACATGCATATGAATCTATTCAATGGGGAACTGATTATTTCCTTAAAGCCCCCAAACACTTTAATAAATATTATTAAATGAAAAAAAAATAAAAAAAAATATATAATTTGAGGAGGTTAAGAAAAATTCCAACGGAAGAAAACAAATGAGTATGTACTATATATCAGGTTAAAAACTTTACCCGATAAATCTATGTATGTACTATATATTAGGTTAAAAACTTTACCCGATAAATCTATGGACATAAAAACGAGGTGATGGAAAAATGTAATTTTTTAATTTGAAAAACAGTAATTAATTTATTAAATTTTGCGTATCTTAATTAGAAAAGGTAATTTTTATATTGTCTTGTCGTTTGATTTTCTAAATTTCAATCTCTATTACTTTCTATAAGAATTAACTCATTTTTTTTATAAGATTAGTATTATGTGTGTGATTTTTGTAATTTTAGTATATGTTATGCTTTAAAGATTTAATTTATAAACATCATATTTTATATTTTTAATCAATTACAATAGTTAAATCATTAAAATATTTCACCTTTAATATACTTATTTTTAAAATAATGCCTCATGAATAGTTGTCGTGCGTGCGTGCGTGATAGCATAAATAATTATACATGACAATTAATTATTAGTCATAATTGTCTATTTAGTTTGATATTATAATTACTACTATGAGTATTAATATTGATTAACTAAAATATAAAAATATTGATTTTTTATTTGACGTTTTGATTTCTTATTGAACTAAAATTGACATTTATTTTTTAAGGAGAAAAGACTCAACGTAAGACTCTCTTGTCCATGATGACAATAATATTCATGTAATTGTCTATGCGCAATACATGAAAGCAAACAAAAAATCAGTAAACTGTGGGAATGTAATTGCCGATCCTTCCAAGCTCATAAATCTTGCAAAAAGTAAGGTAATTAGCAATTACGTGATTAAAAAATGAGAATAAAATTACACAATTACAACAATTGATTGCAACCTGACTTTTTTTCAAAAGGCTCCCTTGGTTTGTATGGAGTTAGCTTTTATTTATTTATTTATGATTTCTATTTTTTATTTTACATAGAATGTTTTAATCGGAGAAATTTTATTTGATGTGCATCATACATTAAATATAGGTACCATTTTTAGATTTGAACTCGAGTTCGTCACATTGTAAGAGTGGCTAGACTTCCACTAAACACAATCCTGATTTTCTTTTCTTCTTTAGTCACAAAAAAAAAAGGAACTAAATGTGATTTGATCAAATGTGTATTTTATTCAATTTTAACTATAATTTTAGTCTCTACAATTATGCTTTTCTTTTGTTTAGTCCTTGAAATTTTTTGTTTAGATTCAGTCTCCTCAAATTCAAAGTGGTTGATTTTAGTCTCTTACTTCATATGTAGTTCAATAAAATCACACAAGTGACCTGATAAGTAGATGATGAAGGACTAAAAACAATTATTTTTTAATTTATAGAGGCTAAATCTAAACAAAAATTGTTACAATGAGTAAAATAATTTGATATTTTATAATTGCAAACACTAAAACAAAAAAATACTATGATTATAAGGACTAAAATCTTATTTAAACCTTCCATTTACTAAAAGTTAGAATACACAAAGTATATTTTTTTTTATTGAAAATACACATAGTTCATATATCCAAAGTATGACAGCGTATGTGTTTTGAAATGTGTTTTGTATATTCTATATTGTTTTAGGTGGACTATATCCTAGGAAACAATCCATTTCAGATGTCATACATCGTAGAATATGGACAAAAGTATGCTCAAAAGATACACCATCGTGATTCAACATTGACATCAATAAAGATACACCCACAAAGAATGGGGTGTCATGATGGAGACCAATATTTTAAAACATCAGCACCAAATATTAACATACTAACAGGGATAATTGTTGGAGGGCCAGCAGAGGATGATTCTTTTCAAGACTCATGATATAATGTTCCACAATCAGAACCAACTACGTATATTAATGCTCCTTTTGTTGGTGTTTTAGCTTATTTCATATACTATATGTAGTTTTGTCAATCCATAAACTTTGAATTAATCCTTAGTCTAATTTGAATTTTAATCATAGTTCCTTAGGCAAATTTGAATTTTTATTATAGTTCTTAGTTGAAATTTTATTAACGGCATCCGACTCTATTTTATTTGGTTTTGCTTGTTCATCGTCAGGGAGGTTTAACTCTCCATTTTAGTTTTTTTCTTCTTCTTTGACTTTTACTCCTTTTATTTATAAAATCTTAATTAATAAAAAAAATATTGTTTTTCATTGAAAATAAGCTAAACTCCTCAATGAGTATTGTCTCTAACTATACACATTTATTGACAAAAAAATTGTCTCCCTAAATATAAGTCTCCTTCAAATTACAACATATTTATTATTTGGTCCCCAACATACATCTTATTATTACTACTTCTTTTGTTCTATAATGAATGACTTATTTGTAATTTTTTTGGTGTAAAACAAATGATCCTTTAAATGATCTTTTTAATTGTATAATCTAAGTAATAACAGATACATTACTCTCAATACAATAATTTCCACTTTAGACTAATGATGATGGAGACTCTTGGAGGACACACTTTCACATTCACTCTCTTCAACATATATGCATATTAAGATTCATATGTCCTTCTTTTCTATGTCACATACAATCCAAATTCAACAATACACTTAACAAATTATTGTTGAATTAGGAAATAGTCAAATGTTTTATTCCTAACCTTGGGTGCCTATTTTAACCCATTTAGAACTTTATGTAGCATGTACACTTTGTTTTCGTTCCCTTTTACTTCAAATCCAGGTGGTTGAAATACATCTAGGTGTAGTTTTGGCCAACAATTTGAGCTTGCTATTGTTATCACAAGTCTATCTGTTTCCAATCTAGTTACTAGAGTAAATACTTCAAAAAAAATCATTATCTTAACTTTGAAGAAATCATTTTTCTACTAACCTTGCTTTGTTCTTTGCAATGGTTCCATCCGGCTTCAACTTCAACTTGGAAATCCATTTCATATCAATAGTTCTTTTATCAGTAAGCTACTCAACCAATTCCCATGTTCTATTCCTTTCAATGACATTGATCTCTTCACATATTGTTTCCCACCACTCAATCTATTTGATTGCTTGCTCCCAATACATTTGTTGTGTGTCAATCACAAAAGCTAGTTGTACAAGCTCACCATCCTCATTTATCTCATTTTCAAGTATTACTTCATAGTCAGATAGCCTTACAGAGGGGAATCTATTCCTTTGAGACCTTATAAGCTATTGATCATCATCTTTTTCTTCTGTTTGGGCTTCTCCTAAGTCATCATCATTTAGCTTGAGACTCACTTTTCTTTTGTGCTTCATTATCAAGCCACGATGGATTCTCATCCATCACTACATCTCTAAGTATAGCGATCTTCTTGTGTATAGGGTCATAGATCCTATAAGCTTATGTTGGATCATATCCAATCAACACCAACTTTTCACTTTTGTCATTCAAATTCTTTCTTTTTGCATATGGAATATGTCTATAACATATGAATCCAAAAATCCTCAAATTTTTCAGACTAGGTTTTCTTGTAAAGAATATCTCCTCAGGTGTTTGACTCCATTTTTATGTTGTACACCTATTCAAATTTTAAGTTGCAATGCTAACAACTTCTCCCCAAAATGTTTTGGAACTGTCTAGTTAAATTATATTACTCATCTTAGCCAAGCCATTGTGTTGAGGTGCGTATGGAGCAGTTACCACATTTATTATTCCCTTTTATTAAGATAAATCTTAAATTGTTTTAAGTTATACTCCCCTCCATCATCAGTTCTAATTATCTTTAGCTTGTTTCCACTTTTTCTTTCAACCATTACACAAAATTTGATAAAAATTGCAAACACCTCTCTTTTCTTTTTTACCAAATATAACCAAGTTTTTATATTAAATTCATCAACAAAAGTAATGAAGTACCTATTTCCTCTAAGTGATGGAGTCTCAATAGTGATGGTACAAACACGAGAAGGGAATGTTGAATTGTGTTTGTCAAAGTTGATAACTTTTTGTTAATCCCATCTCATTTTTTTCATATATAGAAACAATCCACTCATTGACCGCCATTTTCATTGTCGTTTCATCACAATTCATTGCCATTTCATCACAATTCACAATCAGTTGTTGTACAATCCGAGTTTTACTCCTAGTACACTCAATCTCAAGTCGTTTGAATTCCTCTACAACCGCGAAACCAATGTGTTATCTTAAACCCTCAAACTGCAATCGTGATGTGAAACCTTTATTGTTTTTTTTGTCGTCGACTATCGTGAATCAAAGGGTAAGGAACTTGTTTTCTAATTATTTTGAAAGTTATCCGTCGTCTCATCATAATGTTTTTAGGTGACCCGATATTGTGTCTTCGTTGTCCTCGTAGAGAAAGAAAGTGTACTCATTCTCAAAGAAGTAATTGAGTTTTGGTAGAACACAATCGATATAGGAGACAAGACGATCTCTTCAAGAACAAAAAAAAGGATACTATTTTTCATATCACTACTACTTATATCCCTCTCTACCTCATCAATACAATATGTATATGATTTCTTTCAAAAGATAGATTCAAATTTCCTCCAAAAATATTATTTTGATAACTTTAGAAGAACTAGTTTTTTGTATAAGTAGTTAGATTAATTCGAAGAAACACTAGAAGAATGGGTTAGATTTGATAAGTCTTAATAATACAAACACATACTTACAGACAAGAATAAATGACACTTGATTATATCAATTTTGATACTTAGAGTTCCATAATTAAAATATCAGAGACTAAAATTATTGAATATGGAATAAAGGGTAGAGGTTAAAAGTAAGGTTGCTTGTGTGTTAATAAAATTAAAATTGAATTAATATAATAGGATTTTGAACACCATATAAAATTGGACTGAAGTACTTGAATATATCAATTGTGATACTTCGAATTCTTAATTTGCACAATTAAAACCTAAGAGTTCAAAATCTCACAATTTCAATACCTATGATACCAAAGTAAAATGATACATAATATAGTAGTTTTTGATAAAGGACCTAGAAGGAAGTGGCATTGTTAAGTTTTAGTTTAAAAAAAAAAAAAAACTATTTTTGGTGAATTTTTGTCAAACTTTATTTGTGATCAATGGAATCAATCTTGATATAATTCTTTATTAATAATCAAGGCCTAATATCAAATTTTTATTGTGCAATTATGTTATTGTGCAATTTTTGTCAAACTTTATTCGTGATCATGTGATTTGTTGGTTGTTCAATTATGTTTTTGTATATTTTCTTTGCATTACTTAATCTGATATATGATTTATATTTTTTACTTTAATTTTTAATAAAATGGATATGTTTAATTTGGTACAATATAATGAGTTAACTAGTGTTTGTGACATTAAAAGAAAATTGCATGTTCACAACCAATATAGGTTCTTTAATTGGTGGGTGATTATTCTATATGATAAGTTATTTTAATCATTTTTTGTTGTCCCTTTGTAGTATATTAGTAATTAGTCAATTGTTCACTCATATTAAACATGACAATAGAATGATTTGTTGGATACATTTGTCAATGTTAATTGTTGATACCTAAAATGAATGTTGTGAAAAATTGCCTTTTTAAAATATTTTTTTATTATTTTGCGAAAAATGGTCTTTGGATTCAAAAAGAAGAACATACAAGTAAAAACAAATTGAGCATCTTACTATGGAGGGTTTGGAGGATCCCTTCACACCTGTGGCTCTATCACGACATCCAAACATATAAATAATTTGGTTATGTTTTCTATCTTTTTCTTTATTTAATATTTATAGATGATTTAATATATAACTTTAATGTGTGTTTTGATGTGTGTAACTTCTATTAACTTTTAAAGAAATGTATACACTAATCAAATAGGAAATAATTTTGTTTTGTAAATTAACTGTTGTAACTTTGTTTTTGTAATTTTAATTATGCAGTGTCAAATTCTACTTTGAGAAACAAATTTCGATGTGAAATTATGCATTACATAAAATTATTCACGGTTTAATTTTGCAATGTGTTAAACTTTACACGGTCAAATTTTGAGTTTTCTTTATAATATTAAAAAGTTTTTAATGCTGTCATATTTTGCACGGGCTACATAATGTTGTTAACAAATTTTTCCTTATTTGTCAAATTCTGCACGAGCTACATAATATTATTACATGTTAACAAGTTTTTAATGTTGTGTTTTCTTTATAATGTTAGATAGAGTTTAATGGAATTGCGACTAGTCATTCAAATTTGTTTCTCAACAGATAAAAATATGGCAAGGATAAAACTTGAGTTGATAGAAGATCAAAATATGTGCATATAAGAGCTTTCATCTTTAAATTGTATATTATTTTTTATTTTTTATGTTGGTTTTATTCTATTTTTGTGTGAAATATTAATTAGACTTATATAGTAGTTTCTCAATTAAAACCTAAGAGTTCAAAATCTCACAATTTCAATACCTATGGTACCAAAGTAAAGTGAAACATAATATAGTAGTTTCTCATAAAGGAACTAGAAGGAAGTGACATTGTTAAGCTGTAGTTTTTTGTTTTTTTAACTATTTTTTTGTGAATTCTTGTCAAACTTTATTTGTGATCAAGGGAATAAATCTTGACATAAATATTTACTAATAATCAAGGTCTAATATCAAATTCTGGGTGTGCATTGTAATAACTAATATTTGATTTTGAATTTTTAATAATATTCATCGGTGATCATGTGATTTGTTGGTTGTTCAGTTGTGTTGTATATTTTCTTTGCATTACTTAATGTGATATATGATTTACATTTTTTACTATTATTTTTAATAAAATGGAGATGTTTGACTTGGAACAATATAATGAGTTAACTAGTGTTTATGCCATTAAAAGTAAATTGCATGTTCCCAACCAATATAGGTTCTATAATTGGTGGGAGATTATTCTATGTGATAGGTTATTTTAATCATTTTTTTTTCTCTTTGTAGTATATTAGTAATTAGCAATTATCCACTCATATTAAGTATGTCAATCGAATGATTTGGTGGATACAATTTTTGATATTAGTTGTTGGCACCTAAAATGAATGTTGTTAAAAGTGTCTTTAGGGGATTTATTTTTCTTTTCATTTTGCAAAAAATTGCCTTTAGATTCAAAAATAAGAACATACAAGCAAAAACAAACAAAACATTTGACTGTCGGGGCCTTGGAGGATCCCTTTACATATGTGGCTTTATTACCACATCTTAACATATAGTTAATTTGATTATGTTTTTTATCTTTTTCGTTATTTAATTTTTATATATGATTTAATATATAATTTTAATATGTGTCTTGTTGTGTGTAACTTATATTAACTTTTAAAGAAATGCATACACTAATCAAATAGGAAATATTTCTATTTTGTAAATTAGTTGTTGTAACTTTGTTTTGTAATTTCGATGTTGTAGTGTCAATTTCTACATTAAGAAACAAATTTCGATGTGAAATTATGCATTATGTAAAATTATGCACAATTGAATTTTGCATTGCGTTAAATTATACACCGTCAAATTTTGAGTTTTCTTTATAATATTAACAAGTTTTTAATGCTGTCAAGTTTTGCATTGGCTCCATAATGTTGTTAACAAGTTTTTCCTTATGTTGTAAAACTCTATACGAGCCACATATGTTATTACATGATAACAAGTTTTTAATGTTGAGTTTTCTTTATACTGTTAGACATAGTTGAATGACATCGCAACTAGTCATTCAGATTGGTTTCTCAACAAATATAAATATGGCAAGGATAAAACTTGAATTGATAAACGATCGAAATGTGTACATATAAGAGTTTTCAACTTTGAATTACATATTATTTTTTATATTTATTTTATTGTATTTTTATGTGTTTTAAAATGTTAATTAACCTTATATCTATGTTGACAATGTAAAATCCTTTTATTGCCAATGCAGACCACTTAGTATGACCACTTAGTATGCTCTTTGTTGCCGGATTCACCAACCAAATCAGTCAGATACTCCAAATGCAAATTTATTTCTTTTTCTTTTTTTTTTCAAAAAAAATATAATCTTTATTTTTAAAGAAATAATATAGATATAATTGAAATATTGGGTTACATGGTATGAATACAATCTTTATATAAATAAGATATTATATCTATTTCTTTTTTAATTGTATGACACTTGTCGAATTAGTTTGGGCCTTAGACTAGCGTTGTTTTCGACAAACACTTGTCGAATTAGTTTGGGCCTTAGACTAGCGTTGTTTTCGACAAACACTTGTCGAATTAGTTTGGGCCTTAGACTAGCGTTGGGTCTAAATTGAGTTTTTGAAGGACGCACTTTTTGACGTGCCTAATGGTTTCAGGTGAATGATTATTTGTCTTCTATTTGAACTTTCTCTTTTAAATATACTATCAAAAAGTTATAATTTAAAATTATAATTAAATAAAAAGTAAAAAAAAAAATAGGAGTTGGATGAGTATTCTCTAGGACTGAGTATTAGATTGTGTGTAAAATTACAATATTTTAAATTTGGTCCTTAAAATTATTTAATTTTTTTTAATATCTATTTTAACTTTAAAAGGGCTTTTTATAAGTACTAAAAATATCATTTTTCTTATAAAAGATTTTTCAAAAGAATGATTAAAAATAAATTCAAAATATTTAAAGAGTAAAATTTATTTTATTCTTTTTTTAAAATATTAAAATTCCACTCTTATTTTATTTTATTTTATTATGGACCTAATTTTTAAAATTATAATTTAGAACAAAACTTTCAAAATATTTAAAACTGCATCGACATTCACCATAATTTTAACTTCAGTATATATGCATTCATTTCAATAAAAAAAACTTTAATGTATAATATATGCATCATATATTTACTTACTTAGTGGGTGACGATTTCTATTTAATAAAAATCACAGCTTACAAATTTCATCTCTAAATATGTGGCTAATAACATAGAAAATTAATTCAAAGTGGTTGTTAAATTCATTTCAAACTTTAGTCACTAATTGGATCTTCAAACTTTGTCACAAAATATGCCACTAAATATTGGTAGCTGATTTGGTCGCAACAACTAGTGACTAGTAGTTTATCAACAAAATTTAAAAATTCGCTGATTCAGTCGCTAAAAATTATAGCTACCAATAAATCGATCACTCAAACCGAAATTTCTAGTAGTGAAAAAACTCAACCTCCCTCTCCTAAAACAATCCTTTTATAATTGATTTTATTTTTGGAAATCCTTTTACACCTTTCCCCTCGATATAATATTTTTTGATATGCCCTAGTTTGTTGCACTTGAAACAGATGATCTTGGTCTCTTTACAATAATTGGTGTAGTGCCCTAGACCACACTTTCTACATTTAATAACTCTTGGGGTTATAGATCCTCCAACAATATCTTTATCTTCAATCTTTTTCTCTATTCTTCTTAAGTTCAAAACCTGCCATGCTAATACTTTTTCTTCATATTGTTTATTCTTGAAAACCATAGCTCCAAAATTATCGGATTACTATTTTAAAAATTATCTTTATCTTTATCTCTGGATGTAGACAATTTTTTAGCGCCACACACTTAGAACATCTATTAGTAGAATTGAGATATAAATGATAGAAATAAGAAAGTTTCTCGAACTTTGTAGCATATTCTCCGACACTCATGAATCCTAACTTCATTGATAAAAAATCGACTTCCTTTTTGTCTCGATAATCCATAGAAATAATTTCTCGACAATGTTATCCATAAAATCTTCCCAAATCAAAATGATTTTTGGAGCTCCCAAATAGTTTTCCATATTATCCACCAAACTTCAACTTCACCATTTTGATTGAAAGTAGCAAACCAACATCCAATTGAAATTCGTTTAAAACTTGTGTGTGGATATTATTGTTGTTTAATATTTTTCTAACTAACTACTCATTTTCCTATCATAAAGTAAATAAAAAATTAAGTAATTAATAAAGAAAAAATAATATTTAATTTTTAAAATAAAAATTAGAGTGTAAAAACATTATATGACAGTTAAGACATTTCAAATATGTATGACACTTCTTTTTCATCATCTAGCACTTACAACACTTTAATAAATATTATTAAATGAAAATAAAAATAAAAAATAAATATATAATTTGAGGAGGTTAAGAAAAATTCCAACAGAAGAAAACAAATGAGTATGTACTATATATCAGGTTAATAACTTTACCCGATAAATCTATGAACATAAAAACGAGGTGATGAAAAAAATGTAATTTTTTAATTAGAAAAACAGTAATTAATTTATTAAAGTTTGCTTCTCT
>JBBPBR010000003.1:53144627-53157072 GCA_037974775.1 Cicer pinnatifidum
AATATAATGCAAATTTTATTAGATTCATAACTCAAATATTCAATTACACTCATAATTTCATCTCCAACAACATCAAATAAAGAATGAAAATATGAGTTTATTTCAAGATTTAAGTTATGAATTTGATTAAATTTGTATTTTATTGAAGATGATTATCAATTTTATGGGTTTTGGTTGAAAAATTTGATGATTTTTTTGAATTTTTTTTTTAAAAAAGGACAACAATGTTGACATTTTGAAACATAAAATATTAAATTGTCACTTAAAATTAAAATAAAGGACCAACTTGGGAAAAAAAAAGATAAAGGACTAAATCGTTACCTGAAATTAAGTTAAGGGACTACGGATGTAATTTAGCCTAATAATAATAATAACAACAATCTAGTATATATCTAATCATAACATAAGTAATCTTCATTCACACCATGGAACATGCGCTTAATATATCAAACTTCCATAAAAGAGTGTTATATTTAAGCTTTCAAATGTAATTGGTTTCACTAAAAACTAATTCTTATTGCTTTTGTTATAATCATCTTAACTTACCTATGTCATAATCGTTTTATGAAGTAACACTATAACTTTGAGAAATTAATTAAAATATCAAACGATGTCCGATTTAAATAAATGACAACATTTTGGAAAGCCTAAGATGTCTAGTTTATAAATATAATTTTTATTATGCATAATAGGCATTCAATTAGTGCAGTTTAATAAAATAAGGTATACTTATACAAAAACAAAACAATAGATTATTTTCCAACTTGTAACTCGATTTTTTCTACCAATTCTCAATGAAAATTGGTGAAACCAGTGCCTATTTCGTAGGTAATTTAGTCTATTTTCTAATGGGATAGAAATCAGTTCAAAACACTATCTATGGAGAAAACTATGAACAAAATACCAAAGATATACCTATACGGGTTTGAATACAACACCATACTATTTTCACTTCAAACTTTATATTTTCAAGTTAATATGATCAACTAAGTAAAATACATTCAAAATTCAGCATAAAATCGAGTAATTACCAATACTAAACAGTCATCATCTTATCACGAACTCAACCACAACACTCAACAACAATAATAAAACAACAACTCTTCATAGTAATTAATACAAACACCTAACATGCATTATTAATAATCTATGATACAAAATCAAATAAGATTATCTCTATATCCAAACATGAAAAACATGATCTATAAGCACACCTAAGAGAGGTTTTAAGAGGGTTTACTATGTTACCTTAACTTTTAGATGTGGGAGAGTTGTGTCTTTTCTTAAGGTTGAGTTTTAATTCCATTCATTGATAATAATCCTCATTTGTCTTCCATCTTCAATCTTCTTTGTGTTTCTTCAAGAGTGAAACTTAATATTCTTTATTTCTATGAGTGGTTAGTCCCACATTGACTAAGAATGGAGGTTGTATTGGATATATAAGGAGAATGACCCATACACCTAATGTCTTAAGGTTTTGGATTGAGATGTGGTGTATAAGTCTCTTATTAATCCTTGTTTAGCCCATTCCGAATGTCGGGCTCCTCTGAACTCCCCAACAAGAACATGCAAAATGAAGAAATTTGTATTCCATGTGTCATCCCCCCTCTTTCTTCCTTTCATTCATTATTTTATTTTTTAACAATTGGATTTTAAGTAAAGGGGAGTGTGATGGGAATTGTCAATTACACCCCTCCAAATCCTTACAAATGACAAATTTTGTTTTGGCTACAAAATGGGCTACTAGAAGTTGAATTTGAGGTTTCTATTGAGTTTATTTCTAATTTATTCCCCAACTATAACAAACACATTAATTTTTTAACTTCCTAAATTAAACTTAACTTGAATAACTAACAATCATTTTTTTAAAATAAGATTTAAGATATTTATATAAATATATGAATTACGACAATAAAATATAAATAATAGAATTATTAGTATAAATAAAAATAAATGGAATATACAATTTTTTTTGGGGTGCTACATTCTACCCACCTTTTAAAAATTTTGTCCTCAAAATTGTTTTAACTTTAATATTTACTTCATGAAAGTAGTAAACAATCACAATAACAATCAATTATTATACTTATTACATTCGTAGATAAAATTCTCACACTATATAACAAGTAAAACAATTATTGAATATTAACTATATCTATTAAAATAACTTAGAACACTCTATAATTTAAAAATATCTTTGATATTTACATTTTTAATCATTACTCAAGTAAGACAAAATGATTAACATCGTATAGTAATATATTTTACCACATCATAGTCACCTCAACTGATGTCAGGGTGCACTCGAGGTCTTAGGCAGGATGAATTACTCACATCAACTGCGGCCACGAAGGCACTCCATGACTTAGGCTGACTAGAGTAGGACTAGTATATATCTTTGGCATTATAGAGTTTTTCTCTTAGATATTTTTTTTTTTTTTTTGCAATCTCGTTAATCTCAAATAAGACATCATAAAACATACATATCATAATTTTACATGACAAACACTTTTAACAGTCTAACAAATTAATTTAATCTAACAAGTAACTAAGTTAAACTATATTACATAATTCTAATTAAATTAATATTCCTAATTAAATTAATATTGACATTAACCAAGAGTTTGCTCATTCAATAAATATACTATACTAGAAAAAATCTCTTAAACATCGATTTTGTTAAATCAACAAGAAAAACTAGTGTGTATATATAAGTGTATTGTGAAACCTATGTAATAAGTGCATATTTATATTGTAAATCATGTACAACACAATAGATTGCACACTATAAGTTAAACATGCTTAACAGATCATATAAACACAAATGTATTTGAAAGAAAATATCACAAGTGCACGTTTGTCAATAAAAAATTCTAAGTGAGTTTTGAAGAATCTCAACTTAAAAGTTGATCTATTACGGTTATGCACTCTAATCATATGACATCTAGACAATCTTAAAGATGTACTAGTCCACTCATCGATACTTGAGATGTCATCTAAATCTTAAAAATAAATTCTATAGGTAAGGGTGAAGTTTTGTAGGTCACTAATTTTGCGACTAGGTCCACTCAAATTATTCCATGTTACAAACTCTGACACTTAATTTGGTGTCACTACTTGGTTACTAGTTAGGGTGTCCTAATTTTACATAACAATCTTTTAAACTAAAATTATTAATACTAAACATCTTTAGAATTTGTCCACAAACAAGATTATCCATTAATATGAAGAAAAAGTTTTTGTAGAAATGACCTATTTTGGTAGGCTTACATCATAATTTTCTAAGTTCGTATTTTGTGACATTTCATAGAACGGGGAGCAATATATGTTCTAATTAAGTCTTTACTTCTATGATTTCCAATTACCATTACATACATAACAAATCAGAAGATTTAGGTGGTTGACACGGGGAAAAATGATGAATTCAATCGAAGTGATTTCTTTGGAAAACACCATAGAGCGGAGTACCCATATGTATACAAATCAAAATTGCATCCAACTCTATTGATCATCCAATTCATCCACAATTTAGTACTTACACTTGGTTATGTAGAAAAACATTTCTAATTTAATTTCAAAACACAATAGTATAAGCTTTAGTAACCAAAAACAAATGCACCCCAACTAGCACCACACTGAAACCATATTATTATTTACCATTCATATCCTACAATACATGTTATGCATAAATGTCATGTATACATGAAACAATTTGTACCCAAATATATATATAATGACAATCCAACTTGTAGTTTGACTCCATACAACTCCTGTGAGTAAGTTTCTAGGAAAATTTCTAATCACATAGTAAAATAAAATGAAATCTACAATTAAGGTAGAAAGTTACTTTATCAAACCTTGAAACAACTCTAAAAATTCTTTAATGGTTCTCATTTTTAATACCATCAATATTTACAAAATTTTTATAAATTTTCAAATCCGAACCAACCATTTTAAAATCACAATTAGCACACAACCACCGTGATTACCTAATTCATTAACACAACTTCACACATATCATGGATTATTAAAACAAATTTCAATCAATAAAGGAAACTTGTTAAAATAGGTAAGTATATTTTTATTTTTACTTTCATGAGTATGACTCATTATTTTTTATGACAAGTACTCTTAAAAATAATTTTCTCTAAGAGATTATCTCGAGTATATACCTCAATTATAAAATATCTAAACAATATTCTTAGTAACCCACAGTAGAATGAAATCATCACTCAAAGAATGCACACATATATACATATGTTGTTCGAAGTAAATACTTAGCGACAATTCTTTGCCCATCCAAATATATATATATATATATATATTCAACATTGAAACCATTTAAGCGAAGAGAAAAATATATTTTTAGTGATTAATTAAAAGAAAATGATTTAAAAGGTATAGAGGCTGCAAATAGTTAGGTTGTAAGGTGAATATTATTATAAAAAAAAAATTGAAATTGACATTGTTAAAATACTTGTCTCTGAATTTTACAAGACATGTAAAAAGTTTTGAAAACCACTATTCATCTCTTATGTGACAATATTATGTCATATAGACTCAAGCTAATATATCAAACGAGAGATATCCATAATGAAGATACTTACGAGTTGTTATTATTAAAAGTTTCAATCCTCATTACAATAATTTGAATTCTAGTTATCATAAGTTCTAAGTCAAAAGTCGACTACCATTATATTATTAGTCATAATAAGGCATAAATACAAGGTGTAATTCATATTTTATATAGTTATTTTACATGAAGAGAAAATCTTACTTTCAATTCAAGAAGCATCACATGTGAAAGGTAATGAAAAAAAAAATCAATCCATAACATAAATGCAACTCAAACCTCATATCATCCTACCATGAGAATCTAGTACACAACTCATAACTTTATATTCGATCATGATTAATATTTTCTACAATAACAAGGTACTAAAAATAAAAATGTCATATATTGTTCTTGTTCACACAAAAATCACCAAAAGAAAAATTGATGAAACCTTCGATTTATTATTTCATACCTCTATACTATTTCATTCTATACACAATTTTATTTTAAACATAGTATGTGTAAAAAAAATGAGAAGAGATTATTTCTATCAATTCATATATGATGCTATATAACTTATGCCTCAATCAAGAGATAAAATTTCAATAAAAAAAAAAAAAAGATTTCAATAAAATATTACAAATATAATTTATGACTTAATGAATATTAATAAGATAAATTTGAAGTTATAAAAGTCATGTATTAACATAATATAGGCTTCTAAATATTCATAAGACTTAAAACAGAAACATTTTCTAAAAGCAGTGTTAACTCAAAATATCCACTAATTTGGTGGGTGGATTCACACTCAGACTTTCAATGTTTACCTGTTACCTGGAAAACATCACCCTCTACATAGTGAGCATAAAACTCAGTAACATAGATTTAATAAAAATAATTATTGATGTTTCCCAGCCATGCCGGTGTGCTAAACATGGAAAATCCTCTCGGTAAACTATGCTACAAATTAATATAATACTATTTTTTCGTAAGCTATATTCAAATACCTCGTTTACCTCTAACCTTAGATCTTTCAAACACTTTAAGCCACTAGACATGAGTAATCTAATGACTTAAACTCAATATATCAAGTAAGTCATAAATGCTACATTGGTTTCACCCAATGTCCTCTAATTGAATAACCTTTTTTGGTAAGATTGGACATAATTAAGTCTGTAAGTGGTGCCCCACTTACCCCGCTTCCGTCGTATATAGACGGAGAGTTCATCTAGCTAGAATGAACCCTATATATATAATAATAATAATATTAATACTAACACTAACACTAACACTAACACTAACACTAACACTAATACTAATTCTAATACTAACACTAATAATAATAATAATAATAATAATAATAATAATAATAATAATAATAATAATAATAATAATAATAATAATAATAATAATAATAATAATAATAATAATAATAATAATAATAATAATAATAATAATAATAATAATAATAATAATAATAATAATAACAACAACAACAACAACAACAACAACAACAACAACAACAATCTAGTATATATCTAATCATAACAAAAGTAATCTTCATTCACACCATGGAACATGCGCTTAATATATCAAACTTCCATAAAAGAGTGTTATATTTAAGCTTTCAAATGCAATTGGTTTTACTCAAAACTAATACCTATTGATTTTGTTATAACCATCTTAACTTATCTATGTCATAATTGTTTTATAAAGTAACACTATAACTTTGAGAAATTAATTAAAATATCAAACGATGTCCGATTTAAATAAATGATAACATTTTGGAAAGCCTAAGATGTCTAGTTTATAAATATAATTTTTATTATGCGTAACAGGCATTCAATTAGTACAATTTAATAAAATAAGGTATACTTATACAAAAACAATAGATTATTTTCCAACTTGTAACTCGATTTTCTCTACCAATTCTCAATAAAATTGGTGAAACCAGTGCCTATTTCGTAGGTAATTTAGTCTATTTTCTACTAGAATAGAAATTAGTTCAAAACACTATCTATGGAGAAAGTTATGAACAAAATACCAAAGATATACCTATACGAGTTTGAATACAACACCATACTATTTTCACTTCAAACTTTATATTTTCAAGTTAATATGATCAACTAAGTAAAATACATTCAAAATTCAGCATAAAATCGAGTAATTACCAGTCATCATCTTATCACAAACCCAACCACAACACTCAACAACAATAATAAAAGAACAACTCTTCATAGTAATTAATACAAACACCTAACATGCATTATTAATAATCTATGATACAAAATCAAATAAGATTATCTCAATACCAAAACATGGAAAATATGATTTATAAGCACACCTAAGAGAGGTTTTAAGAGGGTTTACTATGTTACCTTAACTTGTAGATGTGGGAGAGTTGTGTCTTTTCCTAAGGTTGAGTTTTAATTCCATTCATTGATAATAATCCTCATTTGTCTTCCATCTTCGATCTTCTTTGTGTTTCTTCAAGAGTGAAACTTAATATTTTTTATTTCTATCTTACTCTCCTCATTTGTATTCAATATTGTTGTAAGAAGAAAATATTGAAAAAGAATGATGTGGGTTGGTTTGGAGGTAGAACATGCAAAATGAAGAAATGTGGTGTTTTCTCTCTTCTTTTTCTTCGTATTCCATGTGTCATCCCCCTTCTTTCATCCTTTCATTCATTATTTTATTTTATTTTTTAACAATTGGATTTTAAGTAAAGGGGAGTGTGATGGGAATTGTCAATTACACTCCTCCAAATCCTTACAAATGACAAATTTTGTTTTGACTACAAAATGGGCTACTAGAAGTTGAATTTGAGGTTTCTATTGGGTTTATTTATAATTTATTCCCCAACTATAACCAACACATTAATTTTTGAACTTACTAAATTAAACTTCACTTAAATAACTAACAATCATTTTTTTTAAATAAGATTTAAGAGATTTATATAAATATATGAATTACGACAATACAATTTTTTTTTTGTGTTACACCTTACTTATCTCAAATGAACCTTTTATCTTAATAATTTGGAACTTCAACATGTCATTCATACCATTCCATGCCTTATAGAAAATCTCCTTTACTATGTTCTAAAAATTTCTTCAATGACCAATGAGCAGACTCAACCCTAATATTCAAACAAAAAAATTTGATATTATTTCAATAAAAACTATATCATGCATGTTTAATCCTATATAAGCATAAATATAATACAAAATGCAAAGTTTTAATGACGTACCTATTAGTCGTAGTATTTCCTAGATGCAATACTCGATTGGTCCATGTTTCAACAAATCTTTCCTTATGAGGATTCAACCATGTGTCTCTGACGTAGTCAAAGAAAATAATATTATTGACACATGTTTGCTCAAAGATTTGCAAAAGTTCCTCGTACTCCTTCTCTTCAGAACAATAAACAATTTTTCTCCTCAACTCAAGAATGGGTTCCTGCATATCTTTCTTTAATATGTATTGTTTGCATTTGACTCCAACATTTTTGTTAATATGAAGTTGACAAAGTAAATTTGTTGAAGATGGAAATACAACTTCAATTGTATTCATTAAAGCAAGTTCTCTGTCAGTCACGATCACTTGAGGATATGAGGTGTTTGAAACAAACAACTCTTTTAACTTCTCCAATGCCCAATAAAAGTTGTCTTGACGTTCGTAATTCATATAAGCAAATGCAACATTAAATGTCAACCAAATTGAAGTTACACCAACAATTTCAAACAATGGTAACCTATACTTGTTGGTTTTGTAGGTTCTATCCATGATCAATACAAGAGGGAACATGTTCAACAAAGTTATGGAATCTGGGTGCGTCCAAAACACGTCCCTCACAACGTTGGAGTCTACATGAGTCCTACTCCAACAAGTATACTTCTCAGCTTCAAGTAACTTCAACAAATATTGCATATCAGTTGTAGGTCCTTTCAAATTCTTCCTATATGTACTTCGTCACTTGTAAATTTGATAGATATTAGTCACATTCTCCGTATCTCGATCTCTCTAAGATGACAAGATGTGTCTCAGTGCGACATGATATTTTGTCAGCTTGTCAACATGTTTCTTATCTTCTTCGTTTAAGCGTCCCATAAATACATTATTCTCAAAAGTAACTACTAACTCATGGTTATGAAGTCCATACATTAAACTAATAATCCATCCTTCAACATTTTTCAATGGTCTCGATCTACGTTTAAACAAACAACCACATCTTTTAGTTGAAGTACCTGTATTATTTTTATTTGATATTTTCCACCTCTATCTCAACTAAGAATTAATTTTGAATTCCTTCCTCTCTTTCTGGTCTCTACGTCAGATTGAGTAATGATAAGTTGATAACTACTACTCGATTTTGTCGGCTGAAATCTCTTGCCCATGATATGACAGCATTTCGTGACTCAAAATTTTGATCAGTTGTGAATGCTTCAGTTAAATCTATCAATTTTGGTTGTGTCTTTTCCATCCCTATTTCAAAAACAAACAAAAAAAAAGTTAAAAAAAAAAAAAACTTTAGGCTATATTCTACTCGTAATCCCTTAACTTAATTTTTTTTTTTCGATTTGGTCCTTTATGTTAATTTTTTTGTGACAATTTAATCTTTTATGTTTAAAATATCAACAATGTTATCATTTTTTAAAAAAAAATTCAAAATTTCATCAAAATTTTTAAACAAAACTCATAAAATTAATTATAGTCTTTAATATAAAACAAATTTCATCAAATTCCTAGCTCAAATTTTCAAATAAACTCATATTTATCATTCTTTACTTCATGTTGTTAGAGATGAAAATATGAGTTTATTTAAAGATTTAAGCTATGAATTTGATAAAATTGTATTATATTGAGGATGATAAATAATTTTACGGGTTTTGTTTGAAAATTTTGATGAATTTTTGCAAAAAAATAAGGATAACATTGTTGACATTTTAAACCATAAAATATCAAATTGTTACTTAAAATTAAAATAAAGGATCAAATCGAAAAGAAAAAAAAAGATAAATGACTAAAACGTTAACTGAAATTAAGTTAAGGAACTACGAGTGGTATTTAGCCAAAAAAAATTAATAATTTTTGAAATTTCTGATAAAGAATAATAACTACCGGAAATTTTTAAAAATTTAAAATTTCCAAAAAATATAACTACCAAATATTTTAAAATTTTGAAATTTCTGGTAATTATCGAAAATTTCATAGATCAAATTTTCAGTATTAAAAATACCTACCATAAATTTAATTGCGAAAATTCATATTTGAAAAATTTAATTGAGGAGATAAAATTTTAAAGTAATTTTTTTTACTACACACTTCAATGAAATTTTGAAAGATAAAATTGAATTTTTAACAAGAGAATATAGGTTTAATTGATTGGGGAATTAAAAAGCTATCTTTCCTGCTTGTGTTGTACCTACCTAGTATGCTCGCTTCCAACGAACCTAATTTTTTAATGGATACAATTCTTTTTTTATTTTTTTAAATGTTGGGAAACGTTCCTATCAAACGGTTGTCCGAGCCTATTTGGCATCCGTACCTTAGCCTCGGAACATCACCTCATTAACTTTGCTTCGGGTCAACAGTCTACACATCACGTGACTCAGCATGCCTTTTTTACCTCTCCCGAACCAGCTATCTTTCCTTTTTTACTTTGCTTTGGGTTTCTCCGCCCGCATCTATTCATATATATAAAATTATAAATTTAAAAATTATTTTTATCATAATAAAATAATTATTATTAAATAATAATAAAATTAAAAAATATTTTATATAGAAATAAAACTATAATTTTTAATATTTAAAAAATATTAAATATGTATATAAAATTTAAAAATTACAATAATAATACTTATGGGGCGGGTTCGGGTGCGGGTGCGGGGTGAATATCACCACTCCAAATGCGTCCCCGCTCCCGAATTTTAATGTTAGAGAAAATCCGCATCCGCACCTGCACCCGTATCCAATTAAAACGGGTTTTCTCCGCCTAAAACAAGCGGGTTCGAGTGAATACCCGCGAGTGCGAATTTTATTGTCATCCCTAACAAAGAGACAGAGGGTAAGTTGAGTTATTTAATTTTATGTTGAGATGATGAGTTTTGAGTGAGTGACAGCTATGTAATTGCATATGATACTTCATAACCGAATAGGACCTAAAGTAAGAGCTAACTGAAATGGGATTCTCTAATTTCACAATATTGGTGTTTGAGATTATTTACAATACTTTTGTTATGTGGAACGCGTTCTATTATTATGGCAAAATAAATCACAACAAGTAGTAAGTATGATCTCAATTAAAAGTTGCCAAATCAATAATGAGTTTGATACTTGATCCATGAGTTCCATTAAAAGAGATTTTGATTGTGATGTATACTTGCTTGGACTTCAAGCCCTTGATACATAGTATAAATGTCATTTATGAAATACTCGATTAACTACTACCATATCCTCCAATCTTTTCCTTTTTAATCAAGGCACCATCATGTCATATGAGAATCACACACACATTTCTCATATAAAAAATATTAATTATAAATTAAGAAGTCATAAGACAAGTAGTAAACATATGACTAACATGAATTATTGGAGTGGTACTATATATGTCATTTCTAAAAACAATATAGAGAAAATACATGCCATTAATTCTACTAAAGAAATTTTCTATAGTTATTAGATAAAATACTAATAATTTATTTATTAACATTAAAAAAAAAACCGTTTCATAATAGTTTCGTTTTAGGCCTCATAATATTTTGGGCCAACCCTATATTAGAGTCACTTCACATCAATAAAATTGTTGTAATTAAAAAATAATTTTTTTTTCTCTTTTGATTTTACTCTCTAGTCCCTACTCACAAAAGCGGGTGTTTTATTAATTGAATTTTACAATTATTATAACTTGGGAGTATATGTTTATTTTCTAGAATTCTCCCTTCATATAACTCATTAATAATCAAAATTACTTTGTTAAACTTGTATTCTAAATGCAGATGGATATGGTTGGTGGATATTATGATGGCGGTGACAATGTAAAATTCCATTTTCCTATATGGCAGTCACAACAACAATGTTAGCTTGGAGTGTCATAGAATTTGGAAATCTCATGTGTTCAAATCTTCAACATGCATATGAAGCTATTCGTTGGGGAACTGACTATTTCCTTAAAGCCACAAAAATTCCAAATTTTGTTGTGGCACAAGTTGGTAATCCTATTAGTGACCATAATTGTTGGGAAAGACCAGAAGACATAGATACTTCTAAAAAAATTTATTATGTCACCAAAAAAAGGTCTAGCTCAGAAGTTTCAACTGAGATTGCGGTTTTATTAACTGCATCTTCTATTGTATTTAGGAGAATTGATCCTCATTATTCTATTTTGCGTCTTGGTAGGGCAAAACATGTATATATGTATTTTATTTTATTTTTGTTTATTAATATAGAGAATTTTTTGAATGCCTTATAATGAAAATAAAAAATATTCATGTACTCAAGGTTTATTTGTTACAATTTTTTTATAATAAAAGAAATTAATATATTTTAAAGTTGAAAAACCGTTTGTTACTTTTATATAAATATAAAAGTAGAGATCAAAATTACTAGTATTTTAAACCACAATAAACAACCACTCAATTTAGGTCAAGTAAATCATTTTCTCTAGGGAAAATCTAAGTCCATATTAAGAAACAATTATGTTTGAAAATAACTTACAAATAAGAGCTAGCATTTCTTTAAGTTAAATAAAAGTTAGCATCATTCAACTTAAAAAAAATTAATATCTTATGGATCAGTTCGATATGACTTTGATAAAATTAATTGAGAGTTTATAACTGTAAATTAATTTATTTTAAAATATAAATTATTTATAACTAATTTAAAATT
>JBBPBR010000003.1:53157408-53189704 GCA_037974775.1 Cicer pinnatifidum
GTTATAAGTTTATAAACTACTCAAACTAGCTTATGAAAAACAGTAAGTTATAATCTTATAAATGATTGTTACCAAACAAATCTTATAACTTATAAGTTATAAATTCATTTTTTTGACTTGCCAAACAAATCCGAAATCTTATAACTTAGAGGTTTCAATTTATGAAAATAGTTTTTGTTTTTATTTTTATTTTATAAATATGTCTTGATTTTATCTTTGTTATTAAATAGATATAGTTTTTTTTTCTTCTAAAAAATATATCTTTGTCAGTATTTTATTTTAAACTCTGTGACAATTCTTTACTTTAAAACATCTAAAAAAGAATACACATTTTAGGAAATAAAAACTTAAACCAAATTGCCCCTTATATTTTATTTTTTATATTTTCTTTGTCAAATACCTTACTACTACTAATAACTATATCTCCATATGATATTTAGGCGAAGCAGCATGCCCCTTCTACTGTGATTTCAATGGCTACATGGTATGACTTTCATGATCATAATCCATATTAGTAGTTTGTATGTAGAAAAATATTATAAAAATCGAATCAATAATGAAAATATTAAATTAGAAAGAAAAAAAAAAAATTCGTCACTAAATCTAGTAACAAAACTAAAGACGAATTTTACATTTTTCTTTTGTGTCTAATTTTTTCATAATTGATTTTTTTTTAGCCTTTCTGAATCATAATTCTTCTTGTATGTATCTTATTATAATTAATTAATTTTTTTTGCTTGCAATGATATTCTGGATGAGTTGATTTGGGGTGCAGCGTGGTTGTATAAGGCAACTAATATACAAAGTTATTGGGACTTTGTACAATCAAGTTTCCAAACCATAGAATATCCTGTTGCAAGAAATATTAATGGTTTTAATGTTATTGCTAATGGTGGTAGTTTTGGTGAATTTGGATGGGATGCCAAACATGCTGGCATTAATATGCTTGTTTCTCAAGTTTGTCTTAGATTTTTAAAGAGGTGATATTATTTTTATATTTTTAAAATGATGTTTATGAAAATTTATATGAGAATAGTAGAAGTTATTTTGAATTTATTTTTTATAGATTAAAAAAATAATTTTGATATTAAATAACTTATATATTTATTATTAGAGTTTTAATATGTTAAAAATAAATTTTACTAAAAATTATTTTTCAAAAAATAATTTTTATGATAAAATTTTCAAAATAGTTCACATGTTAATCATTTTTTAAAATTTCAACATAAAAAAAGTTGTAATACATAACTGAAATACTAAAATTGGTTTTTTTTATGATAAAATATTTAAACTAATTTATCATTCAAAGTTTTACTTTTAAAGTTTATTTTTTTAAAAGAGTTAAAAAAAAATATAAAATAGTATAAAAATCAATTTTGTATTAGTATTCTCTAGGACTGAGTATTGGACTGTGTGCAAAATTACAATATTTTCAAATTTAGTTCTTAAAATTATTTTATTTATTTTTAATATCTATTTTAACATTAGAGGGACTTTTAAGAACTAAAAATATCATTTTTTATAAAAGATTTTTTAAAAGAAGGATTAAAAATAAATTAAGTAAATTTAGAAATTAAAATTTATTTTATTATTTTTTTAAAATATTAAAATTGCACTTTTATTTTATTGTATTAAAGACCTAACTATTAAAATTATAATTTGGAACAAAACTTTCAAAATAATTAAAACTGCCGGCATTCACCATAATTTTAACTTCAGTATATATGCATTAATTTCAATAAAAAAAAACTTTGGTGTATAACATATGCATCATATTTACTTACTTAGTTGGGCTCTAATTCGATCTAATGGGTGGTGATTAATTAGGTGGGATTCTGTTAATTGTGTATGCACAATACATGAAAGCAAACAAAAAATCAGTATACTGCGGGAATGTAATTGCCGATCCTTCCAAGCTCATAAATCTTGCAAAAAGTCAGGTAATTTCCAATTATGAGATTTAAAAATGAGACTAAAATTGCACAATTACAACAATTGATGGCAACCTGACTGTTTTCCAACCGGCTCCCGGCTCCCTTGGTTTGTTAGGAGTTAGTTTATTTATTTATTTTTGTTTTCTATTTTTATTTTTATTTTTTTAATTTTATATAGAATGTTTTTATCGGAGAAATCTTATTTGATGTGCGTTATACATTAAATATAGGTACATCTTTTAGATTTAAACTCGAGTTCATTACATTGTAAGAGTTTAGTCACTTCCACTAGATATAATCTTGATTTTGTTTTCTTCTTTTTTGTCAAAAAAAAAAAAAGATGGAACTAAATGTGATTTGATCATGGGTGTATTTCATTTAATTTTAAATATGATTTTAGTCTCTAGAATTATAGTTTTCTTTTATTTAGTTTTTGAAATTTGTTAGTTTTGATTCAGTCTCTTCAATTTCAAAGTGTTTGATTTTAGTCAGAGACTAAAAATAATTATTTTAAATTTGTAGAGACTAAAAATAATTATTTTAAATTTGTAGAGACTAAATCTAAACAAAAAATATTACAATGACTAAAATAATTTGATATTTTATAATTGCGAATACTCAAACCAAAAAACACTATAGTTAAAAGGACTAAAATCATATTTAAAACTTTCATTTACCAAAAGTTAGAATACACAAGGTCCATTTTTTTATGGGAAATACACATAATTCATATATCGAAAGTATGACTGTGTATGTATTTTGAAATGTGTTTTGTATAATCTATATTGTTTTAGGTGGACTATATCCTAGGAAACAATCCTTTTGAGATGTCATACATGGTAGGATATGGACGAAAGTATCCTCAAAAGATACACCATCGTAGTTCAACATTGTCATCAATAAGGATGCACTCACCAAAAATGGGGTGTCGTGATGGAGACAAATATTTTCAAACATCAGCACCAAATATCAACATACTATCAAGGGCGATTGTTGGAGGGCCAACTGAGGATGATTATTTTCAAGACTCACGATATAATATTTCACGATGAGAACCAACTATGTATACTAATGCTCCTTTTGTTGGTATTTTGGCTTATTTCAAATATTATATGTACTTTTATCATTCCATAAATTTTGAATTAAACCTTAGGCTAATTTGAATTATAATCATAGTTGTTTAGGAAAAATTTGAATTTTTATCATAGTTGTTTAGGAAAAATTTGAATTTTTATCATAGTTTTTTGTTGAAGTTTTATTAGTGGCATCCGACTCTATTTTATTTGATTTTGCTTGTTCATGGTTAGGGAGGTTTAACTCTCCATTTTAGTTTTTTTTTTCTTGGACTTTTAGTTGTTTTATTTATAAAATCTTAATTAACAAAAAAAATATTGTTTTTCTTTGAAAATAAGCTAAACTCCTCAATGCATATTGTCTCTAGCTACAAACATTTATTGACAAAAAAATTGTCTCCCTAAATATAAGTCTCTTTCAAATTACAACATATTTATTATTTGGTCCCCAACATGCATCTTATTATTACTACTTCTTTTGTTCTATAATGAATGAGTTATTTGAATTTTTTTTGTTTAAAACAAATGATCCTTTGAATTTTCAATCTATCATTAATTACTTTCTTTTCTTTTTAATTGTATAATCTAATTAATAGTAGATGCATCACTCTCAATATAATAATTTCCACTTTAGACTAATGATGATGGAAACTCTTGGAGGATACACTTTCACATTCACTCTCATCAACATATATGCATATTAAGATTGATACTCCTTCTCTTCCATGTCATATACAATCCAAATTCAACAATACACTTAACAAATTGTTGTTAAATTAGGAAATAGTCAAATGTTTTATTCCTTGGAGGAGTATTAAAAAAGAGATTAAATAATTATTAATTTTTTTAGCAAAATAAAAATAGTAAAAGTAAAACATAAAATAAATCAGGAGACTAATAGGTTTGACCCATATGTGTGAAGAGTTTAAGGGTTAGTAAAATAATAAGAAAAACGACGGCGCTTGGAAGAGGAAGAAATCAACAAACACAACAAACTTGGCTATCGTTTGCCACCGGTGATCGATAATTGTTCCAGAAAAGTATCTCCGTTTTCGTCCAAATTTCAGTATGTTGTTTTACTCATTTAGCTAGTTAATTAAACACAGTTTTCTAGATTTTTAACAACCTCAATTTCTCTCTCAAATACTCGACTTCTCTGTTTGTAGAATTCGTTATTTTGTACAATTTCTCTCCTTCACCGTAAGTCCGATTTAAGTGAAACCAACGCCAAAACGATCGTGTGAAAAGTGGCTATATTATCCATTGATTGGTTTTTCAATTTAAGGTAATTTTCCTTGACCGAATTTTGAATTTAGTTTTTAGAGTATATTCTCATAATTTATTTTGATGTTTACCCATAAACTGTCGAGTTAGATCGATTGAAGGACAAAAAGTCAAAGAACAAAGCTTGTTTGCTCATGGAATCATATTTGTGTGTGAAAGCGTCGAAATAAAGTAAGCGTTTGAATTCATGAGTATAATATATTATGAGATGAATGAGAAAACTGTATTTCCCAACGATTCATCTAGGGCTCGCTACGTACGGCAATAGCCCTTTGAGTGATAAATTAATTAATGTGCAAAATGGAAATTGTGAGATTGAAATAGGAAATAGAAATACTTATAAGGTGTTGATTGATACGTTAAATGTGTGGTATTTAATATTATTGTGATATTTGATTTAATTTCGTTAAATGTTGGGCATTTGATGTTATTGTGATATTTGATTTAATTTCGCTAAATGTGTGACATTTGATATTATTATGATATTTGATTAATTATCGTTAAATGTGTGATATTTGATATTATTGTGATATTGGATGTCGAACGAATTTTATGTAGTTGTTTGATTAGATGGGTTTAGGTGATATGATAATAAAAGGTGGATGCATTTTGAAAAATTTATGTGATTATGATGATGTATAATTAATAATAATGATGTTATAAATTTGTGATAAGTCTATGTGATGATGTATGATTGATGAAATTGATGTTAAAAGATTGTGATGAGTTTATGTGATGACGTGTGATTAATGATAGTGATGTTATAAATGGTGATGGAAATATTGAAGTAACCCCATAGTTGATGAAATAACTGTGATTCCATTTTGTGTTTGAGATGATAGTCTTAATGGAGTACCATAGGCCAACGGGAGATGAAAATAAATAGTGAGAATTTGTGACGTGGAGATTATTTTGTCATCATATAGGTAGGGTCTGACAAGCCTAGTGATTCTGAGGAAGTACAATCGAATGAGCCAGATCGTGGTGGTCTACTGTTGAGCCTTAAGGCAAGATGTTAGACCTTGGAGGTATTCGGGTGAGGAATTCCTAGGTGACTTGGAAGTAGCACTCTAAATGTCGGGAGCTACCATGCAACACACTTTTACCTCGACTACTGTCGTGTATATGTGTCTCGAGTTGAGTTGAGGGGATCTATGAGGACATGACCAATTTGAATTGTCCGTCGACAGGGATGGTGGCATAGTATCAAGTCTCCTAACCAAGTACTTCAGAGTTAGAATGGTACCACATTGTGAAGTAGAGTCTAAGCTCATGCATAACATTACATTTCCTTGTGATTGTTTTGTTGTGATTGATGTGTTTCAAAAATAATAATAATTACTCTTAGATGATTTGATGCATATTATAATGAGATGATGATTTTACTTGAATGACTTTGATGTTATAATATGATACTATTTACTTAAATATTTTGATATATCATAATGTGATTATGATATGATCTATTATAATTATTTGCGTGTTCTTGTTACTTATATTATACTATTAACATGATTTCAAAACTCATTTCCTTTGTTGTTTGTGTTTGACTGGCTTGGCCTGACGTTTGCAAAATCGCAATTATTACAAGTTAATAAATTTTGAAGTTCAAGTTTGGGAGAAGCTCGCTCTGATAAGTGATACCGGGAATGAGAGTCATTAAGTTGTATTTTGTTTATTTAATTGGAAACAACTCTTTTATGAAAACCCTGTTGTTATATAGGGGGAAAAGTTTAAATTGTTCCTTTTTAATTTTTGAGAAATGTGATCTTAAATTTATTATAAAAGTTTTATTTTAAGAAAGAAAAATTCGAATTTCTTTACTTGATGTGAATTAAATTTAAAAATTATTATAATAATTAATATATATTATTTTGAGTAGGGATGGCAATGGGTAGGGTTTGGGTAGGGAACTATAGTACCCGTACCCATACCCGCAGTTTAAAAAAATACCCATATCCGTGCCCGTACCCTCTTGGATATCAACTTTAATACCCGTACCCTTACCCTCTGGGTACCTAAGTGCCCGTACCCGTACCCATTACCCACACTTTAACTAAAATAAATCGATAAATAAATATTATTTTGTGATTAAATTTAAAAAGGATAAATACCACCTATAGTCCTTTAACTTAATTTCAGTTAACGTTTTAGTCTTTTATCTTTTTTTTTTCTTTTTCGATTTTGTCCTTTATTTTAATTTTAAGTGACAATTTAATCTTTTTTGTTTTAAAATGTTAACAATGTTATCCTTTTTTTTACAAAAATTCATCAAAATTTTCAAACAAAACTCATAAATTTAGTTATATTCTTTAATATAAAATATACTTTATCAAATTTGTAACTCAAATCTTCAAATAAACTCATATTTGTCATTCTTTATTTGATGTTGTTAGAGATAAAAATATGAGTTTATTTAAAGATTTAAGTTATAAATTTGATGAAATAGCATTATATTGAGGATGATAATTAATTTTTGTGTTTTGTTTGAAATTTTTGATGAATTTTTTGAAATTTTGCATAAAATAAAGATAAAATTGTTGACATTTTAAAACATAAAAGATCAAATTGTCACTTAAAATTAAAATAAAGGACCAAATCGGGGGAAAGAAAAAGATAAAAGACTAAAACGTTAACTGAAATTAAGTTAAGGGACTATATGTGGTATTTACCCTTTAAAAATTATCCAAATATCATAAATTAAATCATAAAATATTATAAACCAAAATACTTTCTAACTCAAAACATTTCAAGTGAACACTCGTTACAATACACATTCAAATATCCATAATAATATTTTATGAAGTTGCAAGTCGTACGACAATATTATTTGAGATCAGTAAAAACAATTTATAAGTTGCAAGTATAATTATAAAGACACAATTAATAAGATATAATTCTTAGTTATAAAGTCACAATTATTTAACTATTAATCATAATCAAATTCTTAAAAAGTTTGCAAACGTTTATCTTTTGATTTGATTATAAATATTGTAATGGTTCAATGATATTAATAGATATTAAAACATAAAGGAAAACAATTAATTAAACTAAATATTAATATAATAAATAAATAAATAATATATTTATATAAGTGCGGGTGCGGGGCGGGTACTATAGTACCCGTACCCGTACCCGTACCCGCTTAATTTTGCGGGTAATTACCCATCCCCGTGCTCATACCCATTATGCGGGTTTTTACCCTATCCATTGTGGATTTTTTTTGCGGGTACCCACTGGGTCTGGGTCTAATTGCCATCCCTAATTTTGAGTTTAGGGTGTCACATCAACCATTAGTTGATCAGCAACTTGTTCACCACATGTCTATTTTTGCATCAATTTCATTTGTCTTCTCATGGTCTAAAGCCTAACCTTCTTCAATTTCCCATCACTAGCATAAGTTCTTCCAAGAGAGTCCTAAGTCTGCTTAACACTTTCAACATTTGAAACGTGCTTCAGTTGGATTCTCACCAAGTGTTGTAAACCTATTCTTCATAATTTCAGATACTTCTAGAAATTCAAAAATCACTTGCATTTGTTTCTTCCAACAATCCCAATTTTTACTATCAAGAATGAGCAAATTTTTACCAAGAAAGTCGTCTCCATTTGTGCCAACCATCTTAAATCACCCAATTTTCACTCAAAATGTTTCCCAATCCAAGAAAAATAGGATTACCCCAAGAACCTGACTTCTCTCGTGTTTCCCAAGACTCAACCTGATCTCTATGGTACCAAAGGTTGGAGAACACACTTTCACATTCACTCTCTTCTAGTTCTCTTCTAAGTCACACATATGCCTTGGATCAGCTTCTATAAGCTGCAACAACTTCTATCACGAGCTTTACATATGGGCTTATGGCTTATAAGTCTTTGAGGCCCAATTACATAAATTCGAGGTTATTACACTTACACACAATGACTTATTACACTTCGATGAATTGAATTACTTCTAAGAGAGACATTTCAATACTTGATAAGGACATTTTAGTGAAAGTATTAGGAAGACGAAAAGTCAAATTTAATACATTTATATATGAAGGATATTGTAGGAACATCTACATATTAAACTGACATATTAAATTTACTATATACTTTTCTTATTATAAATGAAAAAGACAATGAAGACTAATAACAAGAAAAAACGTGCTTGACAGCATGACAACTTTTGAGATTTTTATGTGTGATTCCTCTAGTACCCAACTCCTTTGGTCATGAATACATGGGTGAGAATTTAATTATTGGTGAAATAAACCTGGACAAAACTAATTTATTAATAGTATTTGTGGATAGTAGTTTTCATGGTTGGACTTAGATCTCAAAGCTATGTTCTATAGGAAGCTAAAAATACAATTTATAGCTTGTCACATTTCCATAACCAAATCTGAATCTTTGATCTTAGTTTGAAATTGCAATACTAGACGTGGAAGACTTCATGCTTAATCACAATCACCCAAATTGGCTCGAAACAACAACTTCTAGTCTTCAAGCAATTCACTTAGAACCAAAGGCATAAGTTCTCGATCGTTTTTTTTTTATTTATTTTTTTTATTTTTTATTTATATAAAATAAATAAATAAAAAATAAAATAAAAAATAATAATATTTTAATTATATTTGTGTGATTAATTGGAACAAAGTATCAAATTATTTTCATAATTTGTCCATACGGATTATAAATTGGCACATAATTTGATAGTTTTATCATAAATTATAGTCTGGATAAAAATCAAATTATTTTTTATATGCATAAGGTATAAAATAGTATATATATAATTTGATAAATGGATTAAGTTTAACTAAATCTTATTAAATTAAAATTTAGCCAACAAATAAGTTTTATGTAACACTTCGAATTTTATAATAAATTATTTTATTAATGAAATAAAATTTTAAATAACTAACTTGGTGTTAAATCATTTTAGAATATATGTTGATTAATTTTTTTTTTATGTGTATTTTCTATGATGTGTTACTCTTATACATATTTGACTAAATGAGGAATATAAATAATAAATATTTTATTTTATTTTTTATATATTTTTCTAAAAGTAATAGTATTTTAATGTAAGAATTTTAAAGAATAAGATTTTAAGTGATTTTACGTGTATATGTGCTCTCGTGATATTTTCATGTGCGTTTGGCGGATAGTAATGGTGCACATAGTTATATTTTAATTATTTATAATTATTTCCTATTTTTTTAGTTATTTATTTTGTAATTAATTATCTTGAGATATTAACAATATTCTGTTTGATTTCCATTATTTTTATATACTCATTATGATTTTTTATATATATTTATTATGATTTAGTAATTCATATAAAGTATTGATGTTATAGTTATTTATTTTGTAATTTTGACTATTATGGCAATATTTTAATGTGAATAATTTGAAAAAATAAGTATAATTATAGTTATTATTCTGAATATCAGTTTTTTTGGTTATTAAATTATTTTAAAAGATCAATTTCTTTAGTTACTTTATTGTATAGAATATTTATTTTTAAATATTAGTAATGATTTATTAAGGAGATTGTGTAAAAATAAATAAATAAATAAATAAAATGTGTTTTATGAGTTAGACCTATGTGCAAGAAAAAAACCTAATTTAATAATAATAAACAAAAAAAATATTAATTGAAAAGGAAAAGAAAGAGAATATGAGAAATATAGAGTTGCGAGATAGAGGAGCGGCTACACTAGATAATCTGAGAAAGGAGCAAGAAAATTGGCACAGGCTATCGATGTCTGTCCCATAAATGACTGTCCCATAAATGTATAAGGTGTTGATTAATTTAATTTTGTTAAATGTATGGTATTTGATATTATTGTGATATTTGATTTCAAATGAATTTGATGCATATGTTTGATTAGATGAATTTCTGTGATGTGATAATAAAATATGGATGCATGGTATGATATATGTATACGGGATGATAATGATGACTTTTGATTGATGATAGTGATGTTATAAAATTGTGACGAGTTTATATGATGATCATGATTATGTATGATTAGTGATGTTCTAAAATTGTGATGAGTTTATATGATGATTATGATTATGTATGATTAATGATGTTATAAAGTGGTTTTGAGAATATTGAAGTACCCTATATATGATGAAATAATGATGATTTATAAAGTTGATGCTCTTAATGGAGTAGTTTAAGCTAACGAATGGAGAAAATAAATATTGAGAATTTGTGAAGTGAAGATTATTTTGTCATCATATAGGTAGGGCCTGACTAGCCTAGTGATTCCGGGGAAGTACAACTGAATGAGCCTGATCATGACAGTTTACTGTTGAGCCTTAAGGCATGATTGTTAGACCTTGGAGGTATTCAGGTGGAGAATTCCTAGGTGACTTGGAGGTAGCACTACAAATGTCAAGAGCTACCACGCAACACACGTTTACCTCGACTGTCATGTATATGTGTCTCGGGTTGAGTTGAGGGGATCTATAAGGATAGGGCCAATTTGAATTGTCCGTCCACCGGGGTGGTGGAATGGTATCAAGCTTCCTAACCAAGTACTTCAGAGTTAGAATAGTACCACATTGTGAAGTAGAGTCTAAGCTCATGCATATCATTGCATTTTCTTGTGATTGTTTTGTTGTGATTAATGTGTATCGCATGTGAATATAATTTCTCTTAGACAATTTGATGTAATAGTGAAAGGTATTGATTTTCCTTGAGTGATTTTGACTTTCTAATGTGATAATTTTCTTGAGCAATGTTTGTGTAATAATACGGTTCTATTAGGATTTTTTTTCTGCATGTTTGACTAGTTTGGCCATGCGTTTGTGAAATCGCAATTATTACAAGTTAATGAGTCTTGAAGTTCAAGTTTGGGAGGAACTCCACTTTGATAGGTGATACCGGAAAGAAGTGTTTTAATTTGTATTTTACTTGTTTAATTTAAAATGAATTTTGGGATAACAAGCGTCGAATATACTAGTTAGTTTTTAGAATTAAATCAAGTAATTATACTTAAATCAAACTTATTGAGACTCCACTATTTCAATGAAAAAAAATATGTTTAAATTGTTCTATTTTATTTTTGAGAAATGTGATATCCTAAATTAAAAATAAAATTTTTATTTTATTGGAAATATATTTTTATTTATCCGCTGCAAATTTTTTAAGAATATTATATAAATTATAATATATATTATTTTCGGGTTTAGAGTGTCACATTAGTGGTATTAGATCAAGTCTGTCAATCAGGCCGAGTGGCTTCAATATCGGTTTAGTGTTAGTCAAATGACAGTTGTAACACCCTAAATTTAATAATAAATAATTTCTTCATGAAATAGGATTTTAGATAATTAATTTGGTGTTAAAAATGTTTTAGAATATATGTGGATAAATCTTGTGACTAACTTTCGTTATATGAGTGTTTTCTATGATATGCTAATTTTGTATATATTTGACTAAATAAATTATATAAATAATAAATATTATATTTTTTATTTATATATTTTTCTATAAATAATAGTATTTTAGTGTAAATATATTAAAGAATAAGATTTTAGGCGACTCTACATGTATACGTGTGTTTGTAATTAATGTGATATTTTCTTGTATGTTTGAGTGATGTTAAATGTGTACATAATTATATTTACTAATTTATAAATATATGTAATTTTAATTATTTATTTCACAAATAATTATCTTGATAGATTAGTAATTTTAATATTGATTTTCTTTATTTTTATACAGTTGCTATCGTATGAGGATTTTATACGTATTTATTTTGATTTAGTAAGTAATATAAATTGTTGATGTTATATTTATTTATTTTATCAATTCGACTATTCTATAAAGATGATGTATTTTTATGTGATTATTTTGAAAAATGTTATAGTAATAATTATATTTATTATTTTGAATATGAGGGTTTTAGTTTATCTATGTTAAGGGTAAATAATATTTGGTGAAAATGAGTACTTTAAAGAAAAGTTTCTAAAAAAGTAAAATAGATTTTTTATTTATTAAGAGTTTTTATTAATACTAGAAAATGAATTTTGGACCAGATGATTGTTTGCACCAAGGGATGGGAATAGGCTAGGTCGTCCGTAGGGGCCTATGGCCTGGCCTATTTAATAAAAAGGTTAGGCTCAGACTATTTTTAAAGTCTATTTATTTAAATAGGTAAGGTTCAAACTTATAAAAAAGCCTATTTGCTTTTCAGAAAATATTCGTTTTCTGATTGATTTTCAAAATACTTTTTTTTTTAAGTCTGGAATCGGGCCAGGCCCGTAAATGATATCCAAGACCATTTTTACGAGATTTGGGCTATGCCCATTACATGATATAGAAGCATTTTTTTTTTAAAACGGACCATTTATTTTATGGATATGATGCCAAAACAATCGTCTTCATTTTCATAATCCATATTAATAGTGTCTTCTGAAACACTATATGAAGAATGTTTTAATGATTGGGCCTTACTTTTGAGGAATTGGGCCATGATTTCAAAATATTCTTCTTCTGTCTTTGCTGTTGCAAGCTGTGTTTGGACAAAAGATTTTTGGGCCAAGAATGTAGTTACCATTGGGTCTGGTTTCCTCATTCCTTGCTTTTGGAGCCATGTGGATACAACTTGTTTTTTGATACTTTGAGGAATCGAAAATTTTGTCCACCATCTGACTTTGAGTTTTCTGACCAAGATTGTTTGGGTTTCTTTTTGGTTGATGTCAAAATACCATGCTAATACCCATGGTAGAAAGAATTTTGTAGAGAATAGCATTAGAGGGTGAAAAATGCGTTCTCTGTCTGTTGGTTTGTAATTGGTTTTGTACAATTGGAAGCTTTCTTGGACTTCCGGTTTTAAGATATCTGGGATGGAGCCAAAGAATTTCCACCAATGAGCAAACCATTGAGGAATTTTCGAAGGTTCCATAGTAAGGTTAAAGAAAAATAGCCAAGTATGGCTAAATTTTTGGTTTTGAATGAGAAAGGTGTTATACCAGGCTTGCTGATAATCCCAGTAATTAAAAGTCCTGCAATGGTTTATTGTATTTTTGAAATCCAGTGGGAACTGTTTTAGTGTGTGTATGTTTGGTCCCCATTCTGAAGGTGGGATTATTTTGTGGATTTTTGCGGTTGAATAGGCTACTGGGCCTTCTTTTGGGTTGTCTTGAATTGTTACAGATCCTGTACATTCAAGATTAGCTTTATAGTAAGGCTGGGATTTTAATCAATCATATGGTTTGAAAAACCAGCCTTCTGGGAAAATCTTTGATATGACGGATTGAGGATTTTTATTATAGAAATGATCCTCAATTGTCCAAATGTTTTGATAATCTGTTTTGACAAAATATTCGGATTTTTGTTTGAACAAAATATTGTCAAAATTATTTAAAATAATTTTTGAGGTTTCTCCATGGGAGATTTTTTAAATTATTTTACAGGATGGTTCCTCCTGTAAAGGTTTTGAAATAATTTTTTGAGAAGATTCTCCTCTCTCCTGCCCCTTAAACGAAGCAATTGAATTTGGAGGGATTCAATCTCCTGTTGGAGTTTGTGAAGTTTTGCAATTTGTTGTAGTTGAAGGTTGTCCTCAATTGATTCCTTTATTTCTTGGAAATTGTCAGGACCAACTAATGCTTGGCTGGCAAGCCATTTTTGAATTTGGTTTTGCTCTTCTTTCTCCTCTACAGCTTCTTTCCAAGACCGGATTGGTTTTGCAGATGAGATAGGTTTTGAGGTTTCTTGAGGTTGGTCCTTTTGGACCTCTATTCTTTTTGATTTTCTGGGCATCACTCAAGTCTTGTTTTGGAGAAATTCTCTAGTTAGAAAATCTGGAATTGAGTTTTGTTCTCCTTTTATAAATTCAATTTCAAAATAAAAAATGCTAAGAATTGCTTGCCATCTGGCAAAAATTTGTTTTGATGCAATGTTTTGAACATCTTTTTGTAAAACTTCTTTTGCAGATTTGCAATAAATTAGAAGTAAAAATTTCTGATTGAGTAAATCACTTTGAAATTTTGTAATGCACATGACAATTGAAAGAATTTCTTTTTTAATGGTAGAGTAATTCTTTTGGCAATCGTTCCAATGTGCAGAAGTAAACTGTACAATACATTCTTTGTTATTTGTTATCTGTTTAAGGATACCCCCGTAACCTATGTCCGATGCATCTGTTTCAACAATTTTTTGGGCTGAAGGGTCAGCTAGATGCAAACAAGGTATCTCTTTCACTTGTTTTTTGATCATTTGGACTATTTTTGTGTGTTCTTCAGTCCAGGCGACAGGGTTTTTCTTTAGTCTATCGTGGAGTGGTTTTGCTATCCTATTAATGTTAGGACAAAAATCTAATACATAATTCAAAGATTCTAAAAACCTTTGTAATTGTGTTTTGTCAAGGATTTTATCAGGAAATTTATCTGCAAAGGATAGGGATCTCTCAATGGGTGTAATAGTGCCCCGAGAAATGTAATGTCCTAGGAAACGGATTTTTGTTTGAAAAAGTGAGATTTTGGATTTTGAAACAACCATTCCGTTTTTCTTAGTAATCATAAAAAATGTTCTAAGATGTTTGAAATGTTGTTCAATAGTTTCTGAAAATATCAATAGTAGACAATACAGAATTTTGAGTATGGATTAAAAATTTCATTCATAATTCTTTGGAATTCTGAAGGAGCATTTTTCAATCCAAAAGGCATTACTGTCCACTCATATTGACCAAAAGGGACTGTAAAAGCTGTTTTATAACGATCTTTTGGATCAATTTGTATTTGCCAAAATCCTGATTTCATGTCAAATTTTGAAAACACAGAAGAAGAGTGTAGTTTTTGTAAGAGATCTTTTTTGTTTGGAATCGGGTAACGAATCCATTTTAAAGCTTTGTTTAAAGGTTTGTAATTTATGACCAACCTCGGTGTACCTCTTGCTATTTCAGAATTTTTATTCACATAGAAGGCTGCACAACTCCAAGGTGACCTCGATTTTGTAATTAGACCTTTTTGTTCTAGGTCTTGAATTTCTGCTTTGCAATGAGTTTCAAGTTCATAATTCATTTGAATAGGTCTAGCCTTAGTTGGGATTTGTTTGTCGGAAAAACCATTCTCATATGGTAGATCTACCATGTGTTGTTTTCTATTCCAAAAGGCATTGGGTAAATCTGAACATATTTCATTTTCAATTCTCTTTTGAAGATCTGAAATTTTTTGTTTTACGAAATTATTTTGTACTTGTTGTTCTGTTTTTAGAAAAGAAACATCTTGTTTTAAGAAATATAAATGTTTTTCTTTTCCTTGAATTAAACAATTTAATTCAGATTTGTAAACAGAACAAGCTTTCAAAAGATTTAAATTCTTTGTCCTGGGTTTTTCAATAAAAGGGAAAATGATTTTGGCTTCTTTTGTTTTGCAAGAAATGTTGTCGTAATTGATTGAGTAGGGAGTTATCATGTTAATGAAAGGAGTCCCTAAAATGACAGTATGAGTAATATTTTCTAATAAAACAAAAGGAGTTTTGATTTAAATTCTTCATTTTCTTTTTCTTCTTCATCCTGTTCTTGGTCAGAAGAGGTTTGATTTTGTACTTGGGAAAGAAGGTTTTGAAGAATGTTTGAATCAATTTCTTGCTTTTGTTTAAGAGTTTTTAACTCTTGTTTAACGGTTTTAATCTCTTCTTGAAGGGATTGAATTGTGACATGGGCTTGTGTCTTTGTTCTTTTCCCTAAGATATTTGTTAGGTCATAAGTGGTCTTAGGAAGTAATTTTTATGAGGAAGTAGAAGGTTGACTTTGTTTTGATTCAAAAGTATTTAACAGTTTTCCTATTATTTCTTTTTGAAGTTTTGTATCTTCAACCTGTTTTATAATATCAAGGATTAGTTCTTGATCTTTTGTTAAAACATTAATGGATTTTGTTCCTGCCTCTGAATCGCCAAGAGAGTCGGAGGTTCCTAGTTCGTCAAACTGTAAAGGTTTATCATTTTCTGATGAACCTGCTTCAGAGTCTGTGACTGTTTCTTCTTCAGAGGTTTCTAAAAGTATTGCCTCTATTTTTTGAATTATTTCTTCATCAATTTTTAATTCATGGAGTTTTTTGTTTCTCTTGCAATATCTTGAAATGTGTCCTGTTTGGCCGCACTTATAGCAAGTTATTTGTTTTGAAGTTTGAGGTTCAAACTTCTTTTGAAAAAGTTTTTTCCTATAGGAATTGGGTTTTCTTTGATTGTAAGAATTTTGGGTCTAGATTTTTTGTAGAATTCTAGTCTTCCTGGTTTGGTAAAAGACTTTTTGTGAGGTTTTCTATAAGGTTTCGAACAAGATCCTTCACAATTTTTTGAAATATTGGTTGTGGGTATTTCAAATTGTTTACAAAAGGACCCTAGTTCTTGTCTAGTTCTTTTCATTTCCCATTTTAAATGTTTTTGGAGTTTGAAATCTTGACAAATTTTCAAACATTCCTTTTGAGTGAAGCTAACCAACTCACCATAAGTTAAATGGTTATATGGGATTTGGTTTACCCCATAAACTTCTTTGATTTTGTTTCTAACCTTTTCTCCTAAAAGGCTTGGGAGTCCTGCAAGGAATTTCTCTTTCCAGAATGGTTGGTTTGAGTCTTCTCTTAGCATAACTCTGGTTAGGAAAGTGTTTTTGTAATATTGGAATTCAGAAAGTTTTTTACATCTAAGGTTGGATAGGAGTTCGGCATTTTTGTCTTTTAAATGTGATGGATCACCTATGAAGTGCAAGCTAATTGTGTGTATTAGTGTTGCAACTGCATCAGGTATTGGGTTTCCTAATTCGTCGAGGATGGGAATACCTTCCTCTGTGGTTTGGATTGCGTTTAAGATTTCTAAGTGTTGTTGGGGTGTGAGATGGTAATCCCACCATCCTTTGAGTTGGCCCGAGAACCCTGCTAACCGAACAAGAAACACAAAACTTGTGCAAACTTCAGTGGCAAAAGGACCAACCTTTAGCCATGGTCACAGCACCTGACTTAGGTATTGAAAATAGACCAAATACAATGCCAACACTGTCTACGAATGGAACATAGATGGTATGTCAGAATATAACATCTTAGGTCTCCTCCAACAAATGACGATGGCATCAAATGCTTATAAAACCTAGGCCAACACACCTGACAAAGCCATAGCTGAACTCCTAATAGCAGGGTTCTCAGGCCAACTCAAAGGATGGTGGGATTACCATCTCACACCCCAACAACACTTAGAAATCTTAAACGCAATCCAAACCACAGAGGAAGGTATTCCCATCCTCGACGAATTAGGAAACCCAATACCTGATGCAGTTGCAACACTTATACACACAATTAGCTTGCACTTCATAGGTGATCCATCACATTTAAAAGACAAAAATGCCGAACTCCTATCCAACCTTAGATGTAAAAAACTTTCTGAATTCCAATATTACAAAAACACTTTCCTAACCAGAGTTATGCTAAGAGAAGACTCAATTCAACCATTTTGGAAAGAGAAATTCCTTGCAGGACTCCCAACCCTTTTAGGAGAAAAGGTTAGAAACAAAATCAAAGAAGTTTATGGGGTAAACATAATCCCATATAACCATTTAACTTATGGTGAGTTGGTTAGTTTCACTCAAAAGGAAGGTTTGAAAATCTGTCAAGATTTAAAACTCCAAAAACATTTAAAATGAGAAATGAAAAGAACTAGACAAGAACTAGGGTCCTTTTGTAAACAATTTGAAATACCCACAACCAATATTTCAAAAAATTATGAAGGATCTTGTTCGAAACCTTATAGAAAACCTCACAAAAAGTCTTTTACCAAATCAGGAAGATTAGAATTCTACAAAAAGTCTAGACCCCAAAATTTTTACAATCAAAGAAAACCCAATTTCTATAGGAAAAAACCTTTTCAAAAGAAGTTTGAACGTCAAACTTCAAAACAAATAACTTGCTATAAGTGTGAAGAAATCCCAGAGGACTTCTTGTTCGTTTTAAGAACTATAACAACAAGAAAATACTTAATCAAAATTAATTTAGTCTTTCTGAAGATTTCAAATTTGAACCAATTGCACTCTTTGATACTGGAGCAGATTTAAACTGCTTAAAAAGTAGCATTGTACCAAATAGATTTTTACAAAAATCAAATGAAAAACTTGTTGCGGCTAATAACCCCAACATGATTATAAAAAATAAAACTGAAGCTTCCATTAAAAATGGTAATGTTTCAATCAAAACTCCTTTTGTTTTATTAGAAAATATTACTCATACTGTCATTTTAGGGACTCCTTTCATTAACATGATAACTCCCTACTCAGTCAATTACGACAACATTTCTTGCAAAACAAAAGAAGCCAAAATCATTTTTCCTTTTATTGAAAAACCCAGGACAAAGAATTTAAATCTTTTGAAAGCTTGTTCTGTTTACAAATCTGAATTAAATTGTTTGATTCAAGGAAAAGAAAAACATTTATATATCTTAAAACAAGATGTTTCTTTTCTAAAAACGGAACAACAATTACAAAATAATTTCGTAAAACAGAAAATTTCAGATCTTCAAAAGAGAATTGAAAACATTTCAAACATCTTAGAACATTTTTTATGATTACTAAGAAAAATGGAATGGTTGTTTCAAAATCCAAAATCACACTTTTTCAAACAAAAATCCGTTTCCAAGGACATTACATCTCTCGGGGCACTATTACACCCATTGAGAGATCCCTATCCTTTGTAGATAAATTTCCTGATAAAATCCTTGACAAAACACAATTACAAAGGTTTTTAGGATCCTTGAATTATGTATTAGATTTTTGTCCTAACATCAATAGAATAGCAAAACCACTCCACGATAGACTAAAGAAAAACCCTGTCGCTTGGACTGAAGAACACACAAAAATAGTCCAAATGATCAAAAAACAAGTGAAAGAGATACCTTGTTTGCATCTAGCTGACCCGTCAGCCCAAAAAATTGTTGAGACAGATGCATCAGACATAGGTTACGGGGGTATCCTTAAACAGATAACAAATAACAAAGAATGTATTGTACAATTTACTTCTGCACATTGGAATGATTGGCAAAAGAATTACTCTACCATTAAAAAAGAAATTCTTTCAGTTGTCATGTGCATTACAAAATTTCAAAGTGTTTTACTCAATCAAAAATTCTTACTTCGAATTGATTGCAAATTTGCAAAAGAAGTTTTTCAAAAAGATGTTCAAAACATTATATCAAAACAAATTTTTGCCAGATGGCAAGCAATTCTTAGCATTTTTTATTTTGAAATTGAATTTATAAAAGGAGAACAAAACTCAATTCCAGATTTTCTAACCAGAGAATTTCTCCAAAATAGGACTTGAGTGATGCCCAGAAAATCAAAAAGAATAGAGGTCTTCTGCAAAACCAATTCGGTCTTGGAAAGAAGCTGTAGTGGAGAATGAGGAACAAAACCAAATTCAAAAATGGCTTGCCAGCCAAGCATTGGTCGGTCCTGACAATTTCCAAGAAATAAAGGACTCAATTGAAGACAACCTTCAACTACAAAAAATTGCAAAACTTCACAAACTCCAACAGGAGATTGAATCCCTCCAAATTCAATTGCCTTCATTTAAGGGGCAGGAGAAAGGAGAATCTTCTCAAAAAATTATTTCAAAACCTTCACAGGAGGAACCATCCTGTAAAATAATTTCAAAATTCTCCCATGGAAAAACCTCAAAATTTATTTCAAATGATTTTGACAATATTTTGTTCAAACAAAAATCCGAATATTTTGTCAAAACGGATTACCAAAATATTTGGACAATTGAGGATCATTTCTATAATAAAAATCCTCAATCCGTCATCTCAAAAATTTTCCCAGAAGGCTGGTTTTTCAAACCATATGATTTATTAAAATCCCAGCCTTACTATAAAGCTATTCTTGAATGTACAGGATCTGTAACAATTTAAGACAACCCAAAAGAAGGCCCAATAGCCTATTCAACCGCAAAAATCCACAAAATAATCCCACCTTCAGAATGGGGACCAAACCTACACACACTAAAACAGTTCCCACTGGATTTCAAAAATACAATAAACCATTGCAGGACTTTTAATTACTGGGATTATCAGCAAGCCTGGTATAACACCTTTCTCATTCAAAACCAAAAATTTAGCCATACTTGGCTATTTTTCTTTAACCTTAATATGGAACCTTCGAAAAATCCTCAATGGTTTGCTCATTGGTGGAAATTCTTTGGCTCCATCCCAGATATCTTAAAACCGGAAGTCCAAGAAAGCTTCGAATTGTACAAAACCAATTACAAACCAACATACAGAGAACGCATTTTTCACCCTCTAATGCTATTCTCTACAAAATTCTTTCTACCATGGGTATTAGTATGGTATTTTGACGTCAACCAAAAAGAAACCCAAACAATCTTGGTCAGAAAATTCAAAGTCAGATGGTGGACAAAATTTTCTATTCCTCAAAATATCAAAAAACAAGCTGTATCCACGTGGCTCCAAAAGCAAGGAATAAGGAAACCAGATGCAATGGTAACTACATTCTTGGCCCAAAAATCTTTTGCCCAAACACAGCTTGCAGCAGCAAAGACAGAAGAAGAATATTTTGAAATCATGGCCCAACTCCTCAAAAGTAAGGCCCAATCATCAAAGCATTCTTCAGATAGTGTTTCAGAAGACACTATTAATATGGATTATGAAAATAAAGATGATTGTTTTGGCATCATATCCATAAAATAAGCGGTCCGCTTTTAAAAAAAAAAAAAAAAAGAAGAATGCTTGTATATCATGTAATGGACATAGCCCAAATCTCATAAAAATGGTCTAGGATATCATTTACGGGCCTAGCCCGATTCCAGACTTAAATAATAAAAAATAAAAAAAAATAAATAAAAAAAAAGTATTTTAAAAATCAATCAGAAAACGAATATTTTCTAAAAAGCAAAACGCAAAAGCAAAAGATAATGGACACTTGTCTGCCATCTGCACCAACAGACAAAACATGGCACCGAAAGTGGAAAGAATCTCATCATTTCCTCCACCTCATGAGGCATCACAAGCGGAATCCTTTCTCTATATAAGGAAGGCTCCTCTTCAAGCTCAAGGCAGAGTGAAATACAACAAGCAAATATCTGTTAGAAATCTTAAGAGTTTCCTAAGTGTCTCCTACATTTTCGTAATCTTGTATTTTCTTTTTCGTTTTCCAAAATCAAGTTCTCATTGTAAGTATTTGTTTACTGTGTATTAATTATCTTCCACCTTTATTTGCATCAATACCAAATTTATGTTATGCACAATAAGTATGCTCTGCACTTGCAGCTATCTACTGATCTTTTGCATCAGAAAGTGTGTTTAGTTTGACATGAACTTTTGCTTTTTCTTTGCTGTTTTAAAATTTGTTTACATAAAACCAACCGATTTGGATATCTGGCTTGAAGATTTACCTTGTTTTTCGTTCTATGGTTTGGCGATTTGGTTTCTTTTCATTGAGTTAAAAAACTTACTAAATCATATGCAAAGTTATGAACACAAACTGATAAAGGAATTTCGACCCTTTTATTGGTGACCCTTTGATCCAAGACGTTCGTTGGTATCATACTTGGGGGGGAATAGGTGACACCAAAAACGATTATACCTATTTAAAATCTTGAAAGTTTATCTTGAAGAATAATAGTTTCTGGGTGGTAAGTCCCGTATTTAAGCCGACGAACATGCATTTAAGGGCAGTGAATCCTTGAAAGTTTCTTCAAAATAAAAAGACAAAATTTTAAAGATTGATAATCTCTTTTGTAGAACTTCTTCTTACTCATCTCCTTCTACCCAAAACTTCCCAGAACGAAGGGAACCCATCAATAGTGAAGAAATTACTATTGAAGACTTCCAAAAATCGATAAACAATTGGCAAATTCCAAAAATCAAAAAAGATGAGGTCTACGTATCTAGTCTTTTCAAAAATCTTTTAAAAACCGATTATGTTATCAAAACAGAAGAACGTGATGTTACCGTTTTTGATCCCTTTGAAACAATAAATCTTCTTTCTTCAAAAACTCTGAAAAAACACTAGGACAGGAAATATAATTTCATACATATAGGTCTTGTTCAAGTTGGTATAAAACCTCTAACACGAGAAGGATTAAACACTTCAATCCTATGCGTCCTACGGGATGCAAGGTTCTTAAACTTCCAAGATTCAATTATAAGCACAGTCGAATCTAGTCTATGTCAAGGACCGATTTGGTTTGGATGTTATCCAAATTTTTCTTTGTCTTTAAAAGATCCAAACATTACAAAATCCCTCATACTACAAATCAAAACTCATAATTACAAAATGATAGAAGGATCTATTCCTGTAGCTATTATTTACAGAATTCATTACAAAGCAATGTTTTCAGCCTTTACGGCAACAAAACATTTTGAAAACAAAAAAGGCGAAACACTATTTTTACAAACAGATTTGACTAAGGCAAACACTGTTATTCCAAAAACCATCCTATGGAAAGATATTGATCTTCCTGAAGAATGGATTCTGGAAGGAGCTGTTAAACCACAGTCTCTCCAACAGTCAAAACCAAACAACAATCTCAAAGAAGTCATACAATATAACGATGGTAGGGTAAAACTAAGTTTTTCAAGAACCCCTAGTTTTTCAAGAACTTCTAGTGCCAGATATTCTGATGCTAGTTCCTCCAGACCATCTCCAGTCATACAATTTCCTTAAAAATTAGAAAACTTTACAAAACCACGTTTCTCATGTTCTAACATTCCAAGTGCTTCTTTTCAAAACGTTGATTACTCCACAAATATACCGCATCAAATTTACACGGCACCTCAAAACACTAATGAAGAGCAACAAAACATTTCTCCACCAACTTCACCTTCTTTCTCTGCTATAACTGAAAATGTTGTTAATGAACTTAATGTTATAGAAAAAGAATTTGAAATTAATAAAACTATTCTCCATAATGATTTTTATGCTTCCAAAAATAAAGAAAAAAGAACTTGGTTCTTCAAAAACTTTCTAAAACAAAGGCATGACATCCAGAATGAGTTTTACAAGTTCATTTTACAAAACAAATCTCATATTCTGTTTTTTGAATGGTTTGAAAGTTATGCTAAACAAAACCAAATTTCTTATCCCTTCACCCAAAACCTAGGTTCTGTTAATCCCATAACAACTAGAAACAAAACTCCAGAATGGGATTTAGCAATCGGACAAAAGATCCAGTCTGAACACCCACCTTTAAGACAAATCATAATAAAACACACAGAAAAACCAGTAGATGCTGCCCCCTTCAAAATCCCAAGTGATAGTTCTGAAAAAGATATTCGAAATATCCTTCAACAAAATAATTTTACAAACGTCCATCTTAGTACAATAGCAAAACAATTAACAAAGATAGAAGAAAACCAACAAAATTCCACTATCTCCCCGATTGAGATAACTGATCCAAAATTAAAAAACCCAGTTTTTAAACCATTTCAAATCTCAAAAACAAGCCAAAAACTGTTTAGGGGAGGCAGATCAGAATACACCCAAGCCTTACATGAACAACTTAGTAGGATAGAACATTCCTCTACCTCCAAACCAATGGTAGCTAAAGATACCTTTGATAAAACAGTCACAACTCTAGACCAAGTTTCTGAAACCGAACAAGAAACACAAAACTTGTGCAAACTTCAGTGGCAAAAGGACCAACCTTTAGCCATGGTCACAACACCTGACTTAGGTATTGAAAATAGACCTAATGTCCTCTCTCAATCCAAATACAATGCCAACACTGTCTACGAATGGAACATAGACGATATGTCATAATATAACATCTTAGGTCTCCTCCAACAAATGACGATGGCATCAAATGCTTATAAAACCCAGGCCAACACACCTGACAAAGCCATAGCTGAACTCCTAATAGCAGGGTTCTCAGGCCAACTCAAAGGATGGAGGGATTACCATCTCACACCCCAACAACACTTAGAAATCTTAAACGCAATCCAAACCACAGAGGAAGGTATTCCCATCCTCGACGAATTAGGAAACCCAATACCTGATCCAGTTGCAACACTAATACACACAATTAGCTTGCACTTCATAGGTGATCCATCACATTTAAAAGACAAAAATGCCGAACTCCTATCCAACCTTAGATGTAAAAAAATTTCTGAATTCCAATATTACAAAAACACTTTCCTAACCAGAGTTATGCTAAGAGAAGACTCAAACCAACCATTCTAGAAAGAGAAATTCCTTGTAGGACTCCCAACCCTTTTAGGAGAAAAGGTTAGAAACAAAATCAAAGAAGTTTATGGGGTAAACCAAATCCCATATAACCATTTAACTTATGGTGAGTTGGTTAGCTTCACTCAAAAGGAAGGTTTGAAAATCTGTCAAGATTTAAAACTCCAAAAACATTTAAAATGGGAAATGAAAAGAACTAGACAAGAACTAGGGTCCTTTTGTAAACAATTTGAAATACCCACAACCAATATTTCAAAAAATTGTGAAGGATCTTGTTCTAAACCTTATAGAAAACCTCACAAAAAGTCTTTTACCAAACCAGGAAGACTAGAATTCTACAAAAAATCTAGACCCCAAAATTCTTACAATCAAAGAAAACCCAATTCCTATAGGAAAAAACTTTTTCAAAAGAAGTTTGAACCTCAAACTTCAAAACAAATAACTTGCTATAAGTGCGGCCAAACAGGCCACATTTCAAGATATTGCAAGAGAAACAAAAAACTCCATGCATTAAAAATTGATGAAGAAATAATTCAAAAAATAGAGGCAATACTTTTAGAAACCTCTGAAGAAGAAACAATCACAGACTCTGAAGCAGGTTCGTCTGAAAATGATAAACCTTTACAGTTTGACGAACTAGGAACCTCCGACTCTCTTGGCGATTCAGAGGCAGGAACAAAATCCATTAATTTTTTAACAAAAGATCAAGAACTAATCCTTGATATTATAAAACAGGTTGAAGATACAAAACTTCAAAAAGAAATAATAGGAAAACTGTTAAATACTTTTGAATCAAAACAAAGTCAACCTTCTACTTCCTCATAAAAATTACTTCCTAAGACCACTTATGACCTAACAAATATCTTAGGGAAAAGAACAAAGACACAAGCCCATGTCACAATTCAATCCCTTCAAGAAGAGATTAAAACCGTTAAACAAGAGTTAAAAACTCTTAAACAAAAGCAAGAAATTGATTCAAACATTCTTCAAAACCTTCTTTCCCAGGTACAAAATCAAACCTCTTCTGACCAAGAACAGGATGAAGAAGAAAAAGAAAATGAAGAATATTCTAACAAAATTGAAAATTTAGAAGAAATCCCAGAGGACTTCTTGTTCGTTTTAAGAACTATAACAACAAGAAAATATTTAATCAAAATTAATTTAGTCTTTTCTGAAGATTTCAAATTTGAAACAATTGCACTTTTTGATACTGGAGCAGATTTAAACTGCTTAAAAAGTAGCATTGTACCAAATAGATTTTTACAAAAATCTAATGAAAAACTTGTTGCGGCTAATAACTCCAACATGATTATAAAAAATAAAACTGAAGCTTCCATTAAAAATGGTAATGTTTCAATCAAAACTCCTTTTGTTTTATTAGAAAATATTACTCATACTGTCATTTTAGGGACTCCTTTCATTAACATGATAACTCCCTACTCAGTCAATTACGACAGCATTTCTTGCAAAACAAAAGAAGCCAAAATCATTTTCCCTTTTATTGAAAAACCCAGGACAAAGAATTTAAATCTTTTGAAAGCTTGTTCTGTTTACAAATCTGAATTAAATTTTTTAATTCAAGGAAAAGGAAAACATTTATATTTCTTAAAACAAGATGTTTCTTTTCTAAAAACAGAACAACAATTACAAAATAATTTCGTAAAACAAAAAAATTTAGATCTTCAAAAGAGAATTGAAAATGAAATCTGTTCAGATTTACCCAATGCCTTTTGGAATAGAAAACAACACATGGTAGATCTACCATATGAGAATGGTTTTTCCGACAAACAAATCCCAACTAAGGCTAGACCTATTCAAATGAATTATGAACTTGAAACTCATTGCAAAGCAGAAATTCAAGACCTAGAACAAAAAGGTCTAATTACAAAATCGAGGCCACCTTGGAGTTGTGCAGCCTTCTATGTGAATAAAAATTCTGAAATAGAAAGAGGTACACCGAGGTTGGTCATAAATTACAAACCTTTTAACAAAGCTTTAAAATGGATTCGTTACCCGATTCCAAACAAAAAAGATCTCTTACAAAAACTACACTCTTCTTCTGTGTTTTCAAAATTTGACATGAAATCAGGATTTTGGCAAATACAAATTGATCCAAAAGATCGTTATAAAACAGCTTTTACAGTCCCTTTTGGTCAATATGAGTGGACATTAATGCCTTTTGGATTGAAGAATGCTCCTTCAGAATTCCAAAGAATTATGAATGAAATTTTTAATCCATACTCAAAATTCTGTATTGTCTACATTGATGATGTATTGATATTTTCAGAAACTATTGAACAACATTTCAAACATCTTAGAACATTTTTTATGATTACTAAGAAAAACGGAATGGTTGTTTCAAAATCCAAAATCTCACTTTTTCAAACAAAAATCCGTTTCCTAGGACATTACATTTCTCGGGAAACTATTACACCCATTGAGAGATCCCTATCCTTTGCAGATAAATTTCCTGATAAAATCCTTGACAAAACACAATTACAAAGGTTTTTAGGATCTTTGAATTATGTATTAGATTTTTGTCCTAACATTAATAGGATAGCAAAACCACTCCACGATAGACTAAAGAAAAACCCTGTCGCCTGGACTGAAGAACACACAAAAATAGTCCAAATGATCAAAAAAACAAGTGAAAGAGATACCTTGTTTGCATCTAGCTGACCCTTCAGCCCAAAAAATTGTGGAAACAGATGCATCGGACATAGGTTACGGGGGTATCCTTAAACAGATAACAAATAATAAAGAATGTATTGTACAGTTTACTTCTGCACATTGGAATGATTGCCAAAAGAATTACTCTACCATTAAAAAAGAAATTCTTTCAATTGTCATGTGCATTACAAAATTTCAAAGTGATTTACTCAATCAAAATTTTTTACTTCGAATTGATTGCAAATCTGCAAAAGAAGTTTTACAAAAAGATGTTCAAAACATTGCATCAAAACAAATTTTTGCCAGATGGCAAGCAATTCTTAGCATTTTTTATTTTGAAATTAAATTTATAAAAGGAGAACAAATCTCAATTCCAGATTTTCTAACCAGAGAATTTCTCCAAAACAGGACTTGAGTGATGCCCAGAAAATCAAAAAGAATAGAGGTCCAAAAGGACCAACCTCAAGAAACCCCAAAACCTATCTCATCTGCAAAACCAATCCGGTCTTGGAAAGAAGCTGTAGAGGAGAAAGAAGAGCAAAACCAAATTCAAAAATGGCTTGCCAGCCAAGCATTAGTTGGTGCTGACAATTTCCAAGAAATAAAGGACTCAATTGAAGACAACCTTCAACTATAAAAAATTGCAAAACTTCACAAACTCCAACAGGAGATTGAATCCCTCCAAATTCAATTGCCTTCATTTAAGGGGCAAGAGAAAGGAGAATCTTCTCAAAAAATTATTTCAAAACCTTCACAGGAGGAACCATCCTGTAAAATAATTTCAAAAATCTCCCATGGAGAAACCTCAAAAATTATTTCAAATGATTTTGACAATATTTTGTTCAAACAAAAATCCGAATATTTTGTCAAAACGGATTACCAAAACATTTGGACAATTGAGGATCATTTCTATAATAAAAATCCTCAATCCGTCATCTCAAAAATTTTCCCAAAAGGCTGGTTATTCAAACCATATGATTTATTAAAATCCCAGCCTTACTATAAAGCTATTCTTGAATGTACAGGATTTGTAACAATTCAAGACAACCCAAAAGAAGGCCCAGTAGCCTATTCAACCGCAAAAATCCACAAAATAATCCCACCTTCAGAATGGGGACCAAACCTACACACACTAAAACAGTTCCCACTGGATTTCAAAAATACAATAAACCACTGCAGGACTTTTAATTTTTGGGATTATCAGCAAGCCTGGTATAACACCTTTCTCATTCAAAACCAAAAATTTAGCCATACTTGGCTATTTTTCTTTAACCTTAATATGGAACCTTCGAAAATTCCTCAATGGTTTGCTCATTGGTGGAAATTCTTTGGCTCCATCCCAGATATCTTAAAACCGGAAGTCCAAGAAAGCTTCCAATTGTACAAAACCAATTACAAACCAACAGACAGAGAACGCATTTTTCACCCTCTAATGCTATTCTCTACAAAATTCTTTCTACCATGGGTATTAGCATGGTATTTTGACATCAACCAAAAAGAAACCCAAAAAATCTTGGTCAGAAAATTCAAAGTCAGATGGTGGACAAAATTTTCTATTCCTCAAAGTATCAAAAAACAAGTTGTATCCACGTGGCTCCAAAAGCAAGGAATAAGGAAACCAGACCCAATGGTAACTACATTCTTGGCCCAAAAATCTTTTGCCCAAACACAGCTTGCAGCAGCAAAGACAGAAGAAGAATATTTTGAAATCATGGCCCAACTCCTCAAAAGTAAGGCCCAATCATCAAAACATTCTTCAGATAGTGTTTCAGAAGACACTATTAATATGGATTATGAAAATAAAGACGATTGTTTTGGCATCATATCCATAAAATAAGCGGTCCGCTTTTTTTTTTAAAAAAAAAAAAGAAGAATGCTTGTATATCATGTAATGGACATAGCCCAAATCTCGTAAAAATGGTCTAGGATATCATTTACGGGCCTAGCCCGATTCCAGACTTAAAAAAACAAATAAAAAACAAATAAATAAAAAAAAGTATTTTGAAAATCAATCAGAAAACGAATATTTTCTGAAAAGCAAAACGCAAAAGCAAAAGATAATGGACACTTGTCTGCCATCTGCACCATAAGACAAAACATGGCACCGAAAGTGGAAAGAATCTCATCATTTCCTCCACCTCATGAGGCATCACAAGCGGAATCCTTTCTCTATATAAGGAAGGCTCCTCTTCAAGCTCAAGGCAGAGTGAAATACAGCAAGCAAATATCTGTTAGAAATCTTAAGAGTTTCCTAAGTGTCTCCTACATTTTCGTAATCTTGTATTTTCTTTTTCGTTTTCCAAAATCAAGTTCTCATTGTAAGTATTTGTTTACTCTGTATTAATTATCTTCCGCCTTTATTTGCATCAATACCAAATTTATGTTATGCACAATAAGTATGCTCTGCACTTGCAGCTATCTGCTGATCTTGTGCATCAGAAAGTGTGTTTAGTTTGACATGAACTTTTGCTTTTTCTTTGCTGTTTTAAAATTTTTTACATAAAAGCAACCGATTTGGATATTTGGCTTGAAGATTTACCTTGTTTTTCGTTCTATGGTTTGGCGATTTGGTTTCTTTTCATTGAGTTACAAAACTTACTAAATCATATGCAAAGTTAGTAATCATTCTATATTCAGTAATCGTTCCATATTCGGTAGCAGTTCTATATTTGGTAGTCGTTTCATATTCGGTAACCATTCAATTAGTCAATCACTCAGTAGTTGTTCCTTATTTGTTTAAGAGATAAGAATGGCTGCGTTTAAAAAGGTTTTTAAAAAGGCTTCAAGGCCAGACCAGACTATTAAGAAGGTTAGGCCAGGAAAAAAAAAGCCTATGATAGACCGTAGGCCAAACTTAGGCCGAAAAAATAAATCGTAGGCCAGACTCAGGCCTTTCAAAGTCTGGCCTGGCCTGGCCTATTCCCACCCCTATTTGCACCCCTATTGTTTTACTTCTGCATATTAATTTGGGCAATTATTGATTGGAGTTTTCCTTTCTACACCTTCGAATTACTCATTACACCCCTATTTCTGCCTCAGACTTGACTACCTGTGTTGGGCCTTACAATTTTACTCTTGTACCTGTACATCTACAATCTGCACCCCTCCTTCTGCAATTAAAAAATAAATAAATAAAAACGAAAATCTGACAGCCAACTCACTCAAACCCTTTTTCTCTCAAATTCACTCCAATTGATTCCTTGCTGTTTTGTAATGATCTCAACCTCTATCCCACACAAAATCGGTCACTGAATCTATTTTTGGCATCAATTTTAACGATTGTGGCTTCGTTTAATCAGAAACAGTTGCGTTTCTTTCCTTGGGTGAGCTATTTTTGCCTGATTCCGATCACCACATTTGTCGTCTAAAAAAAATGGTATCATTTTTGGATTCCTCTCGTCGAAATCTTCATTAAGCACTACTCATTTGTATTTTTCGGTGAAGTTGACGTCGAACCCTTCCGGTGCTCTAATGAGTCGGTGAGACTTTTATGCAGTTTTTTTTCTCGTCGTTTTGACTCAATTTTTGTTCCTAAAATTATTATTAATTATTTAAAATTTATTTTGAAGCTCAGCATAATTTATAAGTCAAGTCTCAACGATTTTGTGAACTCGTCGTTTATTTGGATTCGCTCACTTTACGTTGTCGATCTACAATTGCTGTTGAAAATTTTCATTGATTTTTGTGTTTGAGAAAGCGTCTAAATAAGGTAAGGGGTGAGAGAGCTTTTGAATTCATGAGCATAATATATTGTGAGATGAACGAGAAAATTGTATTTCCCAAGAATTCATCTGGGGCACACTACGTACATTAGTAGCCCTTTGAGAGATAAATTAATTAATATGAAAATATTGGGATTGCGAGATTATAATGTTAAATAGAAATGCTTATAAGATGTTGATTGACATAATTTTGAATAATTGTGTGGTATTTGATATTTGATATTGTTGTGATGTTAGATGTTGAATGAAATTATGTGCATATGTTTGATTAGATGAATTTATGTGATTTGATAATAAAAGATGGATGCATTGTATGACATATGTTTATGTGATGATAACGATGATGTTTGATTGATGATCGTGATGTCATGAAATTATGATGAGTTTACATGATGATCATGATTATGTATGATTAATGATGTTATAAAATTGTGATGAGAATATTGAAGTACTCCATGGTTGATGAGATAGTAATGATTCCTAAAAATGATGCTCTTAATGGTGTAGTCTAAGCTAACGATGGGAGAAAATATATTGAGAGTTTGTGAAGTGGAGATTATTTTGTCATCATATAGGTAAGACCTGACAAGCCTAGTGATTCAGGGGAAGTACAACTGAATGAGCCTGATCGTGGCGGTCTGTTGTTGAGCCTTAAGGCAAGATTGTTAGACCTTGGAGGTATTCGGGTGGGGAATTCCTAGGTGACTTGGAGGTAGCACTCTAAATGTCGGGAGCTACCACACAACACACGTTTACCTCGACTGTCACTCAAGTTGGACTTACGATGAAGGAGAACGGTGCAAAATAATGAATTCTACAAACGAAGAAGTCGGGTATTTTAGAAAGAAATTGGGGTTGTTAAAAATCTGGAAAATTATGTTTAATTGACGAGTTAAATGAATGAAATAACATACTCAAATTTGGGCGAAAAAGGAGAAAGTTTTCTGGAACAGTTACCGATCACCGATGTCAAACGATAGGGTTATTGTTGTGTTTCCTCTTTGGTTTTACGGCTTCCCTTCCAACTCCCTTCCCTTTTGTGTTTGATTTATTTTATTAACAATTAGGGTTCATACATGAATCAAACCAATTGGTCTCCTTTTAAGTTTTACTAGTTTTATTTTATTTTATTTTTTTAAAACACAATTTCATTAATAAAAAACATTATTACTATTTCAAAACTAATAATTTATAAATAAAAAAATTAATCTTTTAATATACATTAATAACCAAAAATCTCATATTTAAAATAATCCATATAATAATATTTATTTTTTTTCAAATACTCAAATTAAAATATTACCATCATTAGAAAATAGTCCAAATTATAAAATAAATAAATATAAGATCAACACTTTATATTAATTACTAAATCTTAATAAATACATATAAAATCACAATGTCATAACAAGTATATAAAAATAAAGTAAATC
>JBBPBR010000003.1:53194961-53261084 GCA_037974775.1 Cicer pinnatifidum
AAAAAAAAAAGACGTTTTGAATGAGTTAGTGTTGACTTATTTTGTAAAAGGAAAATAACTTTTGTTTGAATTACTCTTGATTATTTTAAAGAAAGTAAATTGAGTTGAATTTTTATTTATTTATAAAATAACACTAATTCTATACTACTGATTTCATTTAATGTTTAAAATAGCTGAAAATTTACACCATATGTGTTGTTTTTAAGAAAATCATAAAGTGTTGTTGTTACGTTTGTTTTGATGGGCTGTGAACATTGAATCGTGAGAGTGTTAGGATATTTATTTGAAATTATTTATTTAGATAATATTAACTCATTAGAGTTTAACTTGATATTAGCGGGTTGTATTTTAAGAAATCAGTAGTGATTTTTAATGGTACAAAAAATGATAAAATGTCTACTAATCGAGAAAGAAAAGGGAATAAAATAAAAATATTATTATTATTATTTTATTGGAACCAAATTTAGAAAAAAAAGGATGTTTCTTTCTAAACATTGAGTTAAATAGAAAATATATATTTTATGTTTAAAGTTTTAATTTTGACTAGAAAATCCTTATTTTTGACGGAGATGGAGACTTCAAGTGAGTTGAAAAATTACATTGATTATCAAGAAAAGATCTATAAGGAATTAAAGGATGAAACCATATATTGTGAAGATTGTTTTATGATGTTGCTTAGTCAATTGAAGAATCAAAAGATCTATAAAGAGTTGGATGATGAAGGCAACCATTGTAAAGATTGCTTTTCAAAGTTGGCAATGCTAGCTAATCAAGTGATCATAAAAATTATGAAACATCTAAAAAAGATTGACGCAATAATGCATCCGCTCAAAGTGTACAAGTTCGTTGAATATTACAAAAATTTGGTAGAAGAATTGAAAGATAAGATTGATTTTCCTATTATAAGAGAAGATTGAAATATCATAGTCCATGTAGTTTTATAATTAAATGTGATGTAATCTTTTTCACATCAATGAAGGATTTGTTTTTATTTATTTATTGATCCACATGTTTTCTTTATAATGTGGTACCATTCTAAATCTGAAGTACTTGGTTATGAGGCTTCATACTATGCCACCATCCCGATGGACGGACAATTCAAAGTAGCCAAGTCCTGATAGTTCCCCTGAACACAACCCGAGACATATATACGTGACAGTCAAGGTAAACGTGTGTTGCATGGTAGCTCCTGACATTTGGATTGCTACTGTCATGCCACCTAGGAATTCCCCACCCAAATACCTCCAAGGTGTAACAATCTTGCCCTAAGGCTCAATAGCAAACCGCCACGATCAGACTCATTCTATTGTAGTTCCCCAGAATCACTAGGCATGTCAGGCCCTACTGATAAGATGACAAAATAATCCCCACTTCAAAAATTCATATCAACTTCAAATATTATCAACATCTATTTTCTCCCCTCATTAGTGTAGCCTACTCCATTAAGAGTATCATATTTAGCACAAGTGGGAATCATCACTATTTCATCAATTATGGGGTATTTTAGTATTCTCATCACAATTTTATAACATCATTAATCATACATAATCATCATATAAACTCATCACCAATTTATAACATCACTATCGTCAATAAAAAATCATCATTATCATGACATAAACATATATCATACAATGCATCCATTTTTTTTATTATCACATCACATTAATTTATCTAACCAATCATATGCACAAAATTTCATTCGACATCCAGCATTACAATAATATCAAATACCACACAATTATTGAAAATTAAATCAATCAACACCTTATAAAAATTTATATTTAATATTTTAATCTCATGATCCTCATATTTTCACATTATTTAATTTATCTCTCAAAGTGCTATTATTTTATGTAGCGAGCCCTAAATGACTCGTTGGGAAATATGGTTTTCCCGTTCATCTAACAATATATTATACTCATGAATTCAAATGCTCTCTCACCCCTTACCTTATTTTTACGCTTTCACACACAAATACAATTCTACGAAAACACATTCTTTTTGTTCTTTGACTCGTTGTCCTATAATCAATCTAACTCGAGAATTTATAGGTAAACATCATAAATAAATTATGAGAAGATATTCTAAAAACTAATTTCGAATTCGGTCAAGGAAACTTTTCCATAAATCAAAAAATCAGTCAGTGGATAATATAGCCACTTTTCACACAATCGTTTTGGTTGTTTTTTTTCCACTTAAATCGGACTTATAGTGAAGAAGAATGATCCAAAATGACGAACTCCACAAATAGAGCAGTCGAGTATTTTAGGGAAAAATTACAATGGTTAAAAATATGAGAAAGTGTGTTTAATTGACTAGTTAAATAAATTAAAGAAGATACTAAAATTTGGGCAAAAAATGAGAAATTTTTTGTAAAACAATTATCAATGACCAATGTCAATTTCTTGGGTAAAGGTGGCTGCCGCTGGCATCTGTTGCTATCACTTGTACGACTGCCTTCTCTTTCTCAAGTTTTGTTTTGTTTTATTTTTTTTTTATTATTTAATTAGGTTTTCCTATTGCATATGGGCCTAACCTATAAAACAGATTTTAATCGTTTTTGTTTTAGTTTTTTTTTTATTTAAAAAAAACAATTATGAATACTAATTTTTTTAATATTTTTTTAAACACAATCTCATTAATAAAACATTACTAGTATTTCATAATAATTATTTATAAAGTAAATAATTAAAATAAGAGATACTAAAAAATAATTAAAATATAAATATATGAACACTTAATATTAGTCAAACATACAAGAAATATCTAAGTAATTACCAACTCACATATACATGTAAAATTGACTAAAATATTATTCTTTAAAATATTTACAATAAAATGTTATTATTTTTATAAAAATATTCAAAATATATAAAATAATAAAATAAAATATTTTATTATTTATATCACTCATTTAGTCAAATATGTACAAGATTAACACATCATAGAATATATATATATATATATATATATAATTAATAATAAAATTAATTAACATATATTCTAAAATAATTTTAACACCAAATTAATTATTTAAAATCTTATTTAATTAATAAAATAGTTTATTGTAAAATTTAGTATGTTACACAATCACCCTTTCTTTATCTTCAGAAATAGTGAATATATTTTTTTTTCTTTCTCTTGTACAATAAATCTATTTGTTCTTTATCTTCACCATATTATGAATCTATTGTTTTGATTTGTAAAAGTAAAAAAAAAAAGATAATATTATGAATGAGAAAATAGAAAATAAAAAAGATAAGACCAAAAATTTAAACCTTCGACGACGTTGTCGTCTCTGACGTCGTTGCTGGGATGACAACCATACTTTTTGGGACTGCCACGTTCAATCTCGATCTTTTCTTCTCTGGTGCCATGCTCAATTTTGGTCTTTTACTCGCCGGCGCCACACTCCATTTGTTTTTTTTTTTTAGCTTTATGCCTTCATCATTCATTTTTTAAGCAAGTCCAACTTTTTATGTATTAAATTTAATTAGCTTCTAACAAATATTAAATCTTAAAAAAAACATAAATAAATTTTTATAAGGGTTAATGAGATTTAATATCTTTTGTATATGTATATATGTTTTGTTAACTTTGTTGGAGCTATTGAATTATTGAATTATGCCTATTCCACACCCTACATTTTTATTGAGACACACATTTATGAGTGAGACCTTATGCCCGAGTTTGAGCAAAAATTAGGATTAGTTTTGAGGTTACGTAGTTGTAGCCTTCTGGAAGTACATCTTGTTTGGTTAGCATGAATGAAGATCATGCTAGAGTTTGATCTTGTTGGTATTGTCACTTCAAACAGTTTATCTATTGTTGTCGATGATATTCTAAAATCTATTATAAAGTCAATGACTTAGACTTCTCTTTTGGCTCATCTTCTTCCAGCTCAATTTCATGAGATATGGGAAAACTTATCAACTCTTCGAGAAATAGTTTATTTAGATCTTTAACCTTTTGAATAACAGTTACCTTTGATCTCCATTTCCTAGGAAGTCTTCTTAGAATCTTCTTCACATGGTTAGAGGTAGTATAGCTCTTTTGCAACACTTTTAACCAAGAAAACAAAGTTTGGAATCTGGAGAACATTTTCTCAATATCCCCAACCTTTTCCATCTTGAACAGATCATAGTTTCAAAGAAACAAATTTTCTTTGGCCTCTTGCACCGCTTGTTTCCTTCATAGTCCAGAACTAGAGCATCAAAGTATTCTTGGATATTACTTTGTTGTTGCACTTGTCAAACTCTCTAAAGTGAGAGCATTTATTATGAAAGTTTTGGCTTTGTGAGGCAAGTTATATTGTTTTTTTTTTTTTTATTAGCATCAGGATCCTTTCTAGCTATTTCAACCCCTTTAGCATTCTTTGGAGCATCATAGCCATCGTCTACCATGTCAATGTTCAGGCTCGTGAGAGGTGTAGAAACTTCTTTATATTTCCTTCTAAAACTTCTTCGCCACAGTTAGCAATAAATAAATTCAAATCTTATACTTAAAACACGGTTAAGTGCTCAACTATGAGACTGAGTGAAGGTGCAAATACGAGAAGGTGGGTTGAATCGTGTTTGCCACAATTGACAACTTTTTGATAATTTATAAATAAATATAAAAACTAGTTTGGTTTTGGTAACTTACTTAGAGTAAAAGCAATCGAATTCAGAGATAGCAAGTAATGAAAGCATAAATAATTTGATATGTAGATTTATCCTAGTTAACCACTAACTTGGCTACATCCAATCCCTTCATTCAGAAGGCTTTAATTCATAATTCAAATACCTTGAATTGTAAAGCACCTGAACCTTCGAGTCAGTCTTCCCAAATAGCCTGACAACCCCAAAAATTTGAGGAACTAAACACTTTGACCCTACAAGCCAAGTCTTCTCATAACAACCTGACATCTCCAAATTGAAGAAGGAACTAAACCACTCTAAGATTGGAACTTGAGTAGTTATTTCAAAAAAGTTGATAATAATAATAACTCTCACAAGTGTTTCTCTATTTGATATCTAACACAACTTTTTTTTGCTTTTTGATTATTTTTATCTTCAGCATTGAGTGTCTATTTATAGTTAAAATTTGGACTTCAAATTAGACCTTGTTTAATTATGAATTGTATTTTATTCAGGTTGTGGTTGTAAATTCTTCAAATTGATTCTATTTTTTTTTTTCTTAGATTGAGATTGTAAATTCTTCATATTGATTATGTTCACATTTTGTTCAGATTGCATATGTAAATTCTTTAGAAGGATTTTATTCTAGATAAATCTTCATCAAATCTTCTTCAAATCTTCTATAAATCTTGAACACATCTTCTATCATACTCTTTGAAGTCAAATAAATTATTGTCATAAAAAACTTTTGTTATCAGAAAAATTTTTGTAAAATGAGAAAAGGGTCGATAAATCATATGCATAAATTGTAGCATAGAGGAACCCTATCAATAGTGGGTAAAGAAAAGAGTCTAAGAAATCAAGTTGACTTTCCACAATACATCTCTAATTGATCAAGAAATACCTAAACTACCCTTCTTACTAATGAAGAAATCGCATAACTTAAAGCATCACTATTAAAATCTGAAGAGGAGAAAAAAGAGCTACAAATAAAATTTGAAGAATTCTTCCCAAAGAACAAGGCTTTATGATAAGAAAACACATGCAATAATCTATTTATTGAGAGAAGTAACAAGTTTAAAATTGAACAGGGGAATAAAATTGATATACAAGGTTATTTAAAAGGCGTAAATGAAGAACCAAATATGCGATAATGAGAGAGCAATGAAGTTATAGAGGAGGCATATATGTGGAAACAATTGTGGACAAAATATGTTAGCTTTGAAAGGAATGTAGAAAAGGAGTTTGAAGACTTAGAGAAACAAATTAAAGATATGGTAGTTGAGTATGAGAATCAAGTAAAAAATGAGAGGAAATGCGAGGAAGAAATTGAATAACTACTTTTAAAACATCAAAATGCACTAGGAATGGAGATGGAGACTTCAAGTGAGTTGAAGAATTACATCGATTAGCAAGAAAAGATCTATAAGGAAGTAAAGGATGAAACCATATATTGAGAAGATTGTTTTAAGATGTTGCTTTGTCAGCTGAAGAATCAAAAGATCTATAAAGAGTTGGAGGATGAAAACAACCATTGTAAAAATTGCTTTTCAATGTTGGCAATGCTAGCTAATCAAGCGATCACGAAGCATCTAAAAGAGATTGACGCAGTAATGCATCTGCTCAAAGTCTACAAGTTCGTTGAATATTACAAAAATTTGGTATAAGAATTGAAAGATAAGATTGGTTTTCCTATTAGAAGAGAAGAATAAAATATCATACTCCATGTAGTTTTATATTTAAATGTGATGTAATCTTTTTCACATCAATGAAGGATTTGTTGTTTTTTTATTGATCCACGTGTTTTCTTCACTAATAATTCGTTTTTGTTAAGAATATTCACGTAATGCTCATGATTTCCCTACATTAAATTATCAAAGATAGATAATTAAACAATGTCATCTTCATTCCATCCATGTTTATTACAAGCTCATGATTTTTTTTTTTCATATATAAGAAACATAGAAAAATAATTTGAACATATTGATTCCCCGACATCATTATTTGACTCACTCCCAAAGCAAGAATCATGGAGGAGTACACATATAGCAAAGTAATGAAAAGTGACATCAACCAGCTAAAGGATCAAATGACACTACAAAATTAATGAAGTAGAAAGCGGGCCATTAGCTGTGAACCAAGAAAATGAAGCGACGTCCACTCACCCACCTAGTTTTGGCCTAAAATATGTTCCATACACTTTAAATGCTCAAGGAATGATGATACCCCTTTCAACAGATCCTCATTGACTCATACTATCTCCAACAGTATCTCCAACTAGTAATTATCACGACCGCAAACGCAATAATTCCTCATTGCTCAAATGATTCCGAAATGCTTTTCGTACAGAACGTATCACTACTAAAGGATCTGGTCCAAATATTGAAGCACTGATGGTCAATAACTCGACTCCTACTTTCAAGCCATAAAAATTTCCTCCTAATTATGCGATGGTATCGGTATGCTTCAAATCGAACCTACAGTGAACCCTCAACCACAAGTTCACCCACACTTTGTCCAGTGTAACTCCTTGAGTCCATATACAACCTATATTATATGCTTCCAACGATTGGTAAGTTTGGAATGGAAATTCGAGTTGAAAGTCAACCACTTGACGCTAAAATACAAGTTATTTAAGATATATTGAGAGTTGTAGAAGGAATGAGTTATCAAGGTTCAAGTAATGCCTATGATATTTGCCTCATCCCGACGTGGTCGTAAAGCCAAAGTTCACATTGTCAAATTTTAAGAAGTATAAAGAGACGACATGCTTGAGAAACCACTTGACCATGTACTGTAGGAAAATGGAATCTCATGCACATGTCAATAAGCTCTTGATTAACTTTTTCCAAGACAATTTAATTGGGTCAGCCCAAGTTGGTATACACATCTAGAAAGGTTTTGTATTCACTCTTGGAAGGATTTTGTTGATTGTTTCTTAACACAATATAAGTATAATATTGATATGGTTCCTGATAGAATGCAGTTACAAAAAACATTGAAGAGATACAACGAAACATTTAAAAAATATGTTCAATGTTGGAGGGGATTGGCTGCTCAAGTAAAACTGCATTTGCTAGAAAATGAAATGGTAGTTATCTTTATTGATACCCTTCAATCACGACATGGCCATTGTAGGGGAAAAAGTAGAAAGTGTGACGAGGAATGGAAAAATTGCTTGAGGAACGAATAATACAAAGAAACATCTAACGGGATTCACAAAGAAGAAGCAAGGGGATGGTAATTTTTATGGTAAATCCAGGGGCCTCTTATAATTCATCCATAAATTCTATTCGACTTGCAATTCAACCACTGTTACCCCAAATGCCTTATATGTCCTATCCATATGTTGATGCAGTCTCACAAGTTCCATACCTTCAATCCAACCCTCTAAATCCACTTTATTATCAAACACCTCTTATCCAACCACCACGTGTCATGTTTCTCTATCCAAGCCACTTAAATAAAAATTCAAACTCAAAGCAATACAAACCACCAACCAATCGAGAGAAAAATCTAACCCTTTTTAACCTCAATTAGTATAACATATAGTCAATTGTTGCCTCACTTACTTCCAAATTTAATGGTGGTCTAAAGACCAATGAAGCCTTTAGAGTCACAATTCCTAAAATGGTACAACCCAAATGTCAATTGTGAGTACCATGAATGAGACATTGGGCATTCGATTGAAGATTGACAAGCCATAAAAGTTAATGTGCAAGAATTAATCAATGCAAAATGGTTTGACCTTCAATGAAGATAACCCCAAAGTGGCAAATAATCCTCTACTTGGCTATGTAAATTCATCTGTCAATGTTATTGAGGAAAGTCAAGATCAATATCTTATTGAAAATATAGGAGATGTAAAAACCCCACACATAAGTGATTTTTTTCTTTCTAAACTGTACAAGTTAAACATGGTTTATATGGGTTACAACAAGCGTGACATATGTAATTCTCACCCAAATGGTAAACACCCTGAAGAGTTCAAGAAGTTTCTCCAAAAATTGATAGATAATCACTTAATAGAGATAAGTCATGCAAAGGATGCAAATCACGTATTGACCCTTGAGTCTAACATCGAGAGTAAAATGATTTTCTGTATTAGCAAAAAGATCTCAACCCAACTCCAAATGGGCCAAAACCCATCATTATTCAAGTGCCGACTCCTTTTCCTTACAAAAGCACAAATGCAGTACCATAGAATTATGAAGTCACGGTTCACATAGGCACTCATGAAGAAAACAAGTCAAGTGGTAGATGTAGACCCAACTAAACAAATGTCACTAATTTATCAGGAATTAGTAGGATAACTCAAAGTGGACGAGTCTATGTCCCTGAACAACTTATAAAAGATGAGGGTTAAGGTAAAAAAGGTAAAGGAAATGAAGCTGGAAATTATGATATGAAAGGATAAAAGGCTTGCAAAAAGGAAGTGTTTGATGAGTAAGATAATGAATTTTTGAAATTTATCAAACATATTGAATATAAAGTGGTGGATAAGCTAAATTGCACTCCTTCCAAGACATTTTTTTCCCTATTATTGAACTCTGAAACACATAGGAAGTACTATTGAAAGTTTTAAATAAGGCACATGTCACTGAAATGAGTTATGAATGCCCTCAACATGTTTAGCTTTTATGGCTACCCAAATGTTGAATTATATCTTTATGAACATCCATGAGAATCTGCCTCTTTATCCTTGCGAATCAACTCAAAAAAGTGAAACAAGGAAACAATTTGCAATAAGAGCTCAAAGTTTCTTCGAACAAGAATCATCTTTTTCTGTAGAGCTATGTCGGTGAGTTCTGTTACGTTAACTTATTTTTTTGCATGAGGTTTGTAGGGGTTATTCATTAAAATCTCTTATTTCTTGTCAGAAACTATTTTTGGGCATTTTACAAGTTAAAAGAGCTTAGATGCGTGACAGAAATTAAATATTTAGCATATAAGTGTTTTGAATTTACACCAAATGATTTGAATTAACATGCATGTGGTTTGTTTGTTTGTTACTTGATTTATGTGTTGGTGATTTAAGAAGTCCAAGAATTCTAGGATTTCAATTCTCGTGAAAGGTGTGAATCTTGCCCTGAAGGTAAATACATGTGTTTGGATGTTTTCCACCATCGTCAATGTGTTTTGTCTCTAATGGTTGCATCCATTCCTGTCTCTACTTGCTCGTTCTAAAAGTTCTAAGTGTTTCTGCCCCTTGTGGTTCTCTTCATGTTGCCTCTAGGGGTGGTCATTATTAAAATTCTCAATGTTTCTACCTCAAGTAAAATACCTTCTTCTCTTCTTCCTCTGACGTTTCTTCCCCCTCTAACGTTACTTTTTCCTTTGACATTGCTTCTTCCTCTGATGTTGCTACTCCCTATAACGCTCCTTCTTTATTTGATGTTGCTTCGTCCTTTGATGTTCCTTCTTCTTCTAACATTGCTTCTTCTTATGACATTGATTTTTCTTGTCTTCTTCCTCTGACGTTGTTTTTCTTTTCTTCCTTTGATGTTGCTTTTTCTCTTCTTCCTCAGACGTTGTTTTTCTTTTCTTCCTTTGATGTTGCTTTTTCTCTTCTTCCTCAGACGTTGTTTCTTTCACTTATTCCTCTGACTATTATCACTATTAACATTCCTCTAACTCTGGTCACTATTCACATTCTTTTAACTCTGATCACTATTTACATTCCTATAACTTTGATCATTGTTCACATTTCTCTGAATTTTATCACTATTCACAATCATCTGACTCTGATCATTGGTCGACATCCTCTAGATGTGTATCCTCTGATACATCATCCAGACACGCATCCTCTAATACACCATCTAGGTGCGTATCCTCTAATGCATCCATTGGACGTGTATCCTATGATCGGAAGTTATATCCTAGCTAAGTGCATTACATTATCATTAATCAGTTCATGCATGACCTTATTCACTGTGAGACATTCAGGGTTGTTCTAGACATGGATTAACAGGTAGAGGAGAACAATTAGTACGCTGGTTGGGGTTTAGCTAGACCACCTTTACCAATCAAGATTCTATTATCTTGGTGACCCACATCAAGATATTGGGCGACTTTTCTTTGTTTACAAATAAAAGATTTGAGGTCATGCATAGTTTCAAAATCATAACTTTATGTTCTTATGCATATCTATAAAGGAAATATTTTTAAACTACACTTCCCTTTATTTTTCAGAACTTACCGAAATTTTATTTTGCTTTCTAATTGAGTTGGTGATTCTAATTTATCATTCGTTATTATTTACCAGTGTGTTTATTAATGTGTATGAGTTCAATTGTCAAGTTCTAGATAATTGGTGTTGGGTCTTACACCAATGACTTCTAATTCGAAGACAATTCCATTGAAAAGACTTAGATGATAAAATATTTTCATAAGTTATGAAACTAGTCCTTCAACAACAACTGATTTGAGATGCATTTTACTTGATATAACCTTTTCAGTTTCTCTCAAAACTCTTTGACTGTCGACTTGTCTTGCACATTTGAAAGAATATTCTTAGCCAAACACAAACAAATTGCACTCACAGCTCTCAAATTTAATTCCTCCTATTTTTCTTTATCCATGTTGGAAATGTTTCCTTTCAACGCCTAGCGTACTTCTTATTGTATCAACACATCTTTGACATGTATTTTCCACATGTCAAAATTGATTTTGCTATAAAAAAAATTTATGTCAAACTTAACAATGCTTGAAAAAATTAACATTGTAGCGGTTTATAAACTGTAAACCATGCCACATATAGATTACCAAAAAAGAGAGGCGAGTTACAAAGGACTACTTAATAACCAAGTATTTCCTTAACTAAAATATTGCCTAAACAACACTTCTACAATATCAAAATTCTCTTCTATGTGGAAAATTAGAAAATAGTACAACCACATAACATACTAAGAATTTAATATTCTACCGAACCAAAAGCTCTGATACCAGATTTTAGAAAAAAATAAACAAATAGATAAATTTAAATAACAATATCAAAACACAAGAAAATAATGTGGAAACTCCAAAACTCTAAAAAAAACCACAACCTGATAATAATACTATTGTGAAAATTGTTACCACACATAAATATCCCACACCCCTAATTTAACTACACTCTCCAAACAAAATATCTAATTACCTCATAAAATTCCTAAAGCTTAAGATTTTGGATGAAGATGTAATAAGTCTCTTTGTGATCTCGGAACATTTGGTCCATTCCTGTCCATGCACCTAAGACTCTCTTAATAATTTTAAACACTATATTCCCATAAGACATCTATATTGCTGCAATAAAAACACACAAAAATTCATCAAACACTATATTGCTGATATAACTACTTGAAAGCATTCAAAATAAAAATGTTAGATCATGAATGAAAGATTCAATAGTTTCAACCCCAAAAAAAACGGTGAGAATGAAAATAAGAAATTTATAAGAAACAACAGTGGGGATGAAGTATAACAGAAAATTTGGGATTTGACCTTGCGCATCGAGTCTGAAAGAAGCTCCTAGTCCTAAGGATCCAAACATCTGATGTGATTTCATGAGGACTAAATTTTTGTCATTTTTCATATGTTTTGGCAGCGGTTTTAGATATATTTTGTATTTATTGTTTTGAGAAAAGATACAAAAATGTTCGTATAAGTATAAAAAAAAAGTGTTGCTTATTCTCGTCTAGGGATCTATTTAACCGTTGTTAAGAAAAAGTCTACGTTTCTAAAAGTGTTTACTATACTTGGTTTTGGGAACGGTTTTTCATTTATGAGAAAGGAAATTGTGCACAGAAGAAACGTTGCTTATTCTATGTTTTGGAAACACTTTTTAATATTGCTAGTTATATTAGCTAGCAACATACGAATTGATTTTGATCATTGCAGTTTTCCGATAAGGTAAGTTGGGAGCAGACTTATAAATTGATTTTGTCTCAGGATATTGATTTCTGGTTGGTTGATGACGTAAGATAACTCTTTGGTTTTAAGATGCCATATTATCCTCTAGTTGTCAGATTATGAACATTGGCAATGTGAGGTCTGGTTGGGTCAATAGGCTCGATTGAGATGAAACATATGAAGTTAAGGTTGGACCAGAAATAGAGGGGAGCTATCAGCAGGTGAAGCTAGCCTAGGAAAAGTAGGAGCAAATGAGGTAGCTAGATGAGCATATTGGCTTGGAATCTCATAGGAAACAACAATTAATAATGGCATCAATAGTAGAAGTATTATGCAAATAAGAAATTTCATCATTTGGTGTAAGTAATGAAAATCTATTTTGACAAGGAACAAAAGCTAAAATACGTAAATATTCAGAAGAGGAATCAACAAAAACAACATGATTAGGGTTATGACTATGAAATTGACACTACGCCAAAAATGACATTTAACAGCGCCCCTTTTACAGCGCTTGCTAAACGCAAGCGCTGTTGTAAATATATTTTAAAAATAACGGAGCCTTTTACAGCGCTTTTGTTGACAAGCACTGTAAAACAAGCGCTGTTGTAGGTCATATAACGTTTGCGCATAATGTTATAAGGCTTTTACAGCGCTTTTCAAAAAAGCGCTGTAAAATGAAGCGCTTTCACGTATGATTTTACAGCGCTTTTTTCACAAGCGCTGTAAAATACGTGCGTTTTAAAATAATTGAACCACCTATTACAGCGCTTTCTTCACAAACGCTGTAAATACATGCGCTTTCATTAAATTTAACTACATATTACAACGCTTTGACTACAAGCGCTGTAAAATACATAAATTTCAAATAATTATATTCGTTGGGAACCCTTATATCCTCTACATCTTTCATCACCTCTACTCTGGGAACCCTCATATCCATTACGTACTGTGCGGCCATCTACGTTGTCTCAGGTATTTTTTTTAACTAGATTTTTTTTATCAAATTAAAAATTCATACCACATGATCTGTGTTCTGTTTTGAAATTGTTATATATATATATATATATATATATATATATATATATATATATATATATATATATATATATATATATATATATATATATATATATATATATATATTAAATCTCTTCTACTAGTAAAAAACTCATACCACATGATCTGTTCTGTTTTTGAAATTGTTAGTTGATATTGGTTTCTTTTTGAAACTTGTTGATATGTTTTGAAAGCTTATTATTTTTGTAACTGCATTTATATAGGTGGTATAATATGGATAGGAAATGGATGTCAGCCAATCGATTGTCAAAAGAGTATGAAATTGGAGTGAAGGAGTTTGTTGAGTTTGCAGTGAAGAATCCAAAAGATCCAAATAGAGTAGTTTGTCCTTGTTTAAAATGTTGTTTTGGAAAACGTGTTAGAGATGATGAATTAGAAGGACATCTAGTATGTAATGGAATTGATCAAAGCTACACATGTTGGATAAGACATGGTGAGAAAAAAAAAAAGGAAACATTAATTTTGAGAATAGTTCGACATATGCTTCAACTGACTTCGATACAAATACATATGAGTCGGACCGAGTTGATGAGATTGCAAAAGCAGTTGAAGAAGATCTTCGAGATTGTCCTAAAATGTTTGAAAGTTTATTGAGTGATGCAGAGAAAGAATTATATAATGGTTGTACTAAATTCACAAGACTGTCGGCGATATTAAAGTTGTACAACTTAAAAGCGAGTAATGGATGGTTTGATAAAAGCTTTACAGAATTATTAACACTCATAAAAGATATGTTGCCAGATGATAATGAACTTCCCAGTCGAACCTACGATGCTAAACGAATTTTGTGTTCTATTGGCATGAGTTACGAAAGGATTCATGCGTGTCCTAACGATTGCATTTTATTTCGAAATGAATATGAACTACTTAAGGCGTATCCGAAATGCAATGTCTCTCGATATAAGAAGAAAGAATCTACTCCAGCAAAATTCGTGTGGTATTTTCATATAATACCAAGATTTAGGCGCATGTATCGCAGTGAAGAAGATTCAAAACACTTGACATGGCATGCAGATGAAAGAATTAGAGATGGAATGTTTCGACACCCTGCAGATTCCCCACAATGGGTAAAAATTGATCACGAGTATCCTGAATTCGGGATAGAGTCAAGAAATCTAAGACTTGCACTTTCTACTGATGGAATGAATCCACATGGTCTTCAAAGTATCTCACACAGCACGTGGCCTGTGATTTTGGTAATATATAACCTACCTCCATGGTTACGTATGAAGCGTAAGTTTATGATGTTGTCTCTGTTAATTTCTAGACCCAAACAACCGGGGAATGATATCGACGTATACTTGACTCCTCTAATCGAAGATTTAAAACGTATGTGGGAGACAGGTGTGGAGGTTTATGATGGGTATAAGAAAGAATGTTTCATTTTGAGGGCTATGTTGTTCGGCACAATTAATGATTTTCCAGCATATGGTAATTTATCAGGATATAGCATTAAAGGTCAGTGTGCATGTCCTATATGTGAAGAGAGTACAAATTGGATGCGGTTGAAACATTGTAAGAAGAATGTGTTTCTTGGACATCGTAGATTTTTACCTTATAGTCATCAGTATCGTGGCTCCAGTAAAAAAAGGAAATCGCACATATCTACCTCCAGCCGCTCATACTCTATCTAGAAAGGAAAAAATTGTTTTATGTAAATTTCTATACGAAGTTAAAATTCCAGAAGGATCAACTTAAAAACGAAACAAATTTTCACCAAAAGAGACATGTCTTAAAATTTAAATTCTATCTTTTGGAGCTAAATATATATAACCTTTATGAGATGAGCTATAGCCCAAAAACACACTCTTGAGATCTAAATTGCAACTTATGTTTGTTATACGTACGGTCTTAAATAGAGATAACAAAAACATCCAAAAACTTTAAAGGTATCGTAATTAGACATTTGATTAAAAAGAACTTGTAAAGGAGAGAAATTATTAAGAATTGGAGTTGGTAAATTGTTAATGATATGGACAATAGTTTTGAAAGCTTCATCCCAATAGTGTAGAGGCATAGATGTATTTGCCAATAGTGCAAGACCAACTTCATTATTATGACGATATTTTCTTTCAGTAGAACCATTTTGTTCATGTGCATAAAGACAACTTACTCGATGCATGGTGTCATGATTAAAAAGAAATTTGAAAAAGGCTACATACTCTTTACCACCAGTAGTTTGAAGAGACTTAATCTTAAATTCAAGTTGATTTTCAATCATGGTTTTAAAATGAACAAATCATGTAATGGCTTGAGATTTAGCTTGAAACGAGTAAATCCAAGTAAATTTGGAATAAGCATCATTAAAATGTAAGTATTATTTTCTCCCATTAGTGGACATAATGGGTGCATGACCCCAAATGTCAGAATAAATAAGTTGAAAAGGAGTATCATACATAGTTAAGGAATCATGGAAAACGAGTTTATGTAATTTACCCAAACAACATGCCTTATAAATAGTGGACATTTTATATATTGATGGAATGAGAAATATTACAATTATTCAATGCAGTAGATACAACTTTACTAGATATGTGGTCAAGTCTAGCATGCCAAAAATTATTATCAGACTTAGTATAAAAACCCATAAGATCTTTATTATATAAATGTGTAGAATTACAAGAAGTAGAATTTGTAACACTCCAAATTTTGTAAGAAATTATTTTATTGATTAAATATTATTTTAAATGGGTTTTTTATATGATGTGTTAATTTATATTTATTTGACAAAATAAGTGATGTAAATAATAAATATTATAATTTATTATTTTATATATTTTTAATAATAATAGTACTTTAGTGTAAATATTTTTTAGAATAAGATTCATGCGATTTTACGTGTGTATGTGAGTTAATAATTAATGTGATATTTTCTTATGTTCTTGACTAATATTAAATATGCATTTAATTGTTAATAATATGTATTTTTTTAAAGTTAATTATTTTAATTACTCTAATTTATCATATATTAGTTATGAAATATTAGTAATAAAATATTAGTAATGTTTTGAAAATTAAATGATGTTTGGAGGAGTATTATAAATGAGAAAAATGAGATTAAGTAACTACTAATTTTGTTTTAGCAAAAAACATACAATAATAGTAAAACATAAAATAAAAATGGGAGCTACTTGTCGCCGACGTAGAAGAGAGATGAAACAAAATAACTCTATCGTTGCACAAGTGATCGATAACTGTTCCAGAAATTTTTTATCATTTTTGTTCAAATTTCAGTTAGTTGTTTCACTCCTTTAGTTAGTCAAATAATCCAAATTTCTCATATTTTTAATCATCTCAATTTCTCTTTAAAATATCCGACTTTTTCGTTTGTGGAATTCCTTATTTTGCACCGTTCTTCATCATCGTAAACCCAATTTGAGTTAAACTAATGTCAAAATGATCCTGCGAAAAGTGGTTATATTATCAACTGAATAGTTTTTTGATTTACGATAATTTTCCTTTACCGAATATCGAAATTAGTTTTAGAGTGTTTTCTCATAATTTATTTTTAACATTTACCCATAAATTGTTGGGTTAGATCGATTGAAGGACTAATAGTCAATGAACAAAGACCGTTTTCTCGTGGAATCATATTCTAGTGTGAAAGCTTTGAAATAAGATAAGGGGTGAGAGAGCGTTTGAATTCATGAGTATAATATATTGTGAGATGAAAGGGAAAACAATATTTCACAACGATTCATCTGGGGCTCGCTACGTATGGCAGTAGCCCTCTGAGGGATAACTTAATTAAAGTGCAAATATGAAAATTGTGAGATTAAAATGTATGATAGAAATATTTGTAAGGTGTTGATTGATTTAATTTCTTTAAATGTTTGATATTTGATATTATTGTGATATTAGGGGTCGAATTAATTTTATGTATATAGGTTATTGGAAGAGTTTATGTGGTATGATGATAAAATATGGATGTATTGTGATAATTTTATGTGATGTTGATGATGTGTGATTAATAATTGTGATTTTATAAATTTTTAATAAGTTAATGTGATGATGTATGATTGATGATAGTGATGCTATAAATTTGTGATGATTTTATGTGATGATTATGATGTGTGATTAATGATAGTGATGTTATAAATTTGTAATGAGAATAATTAAGTAACTCAATGGTTGATGAAATAAGGTGATTGCAATTTTTGTTTGAGATGACGGTAAAGGAGTATCATAGGCCAACGAGGGGAGAAAATAAATATTGAGAATTTGTGAAGTGGAGATTATTTTTTTATCATCTAGGTAGGGCCTGAAGAGCCTGTTTATTTCGGGGAAGTACAACTATATGAACCTAATCGTAGCGGTTTGTTGTTGAGCCTTAAGACAAAATTGTTAGACCTTTGAGCTATTTGGATGGAGAATTCCTAGGTCCTTTGAGGTAGCACTCTAAATATCGGGAGCTATCATGCAACACATGTTTACCTCGACTGTCGCATAGTTGTATCTTGGGTTGAGTTGAGGGATCTATGAGGACATGAACAATTTGAATTATCTGTCCACCAAGATGGTGGCATAGTATCAAGCCTCCTAACCAAGTACTTTAGAGTTAGAATGGTACCACATTATAAAGTAGAGTCTAAGCTCATGCATAGCTTTGCATTTTCTTGTGATTGATGTGTTTCAAAAGTAATAAAAATTTCTCTCAAATGATTTGATGCATATTATAATGAGATAACTACTTTACTTGAGTGACTTTGATGTTATAATATGGTAGTATTTACTTAAATATTTTGATATATCGTAATGTGATTATAATACGGACTATTATAATTGTTCGTGAGTTCTTCTTACTTATGTTATACTATCAACATTATTTCGAAACTCACATCCTTTGTTGTTTGTGTTTGACTGGTTTGGTCCTGCGTTTGCGAAATTGCAGTTATTAGAGGTTAATAAGTCTTGAAGTTCAAGTTTAGGATAAGTCCCGCTCTAATAGGTGATGCCAGTAATGAGTGTGATAACTTGTATTTTATTTATTTATTTAGAAACAAATTTTTGTATGAAAACCTTACTGTTTTATAAGAGGAAAAAATTGACAGTGTTCCATTTAAATTTTGATATCCTAAATTTGTTATGAAAGTTTTATTTTTTGAGAAACATATTTTCTTTATCCGCTGCAAATTAAATTAAATTTTTTTATAAATTAAAATATATTATTTTAAGATTTAGGATGTTACATAATTGATTGTAAAATTTTTGCAAATTAATGAAATAAAAAATATATAAATCATTTCTAAATTTTTCAGCAAAAAGAATTTAATTACGGGTTATTATGTTTATTTGGACTTGAGGCCGAAAATAATATTTGTTTCAATGATATTATATATATGGATATTCAGTATGTTGATTTTATTCCATATATATATAATAAAAAAGTATAGATTATTAAAGTTGGATGAATTTTATGGGTTTTTGAAAAAAATAATCTTATTTTTAAAATAATTTACTCAAATATTCTATTTTGGAAATTATTAACTAAAATATCCTTTTCTTTTATAAGTCATAAGTCGTCGTTTAGAATGGGGACTGCCAAAAGTAAATCCACGTTTCAAATGACAACTTACGAAAGGAATTTGAAAAAAAATTCAATTTTTTTTCAAATAATAAAAATATATATATATATATATATATAATTAATATAATTCATAAAAGTACATAAATACAAATTTTAAATTACATAGATTGACTAGAGCTGCCTGTCATATTTGGACAATGTTTTCGAGTATGGCTAGTTAACCGACATAGTCCACATTTTCTTTGTACTTTTTCTTTAACATCCATTTCAGTTTTAATACGGGTACTATTTGAATGACTTTTTTAATTCTATGCATTTCAGGATTGTAATACAATATTTCACCTTCATATGTGGGCCAATATCCTTCATTGGATATAGGTGGAAACTCTTCTTTGTAGATGTTAAATACATTAACAACCTTATACACGTCAGGTAGAAGCACAAAATAGTTTTGACGAGATGCAGCTATGACATATGAACAAGAAACATGTATAGCCTGAAAATTTCCACAATCACACTATTTTCTTTGAAGGTTGACTTCAAAATGACCAATTGGTCGCACCTCTCTTTGGTTTACTGTTTCATGCACCATGAAAGAATAACAATTTCGATCGAATTGCATGACTTGGTGAGCATTAGATTTACCAACTTCATATTTAATCTTGTCCATGCAATCGTCTGTATATACTCGACCAGAAGCTAATGATGTCTGATATTGTTGTCCCCTTTCTGCATATAAAACTCCCAATCTATAGTATGTTGATTGTACCAAAGCAGTGATTGGGAGATTGTGTGTACCCTTGAACACTACATTGATTGACTCGGAAATGTTTGTTGTCATGTTTCCCCATCATCGACCTTGAGAATAAACCATAGTTCATTGTTCTGGGAGATATTATCGATCCATCTTTAAGCCTATGGATTTGGCATCCTGATTTCATTGAAGTAATATTTGAATGATGGCTCATTTAATGCATATCATGTTATAAATGATGTAAAAATTATCAAATATTATAAAGTGATAAGTGAAAAATATACTAAGAAGGATTAAATCATTACCTATACAAACAAGTTTTCTTTGAAGTTCCTTGTCCTTGAACTCTCTGATGAAATTTTGTGCAATGTGTCAGATGCAGTACACATGTGTTGACGGAGTATCATGCCACCATTATTTGGATTATTATAAGCACTTTTAATGGATTTATGTCTAATTGAAATCAAACAAACGTCGACTTAAGGTGTTACATACCTTCTTAGATTAAAAAAAAAAAAAGCTCCAAGCACCCCTGTCTCACCTTCCACAAGTGCATAAGCAATGGGAATTGTATTTTTGTTTCCATCTTGTGCAATAGCAAGCAAAAATGTCCCCTTGTACTTGTCGTACAACCAAGTTCCATCCACTGAGACAAATGGTTTACAAAATTTAAACCCAGATATGCTCGGAAGGAAAGCCCAAAATAGTCGTTTGAAATTTTTGACCTCTGTAATAGAGTATTATCATAATATGCAAGTGATACTTCCATTTCCATAATAGTTCCTGATAGAAATTTTTGCAAAGCCAACAACCACCTTGGAAGATCATTGTAAGACTTTTCCCCGTTCCCATAAATCGTTTGGATAGCTTTGTTCTTTGCCATCCATGCTTTTCTATAGGTGACTGTGTAGTTGTGTCGTTCCCGAATATGTGCAATGATCACTTTCACTTTAATTGATGGATTAGCTTTCAAAAGCGACTTTATGATTTCGCATATGATGTTAGAGTCAAGATTGGTATGATCCTGTGACATAGAGAAATTTGCGCAATTGTGGGGGCCCTTCAAACGACCAATCACCCATTGCTTACTTTTTTGGCATAGCGAAGCCCTGCATTGAGTATTTTATGTGATAATGCTTAATTGCAAGTTGACAATCTGGTTTGCTATTAAAATGCATTCCAATCTCAAGAGATGCATCTAATGGAGGTGGTTCATTATAAGGCATATCAAATTCAGAGGATTGGTAAGCATAATTCAAGTTTAGATTACACATATGGAATGGTGGATCATATGCCATTGCAATTACATGAGGTTCTAGCTCTAGATCGTCGTCATTTTCATCGCCCTCATCCTCCCCATCATCAAAGTATATTTCTTCTCCACTCTCCTCACTTATTTCTTCTTGATCAAAATCGGCCACATCACCTAGTGGAATATACGGTTCAAGTTGAGATGGTTCAAGTTCAAATGTTTCGACCTGGTCAAAGTATGGTTCAGGTAGGTCAAAGTTTGCTTCAATTATTTTCTTCAAGTAAGTAAGGTTGCATCCAAAATGAACTCGAATAGCTTTTTTTTCCTCACTTTTGAAATATTTACCAATATCTTGTCATTCACATATTTCGCCATTGTAATAAATCAGAAAAACTATATTTTTTGGTGCCATTCATATGATATAAGAAATTCATATATAAGAAATTGAGGTGAAATGTAGTCAAAATGATATATCATACTTATACACGGACTCACGCAACCAATTGTGATACATGCACTCCTGCCATCTTGTGATACACTGACTCCTGCTATCTTGTGATACACGGACTCCTACATGCCATGACATGCTTTGGAAAGTTGCCTTTCCCAAAGGAGACCTCATGACATATGCTTTGGCAAGTCGTCATTCCAAAAGGAGACCTTGAATTGTGCTTTGAGAAATCGCGTTTCCAACAGGAGATTTGACAGGGAATCAAAATATATTCCCACACATTGGGAAGTTGTAAAAACGTGATAATCTCTGCATCCAGACTAATCATCTCCGTCATGTTCAGTCTTCTTCGTCTAGAAGTGTTCATTTTCAAAGTGCTTTCTTGTGTGAAGCCATGCATAGGATTCTATTGGTCATTGAAGTCCTTAATTGAACATGTATATATTTAAATATACATATTTCTTCTTTATAAATAGACCAAGTTTATGATCATATTTATCCACTCTTCTTTATATTTCTTCACAACTTCACGCTTCTACCCTTTAAAAATATATATTATTTCTTTGCTCTTAGTCACAATTTTATTGTCATCTAAATGGCATTGTTATGGAATGACGATAATCACATATCAGCGCTACACCACATTCAAAATTTTGTAAGCAATACAATACTTTAGGTTATATTTTTAATCTTTTCCTATATATTTTATACTAAGTTTAATTCTAAAATATAGTTTTATTATAATTCTTGTAAATATAGGATTCATTTCATTCTAATGTATTCAAATATATTTTTAATCTTTGCTTATTACAAGATTCATCTCAAAATTTAAGATCACTTAGCCATAAACACATTGCACCAAATTCTTTAATAATTCCATTGTTGAATCAAGCCGAATTTGGTAACGTATCACAAATAGAAAGTTATAAAATAGACAATTCACTAATTACTGCTTTAGTTGAAAGTGGAGACCTGAAACCCACATGTTTCATCTTCCAAACGGGTGAATGTTACATAACATTAGACGATCTTGCACTGCTACTTAGCTTATGTGTTGGGGGTACAGTAGTAATTGAATCAACTATGGTATCATGGACATATGATTTTTTAGATTTGTTAGGAGTCATGCCACCTGAATCTCAAAGAAAATGGAATTTTATAAAATTAAAATGGCTAAGAGAAATATTTTCAATGTTAACTCCATAATCATCGAACGAAAAAATAATTATACATTATAGAACATACATTTTAGAATTGATTGGCGGCATATTAATGCCTGAAAAATCCCATAACATAGTACATATTATGTGGTTGCACTTGTTGAGAGATTTCCGAGAGACGGGAGAATACATTTGGGGTTCAGCGTGCTTGGCAACACTTTATAAAGAATTGTGTCGTGCATCTGAACCTGGTGTTATGTCGATCGGTGGATGTTCAAATCTACTTCAAATGTGGGCATGATACCATATACCATTTTTGGCACCAATAAGTAATGTTAAGCCTCATTTTTCGTTCGAAAAAATGAAAATATCAAAAAACGTAAATATTACATTTATAAAACTATTAACATTCAAATTTATTTTCGTAAATCTCACTAACATTCAAATTTATTTTCGTAGATATAGTGAAAAGGGTATGAAATTTGCCGATAAACCTCGTAAATCTCACTAACATTCAAATCTCACTACAACACTTTTACGTTGTAACAACATTTGAAAAATGTTGTCAAAACACAGAAAAATATTTCCCAAAAGAATAGGCAACATTTTTTGCGCGTCTCATATGCGCGCGTTGCCTATTATCTTTGGAAACATTTTTCTTGCACTTTTGGGCACACTATTTATAAATGTTGCCTAAACTATAGAAATAAGGAACAATTTTTCAACACGTCTAAGGCAACATTTTTTAAGTGTTGCCATATTTGACAACAATTGATAAATGTTGCCATAGAGCAATACAATGAGAACATTGATAAAATGTTGCTAGAGCTTATAGGCAACAATTTTAAACTTTATTCATATATGTAAAATAAATTTTCATTTTTCAATTATTTTAATTCAAATCATAAATTAGACATTTTATTATTATTTTATAATAATAAATTATTGTGTATATAATAAATTTAATTACATACACAAATTGAACTAAGAAAAACATAATGCAAATTTAACACATTATTAACAAAGTTGTATTTAAATAAATGGTAGTAAACAAATTGTCTAATATTAGTAACATATATAGTAAACAAACAAATGGTATTATTCAAATAAAGTTTAATACTTAAAATACTGAGTCTAGCAAAATATATATTTTGTTGAAGTTTGGATGCTTCAATCAAGTACATGCCTAGCACTACGCCAAAAATGACATTTAACAGCTCCCCTTTTACAGCGCTTGCTAAACACAAGCGCTGTTGCAAATATATTTTAAAAATAACGGAGCCTTTTACAACGCTTTTTTAGACAAGCGCTGTAAAACAAGCGCTGTTGTAGGGTCATATATCGTTTGCGCATAACGTTATAAGGCTTTTACAGTGCTTTCAACAAAAGCGCTGTAAAATGAAGCGCTTTCGCGTATTATTTTACAGCGCTTTTTTCACAAGCGCTGTAAAATACATGCGCTTTCAAATAATTGAACTAGAAGGACATCTACTATGTAATGGAATTGATCAAAGCTACACATGTTGGATAAGACATGGTGAGAAAAAAAAAGGAAACATTAATTTTGAGAATAGTTCGACATATGCTTCAATTGGCTTCGATACAGATACATATGAGCCAGACCGAGTTGATGAGATCGCAAAAGCAGTTGAAGAAGATCTTCGAGATTGTCCTAAAATGTTTGAAAGTTTGTTGAGTGATGCAGAGAAAGAATTATATAATGGTTGTACTAAATTCACAAGAATGTCAGCGATATTAAAGTTGTACAACTTAAAAGTGAGTAATGGATGGTCTAATAAAAGCTTCACAGAATTATTAACACTCTTAAAAGATATGTTGCCAGATGATAATGAACTTCCAAGTCGAACCTACGAGGCTAAACAGATTTTGTGTTCTATTGGCATGAGTTATGAAAGGATTCATGCGTGTCCTAACGATTGCATTTTATTTCGAAATGAATATGAACTACTTAAGGCGTGTCCGAAATGCAATGTCTCTTGATATAAGAAGAAAGAATCTACTCCAGCAAAAGTCGTGTGGTATTTTTCTATAATACCAAGATTTAGGCGCATGTATCACAGTGAAGAAGATTCAAAACACTTGACATGGCATGCAGATAAAAGAATTACAGATGGAATGTTTCGACACGTTCTACTGATGGAATGAATCCACACGGTCTTTAAAGCATCTCACATAGCACGTGGCCTGTGATTTTGGTAATATATAACCTACCTCCATGTTTATGTATGAAGCGTAAGTTTATGGTGTTGTCTCTGTTAATTTTTGGACCCAAACTGCCGGGGAATGATATCGACGTATACTTAACTCCTTTAATTCAAGATTTAAAACGTATGTGGGAGATAGGTGTGGAAGTTTATGAGGGGTATAAGAAAGAATGTTTCAATTTGAGGGCTATGTTGTTCGGCACAATTAATGATTTTCCAGCATATGGTAATTTATCAGGATATAGCATTAAAGGTCAGTGTGCATGTCCTATATGTGAAGAGAGTACAAATTGGATGCGGTTGAAACATTGTAAGAAGAATGTGTTTCTTGGACATCGTAGATTTTTACCTTATAGTCATCAGTATCGTGGGTGGAGAAATGCATTCAATGGAAAATCAGAGGAAGGTAAAGCTCCTTTAGCACCGACTGGATATCAAATACTTGAAAAAGTACAAGGTTTGACCAATAAATTTGGCAAACCTTTTGCAGGAGAGCTGGTCAAAACTAGGTGGAAGAAAAAGTCAATTTTCTTTGAATTGCCATATTGGAAGTCATTTTATATAAGACATTTCCTCGATGTGATGCATATTGAAAAAAATGTATTTGACAGTGTTATTGGTACGTTACTCAATGTTCCAGAAAAGTCTAAAGATGGCATCAACGCAAGATTGAACTTGGTCGATATGGGAATAAGAAATGAATTGGCTCCAATAAAGAAAGGAAATCGCGCATATCTACCTCCAGCCGCTCATACTCTATCTAGAAAGGAAAAAATTGTTTTATGTAAATTTCTACACGAAGTTAAAGTTCCAAAAGGATACTCTTCAAACATTAAAAATTTGGTTGTATGAAAGACCTAAAGTTAAAAGGTTTGAAGACCCATGATTGTCATATTCTAATGGAGCATTTGCTACCAATAGGTATACGTTCCATTTTACCTGAAAAAGTTCGACTAGCCTTAACTAGATTATGTTTCTTCTTCAGGGAAATTTGTAGTAAAGTGGTCGACGCTCAGAAATTACCGACATTGCAGATGGAAATTGTTGTTACTTTGTGTGAGCTTGAAATGTGTTTCCCACCATCGTTTTTTGATATAATGGTTCACCTTACTGTTCATCTGGTTAAGGAGACACAACTTTATGGGCCAGCTTATATGAGATGGATGTATCCGATAGAACGATATATGAAAATATTAAAAGGGTACGTAAAAAGTAGAAGTCGACCAGAAGGTTGTATTGCTGAATGATACATTGTTGAAGAGGCTGCTGAATTTTGTACTGAATATATGTCCAATGTTGAATCCATAGGGCTTCCCATGTCTCGTCATTCGGGAAGAATATCAGGAGAAGGGATAATTGGAAGGAGACTACTGACTATATCAAGGACAAAATGGGAGCAGGCACAATTGTATGTTCTGCATAATGATGATGAGGTTCAACCGTATGTTACAATACACATGGATCAGTTATCTCGTTTGAACATGAATAGGAATCAAAATTGGATAACTCGAGAGCACAATCGATGTTTTATAAGATGGTTAAAAAATCACATAAAGTCAAAATTTGATATAGACCCCGGATCAATTTCACAGAGATTGAGGTGGCTAGCAAATGGTCCGAGCTTACATGTCTTTTCTTACACTGGTTATGTTATTAATGGCTACACATTTTATACCAAAGAAGAAGATGATCAGACCACTATGCAAAATAGTGGAGTCACTCTCGTAGCTGAAGTGATGCATGTCTCAAGTGCAAAAGACAAAAACCCAATATATGCAAATCTATCATATTTTGGGGTTATCGAGCGCATATGGGAGTTAGACTACACAATGTTTCGTGTTCCCATATTTAGTTGCAAGTGGGTCGATAATAATAATGGCGTTCGAATTGATGAGTCAGGATTCTTGCTTGTCGATTTTAATAGGGTGGGATACAAAGACGAGCCTTTTATTTTAGCGTCGCAAGCTCAACAAGTGTTTTATGTCACTGATCCTTCTGATGATAAATGGTCTGTTGTCCTATCGACCAATAAAATAAGTGATGATAACAATAATGATGAAGATGTTGGTAATGATCTTTTATTTGCAACATCACAACAACCACATGAAATTGATTCAACTGAAGATGGTTTATATCTTAGAGATGATCATGATGAGGGAATTTGGATTAATCCATCGTTTCGTATTGTAAATGGACAAACAAATGTGAATCCCACCAAGAAAAGAAGAAGTGCATCTTAATGTACATGTTTAATTGTTTTATGTAAGCCATGCATGTAATCTGAATTATTGTGATAAATATGCATGTAATTTGAATTGAGTGTTTTATACTAAGTTCTGATTAATTTTTTTTTCTGCTTATATTTAGCTTGATTTGAGTGTTTTATACTAAAGTATTGTGATAACATGTTTTTAATCCAATAAACAATGATAACAATGTTTTTAATGTCATCCAATATTGAACCAAAATAAACCAAATGTTGGTATAATGATCTAATCGATTTCCTAATTGATTCTTTTAATGCATATATCAGAAACTGATACTCAGTTTATATCAGAATCGATTGACTAATCGATTATACTTGTTTTGTTCAAACAATCGATTACTCAGTTGACTCCCTTTCATTGACATAATCGATTTGACAATGGGCTAAATTCTCCCTGTAACACAGACATTTACTCCAATCGATTTGCCAATCGACTTAACTTGTCCCAGTAACTCAGATATTTACTTCAAATCGATGTGCCAATCAATTTCTTTAATCACAGAACACAGATATGATTAAAAACATTTTAGTAATTGGTTTGCCAATCGATTGACTCAGTACAAGCTTTTTTCTGTGAGATATAAAATCGATTACCCAATCGATTTGCAAAGTGCTGTAAAAGGCTTTAAAAAATATTCATATAACATAATAAAACAAGGAGGTCTATTACAGCGCTTGTTAAAATAAGCGATGTAAAAGACTCTTTTAAAAATAAAATAAAGAGACCTTTTACAGCGCTTGTTTGAACAAGCGCTGTAAAAGGCTTTAAAAAAACATTATATAACATACTAAAACAATGAGGTCTTTTACAACGCTTATTGGGAAAAGCGTTGTAAAAGAGCCTTTTAAAAAATTAAATAAGGACGCCTTTTAGAGCGCTTTTCAAACAAGCGCTGTAAAAGACTTAGGCCTTTTAGAGCGCTTTTTGAACAAGCGCTGTAAAAGGATTATAAAAAAGCGTTGTAAAAGGGTTTTATATATAACAGTAACCGCTTCAGTTTCCTCTTCATTACGTAAACTTCATTATCATCTCAACCTTCATCGTTCTTCTCTTCTGTTGCAAACCCTACAATCCCGTCCATTACGAACCTTATTTCCACGATCATCTCCTTCATTTCGAAGCTTAATTCCATCCAAGATCATCTCTCTCATTGCACACAATATATTTTCATTGAAATACGTAACCCTCATTTACGTATTTCTTTAAAACCGTATTTCGGTGAACCATATTTCTGTGAACTTTATGCGTTCCCTCTTTTCTTCACATTTCATCTTTCTTCGAACCCTCATTATTCAGGTATTGATGTTATTAATTTTTTGTAATCATTAAAATGCATGTTGAGCTTGTTTAAGATATATTGATACATGTTGAGCTTGTTTATAATAATGCATGATGCATGTTGTGCTTGTTGATGTTATACTAAACTGCATGTTGAACTTGTTGTAGTTAAGTGGATACAAACAAAGATTTAGAATGTCAAAATGAAGACGTTGGCACCACTAAGACTTATGAAAATGAAGTCAAACGTGGTGCAACTATAATGCAAAAAGTGATTAAAGCAAGGAGCAATGACACCAAGTTTGAGGTTATACTATACTGTACTCTATTTGCTGTGTATGTTTTTATCTTTTTTTTAATAGCATGTACTTACTATATGAGTTTATTAGGTTGGCTGGAATGAGAGTGGTCAGCCAGTTGACCCCAACAGCTCTATGTTTGTAAGCTATATTGGGGCTGTTGTTCGTCAAAATATCCCTATTACGATTGACGATTGGAGAGATAAGGCATTAAAGGATGCCAAAGATATAATATGGAATGACATTCAAGTATACTTTTTGATCCACTCTTTTGTCATTTATAATTTTGTTCATTGAAATACTTTACTTATAATTTTTTTTCATTGTAGACGACTTTTGTTCTTGATGAGGGACGAAAGAGTTATGTTTTGAGAGTTGCTGGGAAGATCCATCGTGGATTTAGATCTCATCTCTCAAATTTCTATCTAAAAGATAGAGAAGGAAACACAAATGCTGAACCTCCAAAAATATATCAACATTATATATCAAACGATGAATGGAGTGCATTTGTTTCCAAACGTTCTGACCCCGCGTTTGTGGTAAGTGATTAATTTATTAGCATTTGTGTTTTATTATTCATATTCGTAGCGTATTTTAAATTTTTACACAATTGCTATTTTTTTTTTATATAGAATATTAGTAAGGCAAATCGTGAACGGGCAAGCAATCCAACACACCCATACAAAAAATCACGTATGGGATATGCACGCCTTGATCAACAACTTGTAAGTAATTAAACATCACTTTTATATAATGAAGTAATTTGTATTATAAATTATAGTGTGTAAATAATTTGTATTATTTTGTTTATGATCTTAACGAATAGCGAAAAGACACCCAATTCGATCAACCCTTGGGCCGTCATATCTTATGAAAGGAAGCGTGTGTTAAGAAAGACGGAGTGGTTGATAATGAAAATGTCAAAAAAGTAGTAGAACTTTGTGTAAGTATATTATCACTTTAATATTTTTTAATATTGTATTTATCACTTGAATACTTTTTAATATTGTATTTTAAAAATGCTATTGAACTTATCTTTTTAATGTTACATGTATTTTAGGAGATTATCGAACAAAGTTCTGAAAATCAGGAGGGCAACAAGGATACTTGCAGGGACATTCTTGGTAAAGTGTTTAATGTCCCTGAGTATTCCGGTCGAGTTAGGGGAAAAGGATTTAGCGTAACTCCCAAAAGCTTTTTTTCTCAAGAGAAGCGCCAAAAACCTTCCAACGAGGAAGTATTAGAGAAGCTCATAATGCTTACAGAGCAAGTGGCACAATTGGTGAATACAAACAAAGACAAGCAACTCCCGGATCAGCTCCAACATGAAATGGAGAGTGAAACCGCGAGTTGCAATCTCGGTCTCAAAAGTATTCCTGAGGTAATTAATTACTTACTTGCTTATGTAATTACTTATGTATTAAACAAACTTATATATTAACCGTACTTATGTTTTAACTATTGATTTAGGGTGTCACTCCATGTGTCCTATACTTGTCCTCGCCTACTCATCGGAAGGTTGCTTTCGAACCAACTGCACCGTTGTCGATACCGGACAATGATGGAAAAATGCAGTTATTGGGCGACGCTATTGGTAGTTACGTGGCATGTCCCAACCACCTTGTTGCCCTCGAAAAAAAGATTCCCAGAAACAAATCAGTTACATCTCCCGAAAAGGTTTGTCACATTTATTCCCTAAGGTTTGTCATTTTTTCAGATTCAATAAACTAACATTTAATCTCATTTTTGTAGATCCAATTAAATAAAACACCCGTACAGCCAAAAAGAGCCAGCAAACCTCCAACATTGGAGGTTAATAAAGCTGCCAAATCACAAAGACCGGAGGGTAATAAAGCTTCCAAACTTGCAGCAAGAAAAAAATTGGATCGGGGAAAATCGGTCGCTGCTGCTGCTGCTCCTAATAAAAGTCAGCCATGCCATGGTAAATACGGGGCGTGTCTTGACATCCAAATAAAAAGGAACATGGACAGCAGCGACGATTCGTGCATCGTACACATGAATAAAGATATATTCGGAGATGAGTATGTTGAATATCTCGAAAAGGAGCACATATATAAACTTCTCGAACATAAGAAGCTCAGTGCTACTGTAATGAGCTTGTACATAAGGTAAAAAATACTTTTAATTGCATTTATTGGTAATTAATTAAATGTATTGGTAATTAATCTAGTTTAAAATTTTCATTGAAGGTTTTTGTATGAGAAGGTCGTGTGCACGAGGAAATTGTCAAATAAATACTCATTCTTGTCTCCGCATCAGATGTCGATGTGGAAATTCGATCCAGACAATGTAAAGAAATACATTGTAGATATGTTTTTAGGAAATATAGAAAATGATAAATTGTTCTTCGCACCATATAATTCAGGGTACGTAATTTTATCATTTTTAATTAATGAGAATTTAATTTATTAGTTGTGTATAAACAAAATTGCTTAACCAATTTTTTGTTGTTGTAGGGTACATTGGGTGCTATTTGCAATCAATGCGGTCTCTGAAGTTATATCTATTTGGATCACGTGCATGGCAATTACAACAATCACTCCGAAATAAAGACTATGCTCGACACGTAAGTAATATTCATTTATTTCTTACATATATATATAAATAATGTGTTTGTTCATGCTATAATAATCACATTTATTCATTCGATAGTGGCTTAAAAGTTTTTCGAGCTCAAAGAGGTGCTACAGTGTCGAAGCAAAAGTCTAATAACATTACATGGATCCCAATAAAGTGTCATCGTCAAACAAACAACATCGACTGTGGGTACTACGTATTGAGATTCATGAAGGAGATTATTGACAAGAATAAAACTATTATCCCAGAAACGGTACGGTATTTTCATTATACGATTTTCATATATAAAATATCTATATATTTGATACTAACTTAATATAATATATTCAACTTTTATATTGCAGTACTTTGACAATTCCAGTCCATCATATTCTGAGGAAGATCTAATGGAATTAAAGGAAGACTGGTGTCAGTATGTGTTTGATATAAAAATTATTTGATTTTCTGGGAAATAGCATGCTGCTGGGCAAGGGATCTGAATATTATATGGTAGCTTGTGCATATTCTGTATATTCTGTTAGTTATTATATGTATATGATCATAGGACAATATATGAACATGCATATGAATATGTAGTTAATTAGATTGTAAATTAGGTTCAATGTATATGTAGTTAATTAGGTTGTAAATTAGGTTATATATATGTATCTGAATGTAGTTAATTAGGTTGTAAATTACAGTGTTACAGGGTTATATATATGTATCTGATTGTGTGAACTGCTTATTGTAAATTACAGTGTTACAGGGTTATATATATGTATTTGGTTGTGTTGTGTTGTGTGAACTGATTCTGGTTGTGTTGTGTGAAATGGATCAAAATAATTTTGGATAAAAAGATAAAAGACAACGCTTTCTAAAAAAAATGTCATAAAAAGCTAAAAAGCGCTTTTTTTAAAATAAAAAAAAAGACACATTTTACAGCGCTTTTTTTTAAAAAAAAAAGCGCTGTAAAAGGCACATATTGCATAATCGATTGGCACATCGACTTGAACTAAATATCTGAGTTACTGGGACAAGTCAAGTCGATTGGCAAATCGATTGGAATAAATGTGCATTTTACAGCGCTTTTTTAAAAAAGCGCTGTAAAATATGCATAACAAGTGCACGCTATATTTACATGATTTATAGCATTTTTTTAAAAGCACTGTTGTATCTTTTACAACGCTCGATTCGACAACGCTTTTTTTTTTTTGAAAAAGCGCTATAAATGGCTTAAAAAAAGCGTTGTAAAATACCATTTTTCGTGTAGTGTAGTAAAAAAATATCATCCAAAAAAGCATAATTTAAAATAATCATGTAAACCATTCTAGTGTGTCTTCTTCATATTTAGCATCTACATTGTCCTTTTCAAATTTGTCATCTATGTCATCCTCTTCAAATTCATCACCTTCCTCGTGAACTTAAAATAATTTATCAATCACCTTCATTTGTAATCTTGATGCCTAATAAAATTAAATAAAAAGAGTTAAAAATCCAATTCATATTTAACAAGCCAAATAAGCTAAGTCCTAATCTTACCAAAAGAGGAATGATAGCAACTGCAATGCTTTAAACAATAGATCCAGCATGTCCACCGCAAAACTACTTCAGTTTTCTAGCAAAACAACATCACAAAATTTAAAATAAAACAGTCGTTAACTCAAAAATCCAAAATCCAATACAAGCAAAAATAGAATCCAAAATCCAAAAATAGCAAAAACAATTCTCACCATAGTAACATTCACTTCATTACTTTCATATTATCTATGGAGTGTAAAATTTAAAATTTGAATTTATGATGATTTTATCATAATTTTATCAAAAACAATCCACCTTCCACATTAATTTTATCATAATTTTTGTAAAATTTGTGATGTTTTTTATGAATGAATTATGTAATTTAAAATTTTATCGTAATTTAAAATTTGTATTTATGTATTTTTATGAATTATATTAATTTTATATATATACATATTTTATTTTTGTTATTTGAAAAAATAGAAAAAAAAAATTGATTTTTTTTTTAAATATTCCTTGAGGAAGTCACAATTTAAAATGTAGGTTTTCTTAAGGAAGTCGTCATTCCAAATGGCGACTTGTGACTAAAAACAATTAGGAGACACATCTCACAATAATTAAAATGAGTTAATTAGGAGGAAAACCAAATAATATTTCAAGTGAATACTTTACAACAATTTTTAGTTTTATATGTATTTAATTTGAATTCTAATAATTCTAGTTAAGTGATATAAGTACAATATGAATATAAAAAATTATCTTTTGGTCATTTTAGAAATATATTAATTTTCTTTAAATATCTTGTTAAAGTCTCATTTTGAATAAGTTTGAAAATATCTTGTAAAAATTCTTTAATTGATGTGCTTCTTAATATTTGTAAAATTTTCCTTTTGATAAAAAGTAATTTATTTAATTTCACAAAATAATTTCCTTTAAAAAATCACATTTGTTTTTTTGGTCAAAAACAGTCACAATTCTTTATCCATGGTTAGAAACCAAAATCAGAAAATAATTCAATATCTATACTGGAAGATACATTCTATTTGTAATGATTAAATTTAAAATATCACAAAGATATGGTTCATTATTTTTACCTATATATATTATTGAGGTGAATGGTCAGATAATATATACCACTAAATTTTTATTAAAAAAGAATATATAAAATATGAGAGGAAATAGGATAGCCATGTCAAAATTGTCATTGGTTGTAGCAACCACAATAATTGTGACGGTGGTTTCAATGGTAAGATCAGATTCACACAACTACACTGATGCATTAACAAAGAGCATTTTGTTTTTTGAAGGCCAGAGATCTGGAAAATTACCAAACTCTCAACGTATGACATGGAGAAAAGACTCTGGTCTTTATGATGGTTCTGATATTCAAGTAAGAATTCTTTAAATGTAATTGGGAATCTAGCTTTGTATCTCAGTATACAAAGACTCACACACGTACGATTTTAACTTTTTTTAAACCTCTAATAAATAATTTCTAAATTATTTATTATTTAATTACTAAAAATAAACTCTATGACTAATAATAACTTATTTTGAGAAAATATATAATTACTAATCACAATAATTAGAGTTTTATTAATTGATTATTACAAATTACTAATAAATTGAGAATATAATTTCATTTTCTAGAATTCTTCCTTCACGTAATTTGATCATTACAAAATTTACTTTTCATAATATGTATATTCTAAACACAGAAAGATATGGTTGGTGGATATTACGATGCTGGTGACAATGTAAAATTTCATTTCCCTATGGCATTCACAACAACCATGTTAGCATGGAGTGTCATAGAATTTGGAGATTTCATGGATTCAGATCTTCAACATGCATATGAAGCTATTCGTTGGGGGACTGATTATTTCCTTAAAGCCACAAGTACCCCAAACATTATTGTGGCACAAGTTGGTAATCCTATTAGTGATCATGATTGTTGGGAAAGACCAGAAGATATGGATACTTCTAGACAAGCCTATTATATCACCAATGAAAGGCCTGGTTCAGAGGTTTCATCTGAGATTGCAGCTGCACTTGCAGCATCATCCATTGTATTTAGGAATATTGATTCCAATTATTCCAATGAGCTTCTTGCTAGGTCTAAACAGGTATTTAATATGTATTTAATTTGAACTTTTTGCTATCAATATTCTAGGTAAAATTTTTACATTTATTACAGGTTTATTAATAAGAAAAACACTTTTTAAAAAATTATGTAAGAGTTAAGTATCTGTTTTTTTTTTTACAACTATTTTTCGAAAAGTAATAACACTGTTTAAAAAAATCATTATTAGAAATTTTTATATGCTTTTTACATTTTTAATAAAAATTTATAATCAGAAAAATAATTGAAACAATATTTCACATGAGAAGTTATTGTGATTAACTTTTCATAAAAATCATCTAAACAATATATTTTTTATTTTAAAAAGAGGACAGACATATAATAATTTTTGCTTTTAAAAAAAATTAGCAAATAATATCTATGTTTTTTAAATCCCAAAATTAATTTTTATATTTGAAAGCCAAATACCTTACTACTAATAATAATTATATCTCCATGTGATATTTAGGTGTTTGACTTTGCAAATAATTATCGTGGATCCTATAATGATAGCATAGGTGAAGCAGCATGTCCCTTCTACTGTGATTTCAATGGCTACATGGTATGACTTGACGAACATAGTTTAATTTTTTGTAGGATCTTTCTGAATAATTATTTTTCTTGTATGTATCTTAATTAATTAAGTTTTTTGCTTGCAATGATATTCAGGATGAGTTAATTTGGGGTGCAGCGTGGTTGTATAAGGCAACTAATATACAAAGTTATTGGGACTTTGTAAAATCAAATATCCAAAACATAGAATATCCTGTTGCAAGAAATATTAATCGTTTGAAAGTTATTGCTAATGGTGGTAGTTTTGGTGAATTTGGATGGGACGCCAAACATGCTGGCATTAATGTGCTTGTTTCTCAGGTTAGTGACATTGTTCATTAATCTATTATTATTATTATTATTATTATTATTATTATTATTAGTAATGACGTTTCTAAAATATAATTTTGTCCTCCAAAATTTGGCAGTGGGTGATGAATGATTCATCAAGCCAAAGTCCTTTCATTCCCAATGCAGACAACTTAGTGTGCTCTTTGTTGCCGAATTCACCAATGAAAACTGTATCATACTCCAATGGTAAGAGAACATGAATAAAACCCAAGTGGTTTGGGCCTTAATCTAGCTTGTTTGAACTTATAAGTGTAGGAGTATCGAGTAAACACACTTTTAATTAGTTTGAAGGATTTTGTGAAACTTATTTTAATAACTATTGTAAGTAGGTATATCTATTTAAATTAAAAAAAAATCATATAATATTTTATTTGCTTGAGTATATATTTGTTGGGGAGTCATCATATATATATTTACATGACTTTGGGTTCTTTGATTCAATCTAATTAGGTGGACTTTTATTCAAACCCGGAGCAAGTAATCTACAACATGCAACATCAATGTCTTTTCTGTTAATTGTGTATGCACGATACATGAGAGTTAACCAGAAAACCGTATCATGTGGAAATCTCGTTGTTGGTCCGACCAGCCTCATAACTGTTGCAAAAAGTCAGGTATATTTTAAATAAAACGTTTCACTTAGCGTATATTTGGATTGCATGTGAGTTAAATAATAGTCGTTATCATTTTATCACATTCACTAGATTATCTCTTTAGTATTGGGAATTTTGCAAAAACTTTCATTGAAATATTTTTACTTCATTTTACCTTGTATCATAAAAATAAATTTTATATAAATACTTATACCATAAGTTGTTACTGTTTATCGAATAGCAGTATTCAAAATTGTATAATTGTAATATACTTAAAAATTATGATATTTGAGGACTAATATTTAGAAAACCAATGACCTTTTTATTTCACAAGAAAACAAATGTTAGGGATGAAAAAATCACATGATTAAAAAGTGAGGTTGCATATACTAATTTTTTTTTTTATGGGAAATACTAATAATTCATATATTCAAAGTAATATAATGTACATATTATGAAATGTGTTTTGTAACTTCAATATGTTGTAGGTGGACTATATTCTAGGAGACAATCCACTAGGGATATCATACATGGTAGGATATGGACCAAAATATCCTCAAAAGATACACCATCGAGGTTCAACAATGCCGTCAATAGCCATGCATCCAAAGAAATTGGAGTGTCATGATGGAGACAAATACTTTAAATTAGAAACACCCAATATCAATATACTAACAGGGGCAATTGTTGGAGGACCAGCAGAAAACGATTCTTTTCAGGACTCGCGCTATAATGTTTCACAATCAGAGCCAGCTACATATATCAATGCTCCTTTTGTTGGCGTTTTGGCTTACTTCAAACAACTAAGAAACTTGAACTATAGTGACACCATAACACCTAGGTAAATGTCATAGATATGTATGTATAGGACAAAAGCTATACCGATAACAATTATTCTTTACGTTAATAATTACCATAGATATACTAAACCACGTCCACTTTAAACTACTTGAGTATTTATTGATACCAAAAAGGTTTGTTTACCTAACATATAATAAGTATACAAAGTCTTATAAAATAAAACTTCAATTACATATTAACGCTTCTCATCTTCTCCTAGAAGTAATAGAAAAAATATATGATTGATAACACAATTCTAACATAAATAATATTGCTCCTAAATAACACTACGCCAAAAAAGCGCTTTTACAGCGCTTTTTTTAAGCCTTCTATAGCGCTTTTTCAAAAAAAAGAGCGCTGTAGATTCGAGCGCTGTAAAAGCTACAACAGCGCTTTCAAAAAAGCGCTCTTAAAGGCACCATTTATAACGCGCGCTTATTATGCACCTTTTACAGCGCTTGTTACAACAAGCGCTGTAAAAGGCATACCACAGTTCATATATTTGGGTACCTTTTACAGCGCTTTTTTGTAACAAGCGCTGTAAAAGGCATACCCATAATACATATTTGGGGTGCCTTTTACAGCACTTTTTTACAAAAAGCGCTGTAAAAGGCATACCCATAATACATATTTGGGTACCTTTTACAGCGCTTTTTCGTAAAAAGCGCTGTAAAAGGCATACCCATAATACATATTTGGGGTGCCTTTTACAGCGCTTCTTGTAAAAAGCGCTGTTAAAGGTGTTATTTTTTTTTTTTTAACCCTGTATATATTTTAAAAGCGTTTTTTAGCTTTTTATGGCACTTTTTTTATAAAGCGCTGTCTTTTATCTTTTTATCCAAAATTAGTTTGAACCAGTTCACACAACACAACACATCCAGAATCAGTAATTTTAGAACATATTCATGTGCATGTTAAAACAGAAACAGAATCAGTAACACAACCAGAACCAGAACCAGAACAATGATACACAGTAATTTACAACATATTTGGTATGAATATACATTGAATCTAATTTACAACATATTTGGTATGAATATACATTGAATCTAATTTACAACATATTTATATGCAAGTTTATATACTGTCCTATGATCATATACATATAATAACTATGCACCATATAATATTCAGTCCCTTGCAGCATGCTATTTCCCAGAAAATCAAATAATTTTCATTTCAAGCACATACTCACACCATTCCTCCTTTAATTCCATCAGATCTTGCTCAGAATATGAAGGACTGGAATGTTCAAAGTACTGCAATATAAAAATTGAACATATTATATTAAGTTAGTTTCAAATATATAGATAATTTATATATGAAAATCATATAATCAAAATACCGTACCGTTTCTGGGATAATAGTTTTATTCTTGTCAACAATCTCCTTCATGAATCTCAATACATAGTACCCACAGTCGATATTGTTTGTTTGACGACGGCACTTTATTGGGATCCATGTAATATTATTAGACTTTTGCTTCGACACTACCGCACCTCTTTGAGCTCGAAAAACTTTTAATGCACTATAAAATGAATAAATGTGATTATTTTAGCATGAACAAACACTTATTTATATATATGTGTAACAAAAATAAATGAATATTACTTACGTGTCGAACAAAGTCTTGATTTCGGAGTGATTGTTGTAATCGCCATGCAAGGGATCCAAATAGTATACAACTTCAGAGACGGCATTGATTGCAAATAGCACCCAATGTGCCCTACAACAACAAAAAATTGGTTACACAATTTGGTCTATACACAACTAATAAATTAAATTCTCATCAATTAAAAAAGATAAAATTACGTACCCTGAATTATATGGTGCTAAGAACAATTTATCCTTTGAAATATTTCCTAAAAACATATTTACAATGTATTTCTTTACATTGTCTTCATCCAGATAGAGTATGAGCGGCTGGAGGTAGATATGTGCGATTTCCTTTCTTTACTGGAGCCAATTCATTTCTTATTCCCATATCGACCAAGTCCAATCTTGCGTTGATGCCGTCTTTAGACTTTCCTGGAACATTGAGTAACGTACCAATAACACTATCAAATACATTTTTTTCAATATGCATCACATCGAGGAAATGTCTTATATACAATGACTTCCAATATGGTAATTCAAAGAAAATTGACTTTTTCTTCCACCCAATTTTGACCAGCTCTCCCGCAAAAGGTTTGCCAAATTTATTGGTCAAACCTTGTACTTTTTCAAGTATTTGATATCCAGTCGGTGGTAAAGGAGCTTTACCTTCCTCTGATTTTCCATTAAATGCATTTCTCCACCAACGATACTGATGACTATAAGGTAAAAATCTATGATGTCCAAGAAACACATTCTTCTTACAATGTTTCAACCGCATCCAATTTGTACTCTCTTCACATACAGGACATGCACACTGACCTTTAATGCTATATCCTGATAAATTACCATATGCTGGAAAATCATTAATTGTGCCGAACAACATAGCCCTCAAATTGAAATATTCTTTCTTATACCCATCATAAACTTCCACACCTGTCTCCCACATACGTTTTAAATCTTCGATTAGAGGAGTCAAGTATACGTCGATATCATTCCCCGGTTGTTTGGGTCCAGAAATTAACAGAGACAACATCATAAACTTACGCTTCATACATAACCATGGAGGTAGGTTATATATTACCAAAATCACAGGCCACGTGCTGTGTGAGATGCTTTGAAGACCATGTGGATTCATTCCATCAGTAGAAAGTGCAAGTCTTAGATTTCTTGACTCTATCCCGAATTCAGGATACTCGTGATCAATTTTAGCCCATTGTGGGGAATCTACAGGGTGTCGAAACATTCCATCTCTAATTCTTTCATCTGCATGCCATGTCAAGTGTTTTGAATCTTCTTCACTGCGATACATGCGTCTAAATCTTGGTATTATAGGAAAATACCACACGACTTTTGCTGGAGTAGATTCTTTCTTCTTATATCGAGAGACATTGCATTTCGGACACGCCTTAAGTAGTTCATGTTCATTTCGAAACAAAATGCAATCGTTAGGACACGCATGAATCCTTTCGTAACTCATGCCAATAGAACACAAAATCAGTTTAGCCTTGTAGGTTCGACTGGGAAGTTCATTATATTAACACTCATAAAAGATATGTTGCCAGATGATAATGAACTTCCCAGTCGAACCTACAAGGCTAAACTGATTTTGTGTTCTATTGGCATGAGTTACGAAAGGATTCATGCGTGTCCTAACGATTGCATTTTGTTTCGAAATGAACATGAACTACTTAAGGCGTGTCCGAAATGCAATGTCTCTCGATATAAGAAGAAAGAATCTACTCCAGCAAAAGTCGTGTGGTATTTTCCTATAATACCAAGATTTAGACGCATGTATCGCAGTGAAGAAGATTCAAAACACTTGACATTTCCTCGATGTGATGCATATTGAAAAAAATGTATTTGATAGTGTTATTGGTACGTTACTCAATGTTCCAGGAAAGTCTAAAGACGGCATCAACGCAAGATTGGACTTGGTCGATATGGGAATAAGAAATGAATTGGCTCCAGTAAAGAAAGGAAATCGCACATATCTACCTCCAGCCGCTCATACTCTATCTAGAAAGGAAAAAATTGTTTTATGTAAATTTCTACATGAAGTTAAAGTTCAAGAAGGATACTCTTCGAACATTAGAAATTTGGTTTGTATGAAAGACCTCAAGTTAAAAGGTTTGAAGACCCATGATTGTCATATTCTAATGGAGCATTTGCTACCAATAGGTATACGTTCCATTTTACCTGAAAAAGTTCGACTAGCATTAACTAGATTATGTTTCTTCTTCAGGGAAATTTGTAGTAAAGTGACCGACCCTCAGAAATTACCGACATTGCAGAGGGAAATTGTTGTTACTTTGTGTGAGCTTGAAATGTATTTCCCACCATCGTTTTTTGATATAATGGTTCACCTTACTGTTCATCTGGTTAAGGAGACACAACTTTGTGGGCCAGCTTATATGAGATGGATGTATCCGATAGAACGATATATGAAAATATTAAAAGGGTACGTAAAAAGTAGAAGTCGACCAGAAGGTTGTATTGCTGAACGATACATTGTTGAAGAGGCTGCTGAATTTTGTACTGAATATCTGTCCAATGTTGAATCCATAGGGCTTCCCATGTCTCGTCATTCGGGAAGACTATCAGGAGAAGGGATAATTGGAATGAGACTACTGACTATATCAAGGACAGAATTGGAGCAGGCACAATTGTATGTTCTGCACAATGATGATGAGGTTCAACCGTATGTTACAATACACATGGATCAGTTATCTCGTTTGAACATGAATAGGAATCAAAATTGGATAACTTGAGAGCACAATCGAAGTTTTATACCATGGTTAAAAAATCACATAAAGTCAAAATTTGACATAGACCCCGGATCAATTTCACAGAGATTGAGGTGGCTAGCAAATGGTCCGAGCTTACATGTCTTTTCTTACACTGGTTATGTTATTAACGGCTACACATTTTATACCAAAGAACAAGATGATCAGACCACTATGCAAAATAGTGGAGTCACTCTCGTAGCTGAAGCGATGCATGTCTCAAGTGCAAAAGACAAAAACCCAATATATGCAAATCTATCATATTTTGGGGTTATCGAGCGCATATGGGAGTTAGACTACACAATGTTTCGTCTTCCCATATTTGGTTGCAAGTGGGTCGATAATAATAATGGCGTTCGGATTGATGAGTCAGGATTCTTGCTTGTTGATTTTAATAGGGTGGGATACAAAGACGAGCCTTTTATTTTAGCGTCGCAAGCTCAACAAGTGTTTTATGTCACCGATCCTTCTGATGATAAAAGGTCTGTTGTCTTATCGACCAATAAAATAAGTGATGATAACAACAATGATGAAGATGTTGGTAATGATCTTTTATTTGCAACATCACAACAACCACATGAAATTGATTCAACTGATGATGGTTTATATCTTAGAGATGATCATGATGAGGGAATTTGGATTAATCCATCGTTTCGTATTGTAAATGGACAAACAAATGTGAATCCCACCAGGAAAAGAAGAAGGGCATCTTAATGTACATGTTTAATTGTTTTATATAAGCCATGCATGTAATCTGAATTATTGTTGTAATCTGAATTATTGTTCTATTCTGGTTTTATTTGTAATCTGAATTATTGTTCTATTCTGGTTTTATTATTGTAATCTGAATTATTGTTCTATTCTGATTCTATTCTGGTTTTATTGAATTATTGTGGTATTATATAATCTGAATTATTCTGGTTGTATTCTTGTTTTATTGTTGTCTAAGAAGGCAAGCATAACCAGTGATTATTGCATGTTTATGTAAATTTGGACAATTACAATTCTTAAGAACTATGCATGTAAAAAAAGTGCATGTCTTTTACAGCGCTTTTTAAAAAAAGCGCTGTAAAAGGCCCTTTTAAAAATTAAACAATGAGACATTTTACAGCGCTTTTTTTAAAAAGCGCTGTAAAAGACTTTAAAAATAATAATGAAAAGATAACTAAAAATTGTCTTTTACAACGCTTTTTTTAAGCCTTCTACAGCGCTTTTTCAAAAAAAAAAGCGCTGTAGATTCGAGCGCTGTAAAAGCTACAACAGCGCTTTCAAAAAAGCGCTCTTAAAGGCACCATTTATAACGCGCGCTTATTATGCACCTTTTACAGCGCTTGTTACAACAAGCGCTGTAAAAGGCATACCACAGTTCATATATTTGGGTACCTTTTACAGCGCTTTTTTGTAACAAGCGCTGTAAAAGGCATACCCATAATACATATTTTGGGTACCTTTTACAGCGCTTTTTTGTAACAAGCGCTGTAAAAGGCATACCCATAATACATATTTGGGGTGCCTTTTACAGCGCTTTTTGTAACAAGCGCTGTAAAAGGCATACCCATAATACATATTTGGGGTGCCTTTTACAGCGCTTGTTACAAAAAGCGCTATAAAAGGCATACCCATAATACATATTTGGGTGCCTTTTACAGCGCTTTTTGTAAAAAGCGCTGTTAAAGGTGTTATTTTTTTTTTTTTTTTTTTAACCCTGTATATATTTTAAAAGCGTTTTTTAGCTTTTTAGCTTTTTATGGCACTTTTTTTATAAAGCGCTGTCTTTTATCTTTTTATCCAAAATTAGTTTGAACCAGTTCACACAACACAACACATCCAGAATCACTAATATTAGAACCAGAACCAGAACCAGAACCAGAACCAGAACAATGATACAGAAACAGAATCAGTAACACAACCAGAACCAGAACAATGATACACAGTAATTTACAACATATTTGGTATGAATATACATTGAATCTAATTTACAACATATTTGGTATGAATATACATTGAATCTAATTTACAACATATTTATATGCAAGTTTATATACTGTCCTATGATCATATACATATAATAACTATGCACCATATAATATTCAGTCCCTTGCAGCATGCTATTTCCCAGAAAATCAAATAATTTTCATTTCAAGCACATACTCACACCATTCCTCCTTTAATTCCATCAGATCTTGCTCAGAATATGAAGGACTGGAATGTTCAAAGTACTGCAATATAAAAATTGAACATATTATATTAAGTTAGTTTCAAATATATAGATAATTTATATATGAAAATCATATAATCAAAATACCGTACCGTTTCTGGGATAATAGTTTTATTCTTGTCAACAATCTCCTTCATGAATCTCAATACATAGTACCCACAGTCGATATTGTTTGTATGACGAGGGCACTTTATTGGGATCCATGTAATATTATTAGACTTTTGCTTCGACACTACCGCACCTCTTTGAGCTCGAAAAACTTTTAATGCACTATAAAATGAATAAATGTGATTATTTTAGCATGAACAAACACTTATTTATATATATGTGTAACAAAAATAAATGAATATTACTTACGTGTCGAACAAAGTCTTGATTTCGGAGTGATTGTTGTAATCGCCATGCAAGGGATCCAAATAGTATACAACTTCAGAGACGGCATTGATTGCAAATAGCACCCAATGTGCCCTACAACAACAAAAAATTGGTTACACAATTTGGTCTATACACAACTAATAAATTAAATTCTCATCAATTAAAAAAGATAAAATTACGTACCCTGAATTATATGGTGCTAAGAACAATTTATCCTTTGAAATATTTCCTAAAAACATATTTACAATGTATTTCTTTACATTGTCTTCATCCAGTTTCCACATGGACGTTTTATGCGGAGAGAAGAATGAGTATTTATTCGATAATTTCTTAGGGCACACGACCTTCTCATGCAAAAACCTTCAATGAAAATATTAAACTAGATTAATTACCAATACATTTAATTAATTACAAATAAATGCAATTAAAAGTATTTTTTACCTTATATACAAGCTCATTACAGTTGCACTGAGCTCCTTATGTTCGAGAAGCTCGTATACGTGCTCTTTGTCGAATAATTCCTCATACTCCTCTCCGAATATTTCTTTATTCATATGTATCATGCGGCAATCGTCGCTGCTGCATAGGTTCTTTTTTACAGCAATGTCAAGACACGCCCCGTATTTACCAAGGCGTGGCTGACTTATTTTAGGAGGAGCAGCAGCAGCGACTGATTTGCCACGATCCAATTTTTTTATTGCTGCAGATTTGGCAGCTTTATTGGCAGCTCTATTAACCTCCAATTTTTGAGGTTTGCTGCTTTTTTTTGGATGTACGGGTGGTTTATTTATTTGGACCTACAAAAATGAGGTTAAATGTTAGTTTATTGAATCTGAAAAAATTAACAAAGCTTATGCAATAAATGTGACAAACCTTATCGGGAGACGTCACTGATTTGTTTCTGGGAGGGCTCTTAATGAGGGCAACAAGGTTAGTGGGCCATGCCACGTAACTACCGATAGCTTCGCCCAATGACTGCATATCTCCGTCGTTGTCCGGTATCGGCAACGGTGCAGTTGGTTCGAAAGCAACAGTAGGCGATACCTTGACATGGCCCTTTGGGATCGGAGTGTTGTGCAATACTTCTCCCAAAGTATTGTACAATTTTGCTTTTCCCACCTTCCGATGAGTGGGCGAGGACAAGTATAGAAAACACGAAGTGACACCCTAAATCAATAGTTAAAACATAAGTACAGTTAATATATAATATTGTTTAATGCATAAGTAATTACATAAGCAAGTAATTAATTACCTCGGGAATATTTTTCAAACCGACGTTGCAACTCCCGCTTTCACTCTCCATTTGTAGTTCACCTTGGAGCTGAACCGGAAGTTGCTTGTCTTTGTTTGTATTCACCAATTGTGCCACTTGCTCAGATAGGATTCTGAGCTTCTCTAATACTTCCTCGTTGGAAGGTTTTTGGCGCTTCTCTTGAGGAAAAAAGCTTCTGGGAGTTACGCCAAATCCCTTCCCCCTAACTCGGCCGGAATATTCAGGAACATTAAAAACATTGCCCAAAATATCCCGGCAACTATCCTTGTTGCCCTCTTCACATTCAGAACTTTGAGAGATGGTCTCCTAAAATACATGTAACATTAAAATAGTTAAGTTCATTATCATTTTTAAAATACAATATTAAAAAGTATTCAAGTGATAAATACAATATTGAAAAAATATTAAAGTCATAATATACTTACACAAAGTTCTATTACTTTTTGAACATTTTGGTTATCAACCACTCCATCTTTATTTACCCTAGCTTCCTTCCACAAGATGTGACGACCCAACGGTTGATTAGTTTGGGTCTCTTGTCGCTATTCGATAAAACAAAATATTAGTTAGAAACTATAGTTTATAATACAAATTCATTCATTATATAAAAGTGATGTTTAATTACTTACAAGCCCTTGATCAAGGCGTGCATATCCCATACGTGATTTTCTGTATGGGTGCGTCGGGTTTCTTGCCCTTTCGCGATTTGCCTTACTTATGTTCTATATAAAAAAATAGCAATTATGTAAAAATTTAAAATACGATGCGAATATAAATAATAAAACACACAAATGCTAATAAATTAATCACTTACGACAAACGCGGGGTCTGTACGTTTGGAAACAAACGCTTTCCATTCCTCATTTGATATATAATGTCGATATATCTTTGGAGGTTCAGCTGTTGTGTTTCCTTCTTTATCTTTAAGATAGAAGTTTGAGAGATGCGATCTAAATCCACGATGGATTTTGCCAGCAACTCTCAATACATAATTCTTTCGTCCTTCATCAAGGACAAAAGATGCCTGCAATGAAAAAAATTATAAGTAAAGTATTTCAATGAAAATATTTATAAATGACAAAAGATTGGATCAAAAAATTTACTTGAATATCATTCCAGATGATATCTTTGGCATCCTTCAATGCCTTTTCTCTCCAGTCGTCAATTGTTATTGGAATATTTTGACGCACAACAGCCCCAATGTAGCTCACAAACATTGCGCTGTGTGGGTCAACTGGCTGACCACTTTCATTCCATCCCACCTAATAAACTCATATAGTAAGTACATGCTATTAAAAAAACCTAAAAAAATACACAGCAAACAGAGTATAGTATAGTATTACCTCAAACTTGGTCCCATTGCTCCTAGCTTTAATGACTTTCTGCATGATAGTTGCACCACGTTTGACTTCATTTTCATAAGTCCTACTGGTGCCAACTTCTTCATTTTGACATTCTAAATCTCTGTTTGTATCCATTTAACTACAACAAGTTCAACATGCAGTTTAGTATAACTTCAAGAAGCTCAACATGCATCATGCATTATTTTAAACAAGCTCAACATGTATCAGTATATATATTTTAAACAAGCTCAACATGCATTTTAATGATTACAAAAAATAAATAACATCAATACCTGTATAATGGTTCGAAGAAGGATGAAATGCAATGAAAAGAGCGAACGGAGAAATTTCACAGCAATAAATGTCACAGAAAAACGGTTTTGAAGAAATACGTAATGAGGGTTACGTATTTCAATGAAAATATAAGGTTCGAAATGATCTTGGATGGAAATAAGGTTCGAAATGAAGCGATGATCGTGGAAATAAGGTTCGTAATGAACGAGATTATAGGGTTTGCAAAAGAAGAGAAGAACGATGAAGGTTGAGATGATAGTGTAGATTACGTAATGAAGAGGAAACTGAAGAGGTTACTGTTATATATATAACCCTTTTACAGCGCTTTTTTATAACCCTTTTACAGCGCTTTTATAAACAAGCGCTGTAAAAGGCTTAGCCTTTTATAGCGCTCTTTGGAAAAGCGCTGTAAAAGGCGTATTTATTTAAATTTTTAAAAAGACTCTTTTACAGCGCTTTTACAAACAAGCGCTGTAACAGGCCTCATTATTTTAGTATGTTATATAATGTTTTTTTAATAGCCTTTTACAGCGCTTGTTCAAAGAAGCGCTGTAAAAGGACTTATTTAAATTTTTAAAAGACTCTTTTACAGCGCTTATCCCAACAAGCGCTGTAAAAGGCCTTATTATGTTATTTTTGTGTTTTGTTATGTTATTTTTTAAACAAGCTCTGCAAAACCCACATAGTCCCACCAAAATATCTTCCTCTTCACCAAACATCAAAGTCCTTTTATGCATCTTCTTCGCAAACATCAAAGCTAACTCTTTCAATCTTCACCAAACATCAAAGTCCTTTTTATCTCTTTACATTCCCTTTCATTCTTAAATCGTAACTTGATCTACAGGTTCATTGCCATGTTGCGAAAAATGGGTTTGTTAACAATGTGTCTGATGTTTTTGTTAACAATGGATCTGATGTTTTTGTTAACAATGTGTTTTTGGGGATTCCCATGATGCGTAAAAGGTGTTTGAAGAAAATCCTGTTAGAGAAAGTCATGTTAGTTATCTTTTCATTATTATTTTTAAAGTCTTTTACAGCGCTTTTTAAAAAAAGCGCTGTAAAATGTCTCATTGTTTAATTTTTAAAAGGGCCTTTTACAGCGCTTTTTTTAAAAAGCGCTGTAAAAGACATGCACTTTTTTTACATGCATAGTTCTTAAGAATTGTAATTGTCCAAATTTACATAAACATGCAATAATCACTGGTTATGCTTGCCTTCTTAGACAACAATAAAACAAGAAAACAACCAGAATAATTCAGATTATATAATACCACAATAATTCAATAAAACCAGAATAGAATCAGAATAGAACAATAATTCAGATTACAATAATAAAACCAGAATAGAACAATAATTCAGATTACAAATAAAACTAGAATAGAACAATAATTCAGATTACAACAATAATTCAGATTACATGCATGGCTTATATAAAACAATTAAACATGTACATTAAGATGCCCTTCTTCTTTTCCTGGTGGGATTCACATTTGTTTGTCCATTTACAATACGAAACGATGGATTAATCCAAATTCCCTCATCATGATCATCTCTAAGATATAAACCATCATCAGTTGAATCAATTTCATGTGGTTGTTGTGATGTTGCAAATAAAAGATCATTACCAACATCTTCATCATTGTTGTTATCATCACTTATTTTATTGGTCGATAAGACAACAGACCATTTATCATCAGAAGGATCAGTGACATAAAACACTTGTTGAGCTTGCGACGCTAAAATAAAAGGCTCGTCTTTGTATCCCACCCTATTAAAATCAACAAGCAAGAATCCTGACTCATCAATCCGAACGCCATTATTATTATCGACCCACTTGCAACCAAATATGGGAAGACGAAACATTGTGTAGTCTAACTCCCATATGCGCTCGATAACCCCAAAATATGATAGATTTGCATATATTGGGTTTTTGTCTTTTGCACTTGAGACATGCATCGCTTCAGCTACGAGAGTGACTCCACTATTTTGCATAGTGGTCTGATCATCTTGTTCTTTGGTATAAAATGTGTAGCCGTTAATAACATAACCAGTGTAAGAAAAGACATGTAAGCTCGGACCATTTGCTAGCCACCTCAATCTCTGTGAAATTGATACGGGGTCTATGTCAAATTTTGACTTTATGTGATTTTTTAACCATGGTATAAAACTTCAATTGTGCTCTCGAGTTATCCAATTTTGATTCCTATTCATGTTCAAACGAGATAACTGATCCATGTGTATTGTAACATACGGTTGAACCTCATCATCATTGTGCAGAACATACAATTGTGCCTGCTCCAATTCTGTCCTTGATATAGTCAGTAGTCTCATTCCAATTATCCCTTCTCCTGATAGTCTTCCCGAATGACAAGACATGGGAAGCCCTATGGATTCAACATTGGACAGATATTCAGTACAAAATTCAGCAGCCTCTTCAACAATGTATCGTTCAGCAATACAACCTTCTGGTCGACTTCTACTTTTTACGTACCCTTTTAATATTTTCATATATCGTTCTATCGGATACATCCATCTCATATAAGCTGGCCCACAAAGTTGTGTCTCCTTAACCAGATGAACAGTAAGGTGAACCATTATATCAAAAAACGATGGTGGGAAATACATTTCAAGCTCACACAAAGTAACAACAATTTCCCTCTGCAATGTCGGTAATTTCTGAGGGTCGATCACTTTACTACAAATTTCCCTGAAGAAGAAACATAATCTAGTTAATGCTAGTCGAACTTTTTCAGGTAAAATGGAACGTATACCTATTGGTAGCAAATGCTCCATTAGAATATGACAATCATGAGTCTTCAAACCTTTTAACTTGAGGTCTTTCATACAAACCAAATTTCTAATGTTCGAAGAGTATCCTTCTGGAACTTTAACTTCATGTAGAAATTTACATAAAACAATTTTTTCCTTTCTAGATAGAGTATGAGCGGCTGGAGGTAGATATGTGCGATTTCCTTTCTTTACTGGAGCCAATTCATTTCTTATTCCTATATCGAGCAAGTCCAATCTTGCGTTGATGCCGTCTTTAGACTTTCCTGGAACATTGAGTAACGTACCAATAACACTATCAAATACATTTTTTTCAATATGCATCACATCGAGGAAATGTCTTATATACAATGACTTCCAATATGGTAATTCAAAGAAAATTGACTTTTTCTTCCACCCAGTTTTGACCAGCTCTCCCGCAAAAGGTTTGCCAAATTTATTGGTCAAACCTTGTACTTTTTCAAGTATTTGATATCCAGTCGGTGGTAAAGGAGCTTTACCTTCCTCTGATTTTCCATTAAATGCATTTCTCCACCAACGATACTGATGACTATAAGGTAAAAATCTACGATGTCCAAGAAACACATTCTTCTTACAATGTTTCAACCGCATCCAATTTGTACTCTCTTCACATACAGGACATGCACATTGACCTTTAATGCTATATCCTGATAAATTACCATATGCTGGAAAGTCATTAATTGTGCCGAACAACATAGCCCTCAAATTGAAATATTCTTTCTTATACCCATCATAAAATTCCACACCTGTCTCCCACATACGTTTTAAATCTTCTATTAGAGGAGTCAAGTATACGTCGATATCATTCCCCGGTTGTTTGGGTCCAGAAATTAACAGAGACAACATCATAAACTTACGCTTCATACATAACCATGGAGGTAGGTTATATATTACCAAAATCACAGGCCACGTGCTGTGTGAGATGCTTTGAAGACCATGTGGATTCATTCCATCAGTAGAAAGTGCAAGTCTTAGATTTCTTGACTCTATCCCGAATTCAGGATACTCGTGATCAATTTTTGCCCATTGTGGGGAATCTGCAGGGTGTCGAAACATTCCATCTCTAATTCTTTCATCTGCATGCCATGTCAAGTGTTTTGAATCTTCTTCACTGCGATACATGCGCCTAAATCTTGGTATTATAGGAAAATACCACACGACTTTTGCTGGAGTAGATTCTTTCTTCTTATATCGAGAGACATTGCATTTCGGACACGCCTTAAGTAGTTCATATTCATTTCGAAATAAAATGCAATCATTAGGACACGCATGAATCCTTTCGTAACTCATGCCAATAGAACACAAAATCCTTTTAGCCTCGTAGGTTCGACTGGGAAGTTCATTATCATCTGGCAACATATCTTTTATGAGTGTTAATAATTCTGTAAAGCTTTTATCAGACCATCCATTACTCGCTTTTAGGTTTTACAACTTTAATATCGCCGACAGTCTTGTGAATTTAGTACAACCATTATATAATTCTTTCTCTGCATCACTCAACAAACTTTCAAACATTTTAGGACAATCTCGAAGATCTTCTTCAACTGCTTTTGCGATCTCATCAACTCGATCCGGCTCATATGTATCTGTATCGAAGTCAGTTGAAGCATATGTCGAACTATTCTCAAAATTAATGTTTCCTTTTTTTTTCTCACCATGTCTTATCCAACATGTGTAGCTTTGATCAATTCCATTACATACTAGATGTCCTTCTAATTCATCTTCTCTAACACGTTTTCCAAAACAACATTTTAAACAAGGACAAACTACTCTATTTGGATCTTTTGCATTCTTCACTGCAAACTCAACAAACTCCTTCACTCCAATTTCATACTCTTTTGACAATCGATTGGCTGACATCCATTTCCTATCCATATTATACCACCTATATAAATGCAGTTACAAAACTAATAAGCTTTCAAAACATATCAACAAGTTTCAAAAAGAAACCAATATCAATCAATTATTTTAAAAACAGAACAGATCATGTGGTATGAATTTTTAATTTGATAACAAAAATCTAGTTAAAAAAAAAAAAATACCTGAGACAACACGTAATAGGTAGATGGCGGCACAACACGTAATGGATATGAGGGTATGAGGGTTCCCAACGTATATAATTATTTGAAATTTATGTCTTTTACAGCGCTTGTCAATAAAAGCGCTGTAATAGGTAGTTAAATTCAATGAAAGCGCTTGTATTTTATAGCGCTTGTTAAAAAAGCGCTGTAAAAGGTGGTCCAATTATTTTAAAGCGCATGCCTTTTACAGCGCTTGTGAAAAAAGCGCTGTAAAAGCATACGCGAAAGCGCTTCATTTTACAGCGCTTTTTTGAAAAGCGCTGTAAAAGCCTTATAACATTATGCGCAAACGTTATATGACCTACAACAGCGCTTGTTTTACAGCGCTTGTGAATAAAAGCGCTGTAAAAGGCTCCGTTATTTTTCAAATACATTTACAACAGCGCTTGTGTTTAGCAAGCGCTGTAAAAGGGGCGCTGTTAAATATCATTTTTGGCGTAGTGTAACAAAGGAAATCCTAATAATTTTGATGATAATTAATTAATAATAAAAAATACCATTTTCATTATCTTTATTATTGTTTGGACAAGGAGAATTCAAAGTGTAGTACTCCATATAAAAATATTAGTAACATCATTTATGGTATTCATAATTAGTAAATTAGTATTAAACCTATAATGCAACTAGGATTTTACATATAAATATTAGTAGATTAAGATATATTTGTTAACAAGCTTTTTATATGTCTATTTTTGTCACGTAACTCTTCATTTTCAGACACAAACCACATGTGTTTTTAGTTTGATTAAGATGTTTCAACCTCATTAATTATTATATTTATCTTTATTTAGTATCCATAAACACATACACAAAAGATAACTAGTTTATTCACTATCTAGGGCTATATAATGTAATACGATACATAACATTGCATTGTTAATTTGTTTCTAATCAGAACATCTCCAACGGTGAATTCAAGATGGGTTCTTTAGATGGGGTCTAATGTGCCACATCATTTTGAAGGAACTCGTTCCATTTTTACTCCAACGGTGAACTCCATTTAAATAGGTTCTACTATGTCACATCACCCTCAATCGATTCATTCCTTCTGTATGGTTTAACTTTTAAAAAATTATAGTATATCTCATAACTTTAATTTATACATTAATATTTTATTTATATTTAATTTTATTATAACTTACAATATTAATTTAAATATTCTAATTAATATTATTATACATTATTTTAAATTAAAATAAAATTGTGAAGAAAAAGTATGAGTAACAAATTATTCCTATTAATGAGCTAACAATCGTAATTAAAGGAAACAAAAAGGCTAACGGTGGTATATTAACTAAAAAAAGGTAATGGTTACAAAATTATTATTATTTAATAAATTAGAAAGAAGTTAACGACTATAAATTAATAAAAAAATGATAAATTTATTATTATTAATAAATTAATAAAAGTTAACTGCTATGAAACACCATTCCTTCCTGACAGTACCGTGATGACACATTGGCACAACTCCAACGGTGAACCCACAAAAAACTAGAAGTTAAGTAATTACACGCTGGCGGACGCACTACGCCAAAAATGACATTTAACAGCGCCCCTTTTACAGCGCTTGCTAAACACAAGCGCTGTTGTAAATGTATTTGAAAAATAACAGAGCCTTTTACAGCGCTTTTATTCACAAGCGCTGTAAAACAAGCGCTGTTGTAGGTCATATAACGTTTGCGCATAATGTTATAAGGCTTTTACAGCGCTTTTCAAAAAAGCGCTGTAAAATGAAGCGCTTTCGCGTATGCTTTTACAGCGCTTTTTTCACAAGCGCTGTAAAATACGTGCGCTTTAAAATAATTGAACCACCTTTTACAGCGCTTTTTTCACAAGCGCTATAAAATACAAGTGCTTTCATTGAATTTAACTACCTATTACAGCGCTTTTATTGACAAGCGCTGTAAAAGACATAAATTTCAAATAATTATATACGTTGGGAACCCTCATATCCTCTACATCTTTCATCACCTCTACTCTGGGAACCCTCATACTCTCGTATCCATTACGTGTTATGCCGCCATCTACCTATTACGTGTTGTCTCAGGTATTTTTTTTTTTAACTAGATTTTTTTTATCAAATTAAAAATTCATACCACATGATCTGTGTTATGTTTTGAAATTGTTATATATATATATATTAAATCTCTTCTACTAGTCAAAAACTCATACCACATGATCTGTTTTGTTTTTGAAATTGTTAGTTGATATTGGTTTCTTTTTGAAACTTGTTGATATGTTTTGAAAGCTTATTAGTTTTGTAACTGCATTTATATAGGTGGTATAATATGGATAGGAAATGGATGTCAGCCAATCCATTGTCAAAAGAGTATGAAATTGGAGTGAAGGAGTTTGTTGAGTTTGCAGTGAAGAATGCAAAAGATCCAAATAGAGTAGTTTGTCCTTGTTTAAAATGTTGTTTTGGAAAACGTGTTAGAGAAGATGAATTAGAAGGACATCTAGTATGTAATGGAATTGATCAAAGCTACACATGTTGGATAAGACATGGTGAGAAAAAAAAAAGGAAACATTAATTTTGAGAATAGTTCGACATATGCTTCAACTGACTTTGATACAGATACATATGAGTCGGACCGAGTTGATGAGATCGCAAAAGCAGTTGAAGAAGATCTTTGAGATTGTCCTAAAATGTTTGAAAGTTTGTTGAGTGATGCAGAGAAAGAATTATATAATGGTTGTACTAAATTCACAAGACTGTCGGCGATATTAAAGTTGTACAACTTAAAAGCGAGTAATGGATGGTCTGATAAAAGCTTTACAGAATTATTAACAGTCATAAAAGATATGTTGCCAGATGATAATGAACTTCCCAGTCGAACCTACGAGGCTAAACGGATTTTGTGTTCTATTGGCATGAGTTACGAAAGGATTCATGCGTGTCCTAACGATTGCATTTTATTTCAAAATGAATATGAACTACTTAAGGCGTGTCCGAAATGCAATGTCTCTCGATATAAGAAGAAAGAATCTACTCCAGCAAAAGTCGTGTGGTATTTTCCTATAATACCAAGATTTAGGCGCATGTATCGCAGTGAAGAAGATTCAAAACACTTGACATGGCATGCAGATGAAAGAATTAGAGATGGAATGTTTCGACACCCTGCAGATTCCCCACAATGGGCAAAAATTGATCACGAGTATCCTGAATTCGGGATAGAGTCAAGAAATCTAAGACTTACACTTTCTATTGATGGAATGAATCCACATGGTCTTCAAAGCATCTCACACAGCACGTGGCCTGTGATTTTGGTAATATATAACCTACCTCCATGGTTATGTATGAAGCGTAAGTTTATGATGTTCTCTCTGTTAATTTCTAGATCCAAACAACTGGGGAATGATATCGACGTATACTTGACTCCTCTAATAGAAGATTTAAAACGTATGTGGGAGACAGGTGTGGAAGTTTATGATGGGTATAAGAAAGAATATTTCAATTTGAGGGCTATGTTGTTCGGCACAATTAATGATTTTCCAGCATATGGTAATTTATCAGGATATAGCATTAAAGGTCAGTGTGCATGTCCTGTATGTGAAGAGAGTACAAATTGGATGCGGTTGAAACATTGTAAGAAGAATGTGTTTCTTGGACATCGTAGATTTTTACCTTATAGTCATCAGTATCGTTGGTGGAGAAATGCATTTAATGGAAAATCAGAGGAAGGTAAAGCTCCTTTACCACCGACTGGATATCAAATACTTGAAAAAGTACAAGGTTTGACCAATAAATTTGGCAAACCTTTTGCGGGAGAGCTGATCAAAACTGGGTGGAAGAAAAAATCAATTTTCTTTGAATTGCCATATTGGAAGTCATTGTATATAAGATATTTCCTCGATGTGATGCATATTGAAAAAAATGTATTTGATAGTGTTATTGGTACGTTACTCAATGTTCCAGGAAAGTCTAAAGACGGCATCAACGCAAGATTGAACTTGGTCGATATGGGAATAAGAAATGAATTGGCTCCAGTAAAGAAAGGAAATCGCACATATCTACCTCCAACTGCTCATACTCTATTTAGAAAGGAAAAAATTGTTTTATGTAAATTTCTACACGAAGTTAAAGTTCCAGAAGGATACTCTTCGAACATTAGAAATTTGGTTTGTATGAAAGACCTCAAGTTAAAAGGTTTGAAGACCCATGATTGTCATATTCTAATGGAGCATTTGCTACCAATAGGTATACGTTCCATTTTACCTGAAAAAGTTCGACTAGCATTAACTAGATTATGTTTCTTCTTCAGGGAAATTTGTAGTAAAGTGATCGACCCTCAGAAATTACCGACATTGCAGAGGGAAATTGTTGTTACTTTGTGTGAGCTTGAAATGTATTTCCCACCATCGTTTTTTGATATAATGGTTCACCTTACTGTTCATCTGGTTAAGGAGACACAACTTTGTGGGCCAGCTTATATGAGATGGATGTATCCGATAGAACGATATATGAAAATATTAAAAGGGTACGTAAAAAGTAGAAGTCGACCAGAAGGTTGTATTGCTGAACGATACATTGTTGAAGAGGCTGCTGAATTTTGTACTGAATATCTGTCCAATGTTGAATCCATAGGGCTTCCCATGTCTCGTCATTCGGGAAGACTATCAGGAGAAGGGATAATTGGAAGGAGACTACTGACTATATCAAGGACAGAATTGGAGCAGGCACAATTGTATGTTCTGCACAATAATGATGAGGTTCAACCGTATGTTACAATACACATGGATCAGTTATCTCGTTTGAACATGAATAGGAATCAAAATTGGATAACTCGAGAGCACAATCGAAGTTTTATAACATGGTTAAAAAATCACATAAAGTCAAAATTTGACATAGACCCCGGATCAATTTCACAGAGATTGAGGTGGCTAGCAAATGGTCCGAGTTTACATGTCTTTTCTTACACTGGTTATGTTATTAACGGCTACACATTTTATACCAAAGAACAAGATGATCAGACCACTATGCAAAATAGTGGAGTCACTCTCGTAGCTGAAGCGATGCATGTCTCAAGTGCAAAAGACAAAAACCCAATATATGCAAATCTATCATATTTTGGGGTTATCGAGCGCATATGGGAGTTAGACTACACAATGTTTCGTGTTCCCATATTTGGTTGCAAGTGGGTCGATAATAATAATGGCGTTCGGATTGATGTGTGAGGATTCTTGCTTGTTGATTTTAATAGGGTGGGATACAAAGACGAGCCTTTTATTTTAGCGTCGCAAGCTCAACAAGTGTTTTATGTCACCGATCCTTCTGATGATAAATGGTCTGTTGTCCTATCGACCAATAAAATAAGTGATGATAACAACAATGATGAAGATGTTGGTAATGATCTTTTATTTGCAACATCACAACAACCACATGAAATTGATTCAACTGATGATGGTTTATATCTTTGAGATGATCATGATGAGGGAATTTGGATTAATCCATCGTTTCGTATTGTAAATGGACAAACAAATGTGAATCCCACCAGAAAAAGAAGAAGGGCATCTTAATGTACATGTTTAATTGTTTTATATAAGCCATGCATGTAATCTGAATTATTGTTGTAATTTGAATTATTGTTCTATTCTGGTTTTATTGTTGTAATCTGAATTATTGTAATTTGAATTATTGTTCTATTCTGGTTCTATTATGGTTTTATTGAATTATTGTGGTATTATATAATCTGAATTATTCTGGTTCTATTCTTGTTTTGTTGTTGTCTAAGAAGGCAAGCATAAACAGTGATTCAATTAGGACTTAAGTTTTTGGCTTTTGGATAGTTTGGTTGATGGGTGGGGGATAAGGGTCTTTGGTGAAGTGCATGTTTATGTAAATTTGGACAATTTCAATTCTTAAGAACTATGCATGTAAAAAAAAGTGCATGTCTTTTACAGCGCTTTTTAAAAAAAGCGCTGTAAAAGGCCCTTTTAAAAATTAAACAATGAGACATTTTACAGCGCTCTTCTTACCAAGCGCTGTAAAAGGCCCTTTTAAAAATCAAATAAAGATACCTTTTACATCGCTTCTGTGAACAAGCGCTGTAAAAGGCTTTAAAAATAATATTCATCAGATACCTAACATGACTTTCTCTAACAGGATTTTCTTCAAACACCTTGTTCGCATCATGGGAATCCCCAAAAACACATTGTTAACAAAAACATCAGACCCATTGTTAACAAAAACATCAGACACATTGTTAACAAACCCATTTTTCGCAACATGGCAATGAACCTGAAGATCAAGTTACGATTTAAGAATGAAAGGGAATGTAAAGATATAAAAAGGGTGTTGAGGTGGAGATTGAAAGAGTAAGCTTTGATGTTTGCGAAGAAGATGCATAAAAGGACTTTGAGGTGGAGTTTGGTGAAGAGGAAGATATTTTGGTGGGACTATGTGGGTTTTGCAGAGCTTGTTTAAAAAATAACATAACAAAACACAAAAATAACATAATAAGGCCTTTTACAGCGCTTCTTTGAACAAGCGCTGTAAAAGGCTTTTAAAAAAAACATTATATAACATACTAAAACAATGAGGTCTTTTACAACGCTTGTTGGGATAAGCGCTGTAAAAGAGTCTTTTAAAAATTTAAATAAGGCCTTTTACAGCGCTTCTTTGAACAAGCGCTGTAAAAGGGTTTAAAAAAAACATTATATAACATACTAAAACAATGAGGCCTTTTACAGCGCTTCTTTGAACAAGCGCTGTAAAAGGGTTTAAAAAAAACATTATATTACATACTAAAACAATGAGGTCTTTTACAGCGCTTCTTTGAACAAGCGTTGTAAAAGGCTTAGCCTTTTAGAGCGCTCTTTGGAAAAGTGCTGTAAAAGGGTTATATATATAACAGTAACCTCTTCAGTTTCCTCTTCATTACGTAAACTACACTATCATCTCAACCTTCATCGTTCTTCTCTTCTTTTGCAAACCCTATAATCTCGTTCATTACGAACTGTATTTCCACGATCATCTCCTTCATTTCGAACCTTATTTCCATCCAAGATCATTTCGAACCTTATATTTTCATTGAAATACGTAACCCTCATTACGTATTTCTTCAAAACCGTTTTTCTGTGAACTTTATTGCTGTGAAATTTCTCCGTTCGCTCTTTTCTTTGCATTTCATCTTTCTTCGAACCATTATTCAGGTATTGATGTTATTTATTTTTTGTAATCATTAAAATGCATGTTGAGCTTGTTTAAAATATATATACTGATACATGTTGAGCTTGTTTAGAATAATGCATGATGCATGTTGAGCTTGTTGATGTTATACTAAACTGCAAGTTGAACTTGTTGTAGTTAAATGGATACAAACAGAGATTTAGAATGTCAAAATGAAGAAGTTGGCACCAATAGGACTTATGAAAATAAAGTCAAACGTGGTGCAACTATCATGCAAAAAGTCATTAAAGCAAGGAGTAATGGCATTAAATTTGAGGTATACTATACTTTGTTTGCTGTGTATTTTTTTAGCTTTTTTTAATAGCATGTACTTACTATATGAGTTTATTAGGTTGGATGGAATGAAAGTGGTCAGCCAGTTGACCCCCACAGCGCAATGTTTGTGAGCTACATTGGGGCTGTTGTTCGTCAAAATATTCCAATAACAATTGACGATTGGAGAGATAAGGCATTGAAGGATGCCAAAGATATCATATGGAATGATATTGAAGTAAATTTTTTGATCCAATCTTTTGTCATTTATAAATATTTTCATTGAAATACATTACTTATAATTTTTTTCATTGCAGACATCTTTTGTCCTTGATGAGGGACGAAAGAATTATGTATTGAGAGTTGATGGCAAAATCCATCGTGGATTTAGATCGCATCTCTCAAACTTCTATCTTAAAGATAAAGAAGGAAACACAACAGCTGAACCTCCAAAGATATATCGACATTATATATCAAATGATGAATGGAAAGCGTTTGTTTCCAAACGTACTGACCCCGCGTTTGTCGTAAGTGATTAATTTATTAGCATTTGTGTGTTTTATTATTTATATTGCATCGTATTTTAAATTTTTACATAATTGCTATTTTTTATATAGAACATTAGTAAGGCAAATTGCGAGAGGGCAAGCAACCCGACGCACCCATACAGAAGGTCACGTATGGGATATGCACGTCTAGACCAAAACCTTGTAAGTCAATGTAACATCAATGATGAGGGAATTTGTATTATAAACTATAGTTTCTAACTAATATTTTGTTTTAACGAATAGCGACAAGAAACCCAATCCGATCAACCGTTGGGTCGTCATATCTTGTGGAAGGAAGCTCGGGTAAATAAAGATGGAGTGGTTGATAACGAAAATGTTCAAAAAGTAATAGAACTTTGTGTAAGTATATTATGACTTTAATATTTTTCAATATTGTATTTATCACTTGAATACTTTTTAATATTGTATTTTAAAAATGCTAATGAACTTAACTATTTTAATGTTACATGTATTTTAGGAGACCATCTCTCAAAGTTCTGAAAATGAAGAGGGCAACAAGGCTAGTTGCAGGGACATTTTGGGCCAAGTTTTTAATGTTCCTGAATATTCCGGTCGAGTTAGGGGGAAGGGATTTGGCGTAACTCCCAAAAGCTTTTTTCCTCAAGAAAAGCGCCAAAAACCTTCCAACGAGGAAGTATTAGAGAAACTGTACTTATGTTTTAACTATTGATTTAGGGTGTCACTTCATGTTTTCTATACTTGTCCTCGCCCACTCATCGGAAGGTGGGAAAATCAAAATTGTACAATACTTTGGGAGAAGTATTGCACAATACTCCGATCCCAAAGGGCCATGTCAAGGTATCGCCTACTGTTGCTTTCGAACCAACTGCACCGTTGCCGATACCAGTATTGGTAGTTACGTGGCATGGCCCACGAACCTTGTTGCCCTCATTAAAAGCCCTCCCAGAAACAAATCAGTTATGTCTCCCGATAAGGTTTGTCACATTTATTGCATAAGCTTTGTCAATTTTTTCAGATTCAATAAACTAACATTTAACCTCATTTTTGTAGGTCCAAATAAATAAACCACCTGCACATCCAAAAAAAGGCAGCAAACCTCAAAAATTGGAGGTTAATAGAGCTGCCAATAAAGCTGCCAAATTTGCAGCAATAAAAAAATTGGATCGTGGCAAATCACTTGCTGCTGCTGCTGCTCCTAAAATAAGTCAGCCACGCCTTGGTAAATACGGGGCGTGTCTTGACATCCAAGTAAAAAAGAACCTATGCAGCAGCGACGATTCGCGCATGATACATATGAATAAAGAAATATTCGGAGAGGAGTATGAGGAATTGTTCGACAAGGAGCACGTATACGAACTTCTCGAACATAAGGAGCTCAGTGCAACTGTAATGAGCTTGTATATAAGGTAAAAATTACTTTTAATTGCATTTATTGGTAATTAATTAAATGTATTGGTAATTAATCTAGTTTAAAATTTTCATTGAAGGTTTTTGCATGAGAAGGTCGTGTTCCCGAGGAAATTATCGAATAAATACTCATTCTTCTCTCCGCATAAAACGTCCATGTGGAAACTGGATGAAGACAATGTAAAGAAATACATTGTAAATATGTTTTTAGGAAATATTTCAAAGGATAAATTGTTCTTAGCACCATATAATTCAGGGTACGTAATTTTATCTTTTTTAATTGATGAGAATTTAATTTATTAGTTGTGTATAGACAAAATTGTTTAACCAATTTTTTGTTGTTGTAGGGCACATTGGGTGCTATTTGCAATCAATGCCGTCTCTGAAGTTGTATACTATTTGGATCCCTTGCATGGCGATTACAACAATCACTCCGAAATCAAGACTTTGTTCGACACGTAAGTAATATTCATTTATTTTTGTTACACATATATATAAATAAGTGTTTGTTCATGCTAAAATAATCACATTTATTCATTTGATAGTGCATTAAAAGTTTTTCGAGCTCAAAGAGGTGCGGTAGTGTCGAAGCAAAAGTCTAATAATATTACATGGATCCCAATAAAGTGCCCTCGTCAAACAAACAACATCGACTGTGGGTACTACGTATTGAGATTCATGAAGGAGATTGTTGACAAGAATAAAACTATTAACCCAGAAACGGTACGGTATTTTGATTATATGATTTTCATTTATAAATTATCTATATATTTGATACTAACTTAATATAATATGTTCAATTTTTATATTGCAGTACTTTGAAAATTCCAGTCCATCATATTTTGAGCAAGATCTGATGGAATTAAAGGAGGAATGGTGTGAGTATGTGCTTGAAATGAAAATTATTTGATTTTATGGGAAATAGCATGCTGCTGGGCAAGGGATCTGAATATTATATGGTGCATAGTTATTATATGTATATGATCATAAGACAGTATATAAACATGCATATGAATATGTTGTAAATTAGGTTCAATGTATATTCATACCAAATATGTTGTAAATTACTGTGTTACAGGATAATATATATGTATCATATTGTGTGAACTGATTATGTTTTAAACTGATTATGGGCTCTTGTTCTGGTTCTGGTTCTGGTTGTGTTACTGATTATGTTTCTGTTTTAACATGCACATGAATATGTTCTAAATTACAGATTCTGGATGTGTTGTGTTGTGTGAACTGGTTCAAACTAATTTTGGATAAAAAGATAAAAGACAGCGCTTTATAAAAAAAATGCCATAAAAAGCTAAAAAACGCTTTTAAAATATATACAGGGTTAAAAAAAAAAACACCTTTAACATCGCTTTTTATAAAAAGCGCTGTAAAAGGCATACCAAATATGAATTATGGGTATGCCTTTTACAGCGCTTGTTACAAAAAAGCGCTGTAAAATGTACCCCAAATATATGAAATATGGGTATGCCTTTTACAGCGCTTGTTACAAAAAAGCGTTGTAAAAGGCATTACAAATATGAATTATGGGTATGCCTTTTACAGCGCTTGTTACAAAAAAGCGCTGTAAAAGGTACCCCAAATATATGAAATATGGTTATGCCTTTTACAGCGCTTGTTTTGAAAAAGCGCTGTAAAATGTACCCCAAATATATGAAATATGGGTATGCCTTTTACAGCGCTTGTTTTGAAAAAGCGCTGTAAAAGGTACCCCAAATATATGAAATATGGGTAAGCCTTTTACAGCGCTTGTTGTAACAAGCGCTGTAAAAGGTGCATAATAAGCGCGCGTTATAAAGGGTGCCTTTAAGAGCGCTTTTTTGAAAGCGCTGTTGTAGCTTTTACAGCGCTCGAATCCACAGCGCTTTTTTTTTTTTGAAAAAGCGTTGTAGAAGGCTTAAAAAAAGCGCTGTAAAATTCAATTTTTGGCGTAGTGACGAATTCATTTTACCTCCCGTTGGAGATGTTATTAGTTAACTACTAAGGTCTATATTATGCATCAGTTCTGCTTCAATTGATAAGGGGGAGTGATAAAAAAGTTATCATTCTTCCTATATATCATAAAAATGGTTCACAATTCACATAATTTCACAATACCAATTTATTTCACAATTCTCATGCATAATTCACCATTTTTCCTATAATTCATAACCGAGACAACAATTCTCAATTCTCATTTTCACAATGATAAGATATCAAACTAGTAAGAGGCAAGTTATAATTCGAAACAGACAAGTACAAATCAAAACTGAAAAGCTTATCAGTTCAACATTTCAGTTTGATTCAAAACAGAGAAGTACAAGTTATAATTCAAAACAAAGAGCAATATTCATACCAATCATAAACAAAAATTAGTCTCATGTGCAAGAAAAATGGTCAAGCAATAAAAAATAAAATTCAATCCTTCTATCAAAACTTACAATCATTTTTACAGCATTTTCATTGACAATTGATCCATCTTTACAAATACAGGTATCAATATAAATCTCTTCACGTCGAGGCCACACTCCTTTACTTTTTTTCTTTCTAAAACCAAACAAATAAGTTATATTTTTTTTTGTTTTCATACAATTCACCTCATAAAAAATAAAAATAAAAGCAAACATTTTCTTGGATATGTTTTGTTGTATCCGTACAAGACACATCTTCAAACTTAACATTTTACTTACTTTATGCAATTTATACAAAATATCAATAAAAAAAAATATAATTTCTGCAATTTGTACAAAATTATTAGTCAAAATAATAAATCATTTATATTACTCATAATATGTATAATTTACTTGTCTTTCGTCAAATACAGTTAAATTAAAGTCACTATAATGGATGTAGCACTTTATTGTTAAAATCACAAGAAAAAGAAACAACAAATCCAATTTTTAATTAAAGTGATACTTCAAAACCAAAACAACAATTAGCCATAATTAAACTATAAAACACAAAAATTCAATTTTTTTAATGATAAGCTAAATAAATTTCAAAACTAAACATATCGTAGTTAATGAAAATATAAACAAATGACAACTAATAAAGAAGAATATAAACAAAACCTTCAAATCTGAATACAATTTTTACCACAAACTAGCTTGATTCTCAAGAAAAAGAGTAAGCAAAAAAAATAAAAATAAACGATAATCATTCAAAACTAGGGAAATTCGGGATTTAGTGATAGTAATGGCGGGTAATGAAAACTAAAAGAAAAACTTGAGCGGGTCTAAACCTTTTGGTGTATTTTTGTAGTTTTATTTTAATCATTATACCTACGGACAAGTGGGTTTGATTTGGTTTTCTGCTAAAAATGAATTCAAACCAATGAAATTTGTACGGGTTAGTTTAGTTCAATTTTACTTGTTTTTATAATTGGATTTGAATCAAACTAAACTGATGATATAAGGTTGGTTCGGTTTGGGTGATTGGATTACAAACAAAACAAAACGATAAACATTTCAATATGTGGCCAACTTAAAAAAGATCTTGTAGCTGAAGAAATCCTCACAAATTACTGACTGAAAAAACCTTCACAAATGCTAAAATTCAAATTGGTTATTATTCATGGCTGAAAAAACCCTCACAAATGCAAAATATGTTTTTGACTTATTGTAACATTTATGGCAGCCAAAAATAGTCACAAAATTATTGGAGAGAAAAGTTATTTGAATTTGTGGCCGCCAATACTGTTACAACGGACTTGATTGATTGAAAATATCAGTAGGAATTTGGGGCGGCATATACCCTCACAAAATCAAAACGTTGGAGCATTGTGAAGGCTTAGGCCACCATAAAAATCAGCCTATTGGAGCATTGTAAAGGTTTAGGTCAACACAGAATCAGCCCGTTGGAGCATTTTGAGGATATTGGCCGCCACAAAGGCAACCTTTTTTGAATGCCTAGGCCGCAACAAATCAATAGTATTGTTGGAATTTGTGGCCTCTTTGGCCGCCACAAATGCTCTATTTTCTCCTTATATATTTCACTATTCCTCTCATTTATCATTTCTCATTTCTAATTTCTCTCTAAATTTTCGCTCTATCTTCTCTCTAAATTTTCTCTCTACCTTCACTCTACAAATATTTTTTTCAATTTTTATATTTCTCCAACTTTTCTCTCTCCCTCTTGAATTTCAGTAAGTTTTCTTTTACGTTTTGTTTTTTCATATTTTTTTCTGAAGTTATTTATATCATGAATATTATTTAATTTTTATTTTGAAAGCGGTGTTATTGTATTGATTGTGAAGAGTTGTTTGTAAATTTCAAGTCAGACACTACCATACATCAAACTAGTACGTAATGCATTTTAAATATAGATTAATGTTTTATATAATTATTATTAAAAATAAGTTATATGGTTATAAATTATTTTTAGAGTGTTGATATTTTATTTTAGAATATAGAATATATTATTTTTTAAATTAGTTATAATATTATTTTAAACTTTAATATTAATAAGATTTGTTAAAAAAAGTACTAGTCAAATATTTATATTGTAAAATTAATACACAAATTAAAATGTAGTTATTTTTTAAAATGATGATGAAGTGTTATTTTTTTTTTATTGTTGTTATTTTTGCTAGTATGATTTATTATGTTAGTAATAGAATTTTA
>JBBPBR010000003.1:53261586-53280307 GCA_037974775.1 Cicer pinnatifidum
AAATATTTTTATATTACTTTCAAAATACATAAAAGGTTAATCTTTTGAAGCGTTAGTAGATTTGTCAAAAATAAACTAGATATTATGTTGTTTACATAATATATGATAAATAAAAATTTGAAACAAATGTAAAACGTATTATTTTAATGTAACTATATTTTTAAAAGAACACTATTAAAATTACTGATATTAATATTTATTGTTAGTCATTATAAATAGTTGTAGTTGAGTTCATACAAGAAAATTATATACTTTTTATAGTATCTATTTTGATTTATAAGGACTTATTTCATAAAAAATAATTATTAAATATCATTTAAAATTTTAGTAATGTGTAGATGTTAATAATAAAATAATATTTTTGAAAAATAAAACAATTTATATATAAAATAGATCTAATTAATGATCATGTAAAATTTATATATATATATATATATATATATATATATATATATATATATATACACACACACATATAGATATAAATTTTAATTATCAATATGTTCCATCATTTTTACAACAACTTCCTCAACCTCAAGTATATCAAACTCCATACCGACCAATTATGCCAACCACAGGTTTGATCAGACTAGATTTAAATCAACCTCAACCAGCTATGACTCCATCGACTAGTGGTGGTGTACTTGAAGATGAAATGCAATTTCAAACCATGTTGTCTCCAACACCAATTAATAATACTTTTGAGGAACTTTTGTCATCTGATAATATTCTATCAAATAATGATGAAGGGAGTAGAGCCAATGTTCAGAGGAATTAATATTTTCTACTTTTATTTTTGGTTTGTACGAATATTATACATTATTATTTAATTATGATGTGTTTTATTTTTTATTTGTATGATATAATGTATTAATTTTGAAATATTTTATTTTGTTTGGTAGTAATAATTTTATTAATATTAAAATTATATTTTTACTTTTATATATTATTTAATTTAAATTTTTCATTTTTAAATTAAGATTGCACCTCAAAGCACAATTCAAGTTATCAAATTTTGTAGCAATTGATCAAATAAATATATCTTCAAATAAGGATCTTTGTTCAACCAAAAAGAAGTTTGACAATGTCAAGAAAGTTTCAAATGAAGCATCAATGACTAATAATCAAGGATTAAGAAGAAATCAAGATCCAAAAAGTCCCATTATGAATCAAAGAAAATCACCCTTGTAGAATCAAAAAGCCAAAAAAAAAGTGGAGAATGAAGAAGTTCAATCACCACTGAGAAAGGCATCGAAAGAAAATGACATTTCAAGAACAAAACTAAAGGTCAAAAAAATGGTGCAAAATGAAGATGGCGAGGAAATGACAAGTCAACAAAGTGCAACAAAGAAAACCAAAAGAATGCCCTTGTGCAAATCAATGTTAATTGAAGATTTTCTTAAGGAAAATAATCAAATTGATGATGAAGAAGAGCTGGGAAATGATACAGGAAGTGAAGAGGAAGAATATGTCATGGAATAAGAGAATGAAGACCAAGATGAAGATGACGAACGTAATGGTAATGATCAAATATTCATTTCTTATATATATATATATATATATATATTTGTGACTCATCTTTAGGATTTTATCTTATCTTATGTAAACTTAATGTCAAAATAGGGATAACTAAGAAAAAAAACCAGGGGACCAACTCAGTGCTTGAATATACATGGAAGAAAATTCCGTATAGAAGTCACCTTAGACAATGACGGAGAAGTGATAGGAATTCAGCCTTATTGCAAGGAATTCAGCCTTTTGTCCCTTGATTTATACAAACTTTAAGAAAGTGTAAAAAAATCATTAGGAACGTATATGGCCTTATATTCAAGTATAAGAGTTTAATTTTCATATTTTATTTGATCATCAATTAGTTATCACATGTTGATCACAATAATGTTTTTCAGTGTAAATTTATCATTCCTGAGAAAGAAAAGAAAGCTGTTTTTTCTCGAATAAATGACGCGTGGAGGTTATACAAATGTTATATCAAGAGGACACATTTTTTGAAATACTCAACCTTGAAGGAAAGGTTAAAAAACAGGTCTGAAAGCATACCAGAATCTCATTTCAAGAAATTGTTGAAATATTGGAATAATAGTATCATCCAAGTTAGTTTGTACATATTTTACATTGCTTTTAGTCACTTTGTGTTGTATAGAATCTTTTGCATATATATCCTACTTTAATTTTTTTTTTCAGTTACATTGTAGAACATTAGTAATAAAAATAATGTGAATAGGGCTAAACAGAAGTTTATGCATCGAATGACACCAACAAATTTTGCTAGAATTCTTGCAAAAGAGGTACAATATTTATTCTTATTTATGTGTGTTTGTTATATATAAATAACAAGTTATTCTAATAAGTTTTAATTACCAACTTTACCAATAAAGCGTGCAAAGAAGGAAAATTGGGAGGAAGTCACCCAAGCTGAAATGTTTGTCATAACTCGTCAACAAAGAAAAGGAAAAATTGATGAAGAAACAGAAAATTGATTTTTTTCCTATCAGGCAAAACTTCAAGATTCAATTGAAAACTCTAGTGAGCCTCCTGACCAAGCCTTTCAATCATTGTTCGACAAAGAAAAGGCCGATAGAGTTCGTTGTTAAGGAAGAATAGCTACACCAGCAATGTTAAAAAAAAGAAGAAATTGCTAACATTAAGAAACATTATGAAGGTGAAATTAGTAGCATGAATGAAAGGATGGAAGAATATGAGTCATTTACAAAGAAAAGGATGGAAGCATATGAGGAACTTCTAAAATGTGTGTTGAAGCAGCAAAACTCAAGTTTAAGTGAAACTGCTATTGATAACATGATGCGACATGCTTTAGGTATTGCAAATAGTGCATCACTCTATTCTTCAACATCAACTCATGTTCCTGAAAAGGTATAAGTATATTAGTTTCATTTACTTAACTGTGAGAAAATTAAGTTGATTTATTTTTATGATTAGGTATCTTGTAGACTTATAAAATGTTGGTCTTTAGTACTTGTGATATGTTGCTAGTCTTTTCTTCCAATAGGTAGTTTAACATACCTAAATAAAACATTAATTTTGTTGTTGCAATAAAAATTTGTGATTCATTTTTTTAATATTCATAACTATAACTGTAAATTTTTTCTTTTATTTATATTAATATAATAACTTTCCAGGTTGGACTTGAAGATCATCACCAAGATACATGAAGCTAGTGGAATGTATCGAAGATTTGGTTGTTTTTTGGCAATTTAAATTTTGGTTGTTGCATTAGCAATAAAAAACTGGTTGGTTTTTTTTTTTTTTTATCTAATTATGTATTTGGTTTTTTTGGATATCTAGTAATAGTTGTGTTACATTATTTTGATGAGACAATTACTTTTCTTCATAATATATACTTTAATTAAGACTTGATTATGTTTAACTCTTTTGTGTTTTGTTCAATAACAATTAGTTAATGTTCAATTATGAATTACAAGCAATAATAATTAATTATCAATGTTTGCCAAAAAAATGAGAGTGTATGATAAATCTATAGGCAACAAATAGAAAAATGTAGACTAAATAAATTAAATGTTTATGGTTGAAGAGTATAGACAACATATAAAAAGTGTGGTTTAAAATATTTTCATCACTGTAGCCTAAACAAAAAGGCAACATTTAAATTTTTTTGAGCTAATCGTGGTATAAAGTTATATGCAACACATACAAATCTATTGTCTTAGACCAAAAAATGTTGCCTATTCTTTTGACAATAAATGCGTTGCCTGAAACATAAATAATTTACACAAAACCGTAGCCTAATTGTATATGCAACATTTATAAACTGTTGGCAAAACTAGTTCATAAAACCGTGGCCAGAAACATTCAAACAAACTGTGGCCTCTTTGAGTGTATTCACCAACGGTTTTTTAGACTTCGTGGACAAAAGTAAAAAACAGTTGCCTTAAAGAATAGGCCACGGCCACCTACGACACACTTTGTAAATCGTTGTCAAACCGTTGCCTAACCTTTAGGTCACAGATATTTTGATTTACGTCACACTTTTTTATTGTTGTCACAACTCAAAAATGTTGTAGTGTTTAGAAGTATTTTGTTTTCTTATATTGATATTAGAATGGGACTTAATTAATTTTTTTTAAGAATTCAAAAATTTAAAAACAAATTTATGAATTTAAATTCAAATTTAACACTATAACTGATTAATAGTTTTTTGAGAACATTAGAATAATTAGTATAATAACTCGATAAATAAAATATTAAATCACTAAAATTAAAAATAAAAAGCTACAAAAGGGGTCATTTAAGGGCTTTGGTTTGAATTTTTTATAACAAACTATTTCATTAACATAAATAAAATTTAAATATGTTTTTAGTCCTTGTAAACATGTTTCGTTTTGATTTTAGTTTTTGTATTTTTTTTTATTTGATTTATACTGTTGTAAATTCTAAAAAGTTTTAAAAAAGTCGTTTATAAATAATAAAATGGTAAAAGAAAATTTAAAAATACCTGAGACAACGTAGATGGCCGCACAATACGTAGAGGATATGAGGGTTCCCAACGTATATAATTATTTGAAAGATGTATTTTACAGCGCTTGTACTAAAAGCGCTGTAATATGTAGTTAAATTCAATGAAAGCGCATGCATTTTACAGCGCTTTTCAAAAAAGCGCTGTAATAGGTGGTTCAATTATTTTAAAGCGCATGTATTTTACAGCGCTTGTGTAAAAAGCGCTGTAAAACAATACGCGAAAGCGCTTCATTTTACAGCGCTTTTTTGAAAAGCGCTGTAAACGCCTTATAACATTATGCACAAACGTCATATGACCCTACAACAGCGCTCTTTTTGTAGCGCTTGTCAAAAAAGCGCTTTAAAAGACTCCGTTATTTTTAAAATATATTTACAACAGCGCTTGTGTTTAGCAAGCGCTGTAAAAGGGGTGCTGTTAAATGTCATTTTTGGCGTAGTATTTAGATTAAGTGATACATAATAAATATATAATTGTTGTTGACTAGACAATATTTAATATTTAAAATTAAAATTATTTTATGAACTCATTTAATATTTTGTACTGAAAAGAGAAAGAAGCTTTGATATTACACTTTAGACGATTCGCTCCAATCTTTTTCCATCGAATGTCTGTTGTGTCTAAAATGTTGTTGTGTTGCTGCCCATGCGTTATGCGCGCTCTCCCCCAGTTGTCCAACATCATTTTCCCATTCATGACATAGTTTTGTGGACTTTTGGTAACATGTTCCCACAATTTCTTATTTCTTTACATTCCACAAAGTCCATAAATTCAGTGTTGCCGTGACACTTGCAACAGCTATGCATTCACATAGTAGTCCAAATAAAGCATCATGTGCAGTAGAGTAGCATAACACAAGTTGTCATATAAGCTGATGCGTTCCTAACTCGTCCAGCATAGCTTACTGAATGGACGTTGGAAAGAAATATGCATGTTATCCTCCACCAATGCACTACATGTTAGGTATTGGGCTCTCTTCCTATGTGGAGAGTGGTCTAATTAGGGTTACAAGAGAGACTATTTTCATAGGAAAGACAACCACCAAAAGAGAAAAGAGAGGAGTAACCATATCCCGATTTTGTTAAATCAGTCTCATAAAAAGATTGATTTCGTTAACCGTTGGATCGGACTGATTTTTGGACAGCAGGTTCACTACATTCAGATCTTCGTTTTCAACGGTCGGATCGGTGAAACGACATTTAGAGAGGGAGAACTATGCTTGCACAACATCAGTTTTTTTGGTGTTTTTCTTCTTCTTCTTCTTCTTCTTCTTCTTCTTCTTCTTGTTTTTCATTTGTAGGCTTTATTGCTTTTTTGTTTTGGCTGGTTGTAGGCACACTCTGTGCATCATTTTGAGACTCTCTTGTATCCTTATTTGATTATAGTGGAACTATTTCTTTGGTCTACACAACCTGTGGTTTTTAACCTTGCATTGAGGGGTTTTCCACGTTAAAATATCGAAGTTCATTACGTCCTTTATTTTGATTAATTTGTTGCCATATATTTGTTGTTGCTCCTCACAGGTTCTTGCAAGTTAGGGGAATTTTATATACGCTGCGTATTACTTGTTATTGTGTTTTTTTTTTTGTGTTTATTCCCATCAGAGTGGCATTAGAGCTCTTGGTTGAAGGGCTATTTGACTTGCTTGAAGGATGAAGGCAAATATGAACATAAAGATGTATGCTTGAAGGGTACTGATTACCATTTGTGGAAGGGTAAGATGAAAGATTTGTTATTTGTGAAGAAAATACATCTTGCTATTTTTTCTAAAAAGCCAGTTGATAAATTTACGGAAGAATAGGATTTTGAACATCAACAAGTATGTCATTTTGTTAGGCAATATGTAGAAGATATTGTTTATCATCATATTGCTAATGAGACAGATGCAAAAACTATGTAGGATAAGATAGAGACTCTGATTGCCAAATCAGGAAATAATAAATTATTCTTACTGAATAGTTTCATAAGTTTGAAGTATAAGGAGATAATGTCTATTTCGGACCACTTAAAGTGAATTTTGTGACACCCTAAACCCCAAATAAATAAAAAATTAATTTTTCTTATTTTTAAAGAGTGAAATCCTTCAAACAAATAAATATACAAACTTTCGAACATATATTTTTTTTTATTAAGTTAAAGAGTATCACATTATCATAAACATGTTACATAAATTCAAAATTTTCTTCAAACTTAACAACTTGCTATCATAATATCAAATAAAAAAATTCTTTTTGAAGTACACATACATAAGTTTAATATTATGTGCAAATGTAGTCCCAAGCCGATGTCATTACGAGAGCAGGAATTCACAAAATAAAAATATGCTCAAAATAACATGAACACGATGCATATAATAAGAGTCTTCAAGACAAGATAGCTTATGCCTCCTCGATGGTACTAGTCATCACCTACAACTTACAACTCGTCTGCGTCAATCGCAAATGCCAAACACAAACAATGAGGGGTGAGTTTCGAAATTCTGTAACAATATAAAATACATGAGGAGAACACACAATTAGTCAAAACAACACAAATAAAGAGAACATTCAAGAACATAATATCGAAGGTTAATCTAATTCAATCACAATAAAACAGTTACAAGGACGAAATGTTATGCATGTCCTATACTCTATACTTCATCATTTATTACCATTCTACTCTGAAGTACTTGGTTAGGAGGCCTGAGACTATGTCACTACAAGAATGGATGGACAATTCATGAATGGCCGAGTCCTCACAGATCCCCTCAACTCAACCCGAGACACATATATGCAACGGTCGAGGTACTCTTGTGTTGCACAGTAGCTCTCGGCCTTAGGGAATAACCCACTAATCCACGTAGGAATTCCCCACTATATGTAACCCCCAAGGTCTATCAGTCTTACCTTACAGTTCGACTGTAGTCCTCCACAATCAGGCTCATTTAGTTGTACTTCCCCGAATCACTATGTTTGTCAGACCCTCCCTATATGATCATAAAATAGTCATAACTCCAAAATCACAACTCAATATGTTTTAGTTTGACTTTACAACATTCATCATTATATACGTATATCAGTTAATCACAATAAAGTCTTAATATTTTGGTTTACACTATTCACAATGCATCATCCTCTCTTATCAATCACAAAATAAAATATCAAGCAGGTGGCAAATTCAAGTGATATCACAATTTCAATCAAGTAGCAAGAATACTCCAGTATATATCAATCCTACAGTAACAATCAACAAAATATTCATAAAATCAGACGGCATGCAATCTTGATATAAATAAATTCACGGCAATTCTATAGGTTGCTAAATTATATTTTATTCCTCACGATTAACATTCATATATTATTAATTAATTATTATTACTCAATAGGGCTCAACCGTACATAGTGTGCCCCGGATGCATATCTGAGAATTTCGGTATGTCCGTTCATCCCACTTTATTTTAAACTCATAATTCGAACTTACTCTCACCCCTTACCTTGATTGAATATTTCTCCAAAAGAATCTGATATGTTAAAGTGTCGCGTCTTTGTCGATTGTCATCTCTAATAGCCCGTGAGAGAATTATAACAACACAACAACCAAATACAAATAAATTACTTACTAACAATAAATAAATAAATTATCTGCTATTTGTAATAGAAGTCAAAAGTATATTTAATATCATCAAAACATACATATTAACACAATCAAATTTTTGTTTGACTAAATAGGATAAAAAGGACTAAATATAACGTGCATATATATCTATATGTAGTTTTGATTTTTAAATAGGTAACCATATATGTCATATGAAACGCAAGCAAACAATATTTGGCTACAACTTATTATTGACTACACTCAATTTTATATTAACATAAATTAAACTTTATATTCTATGCCTTATTTTGTTCTCACAACAATTATCCACACGGTAAATTAGACTATATGCCTTATTTTGAAATTAATTGCTTACTTATGAGATATTTAAAATTAATTTATTTTTTTACAAATTTTATGTTATTAGAAATTGAACTAGTAATAAGTTTATTGTTATATTGATTAAAATAATAAAGTACTAATACGATTAATAGGTGTTTCACCAATATAAACAAAAAAATGAAAACTGAGCTTACAAGCAAAAGAATGAAGCATAATAGAAAAATAAAATGCAACGAAACAGTATGAAAGGCCACGATCTCAAGACAACTGTTACAGTTTCCATCAATTCTATAAGATCAAGAATTAGTTCAAAATTGTACAACGGGAATTTACCAAAACGTTGAAATGTGCTCAGAGGCTTTAGTAGTAGCTTAAGATTCAGCCAAAGCTTGGAGAGCCTGCACTGTAACTCCTGCCATGGACTCTAGAGCCTCAGCAATCGCAATGTCATTCGTTCCACTAGCCATCACTACCTACATCAATCAGATAAGCCAATCGAATATAGTGAGACACTAAGGAAAGTGAGAAACTAACTTAGTTCTACAACACTAACACAATAGTGACAATAACCACAAAACACACCACATAGTACACAAGGAAACACAGCGAACACATAACACATTTACGATATGATTGGACAGACCAACTCTAATACCACTAATGTGACACCCTAAACCCCAAATAAAAAAAGTTTTAATTTTTCTTATTTTTAAATAGTGAAATCCTTTAAACAAATAAATATACAAACTTTTGAACATATACTTTTTTTTTATTAAGGTAAAGAGTATCACGTAATCATAAACATGTCAGATAAATCCAAAATTTCCATCAAACTTAACAACTTTCAACCATAATATCAAACAACAAAATACTTTTTGAGGTACACATACATAAGTTTAATATTAAATGCAAATGTAGTCCCAACCAAATGTCACTATCAGAGCGGGAATTCCCAAACTAAAAATATGCTCAAAATAACATGAATACAATGCATATAATAAGAGTCTTCAAGACAAGATAGCTTCTTCCTTCCCGATGGTACTAGTCATCACCTGCAGCTTACAACTCGTATACGTCCATCGCAAACACCAAACACAAACAATGAAGGGTGAGTTTCAAAATTATGTAATAATATAAAATGCAAGAGGAGAATACGCAATTAGTCAAAACAACACAAGTAAAGAGAACATTCAAGAACATAATATCGAAGGTTAATCTAATTCAATCAAAATAAAACAGTTACAAGGATGAAATACTACGCATGTCCTATACTTTATACTTCATCATTTGGTACCATTCTACTCTGAAGTACTTGATTAGGAGGTCTGATATTATGGCACTACAAGAGTGGACCGACAATTCATGAATGGTCGAGTCCTCATAGATCTCCTCAACTCAACCCGAGACACATATATGCAACGATTGGGGTACTCTTGTGTTGCACGGTAGCTCTAGACCTTAAGGAATAACCCACTAATCCACTTAGGAATTCCCCACTAGATGTACCCACAAGGTCTATCAGTCTTACCTTACAGTTCTACTGTAGCCCTCCACAATCAGGCTCATTCAGTTGTACTTCCCCGAATCACTAGGTTTGTCAAACCCTTCCTATATGATGACAAAATAGTTCTAACTCCAAAATCACAACTCAATAAGTTTCAGTTTGACTTCACAACGTTCATCATTATATATGTATATGAGGCAATCACAATAAAGTCCCAATATTTTGGTTTACACTACTCATAATGCATCATCCAGTCTTATCAATTACAAAATAAAAGATCAAACATATGGCACGTTCAAGTGACAACACAATTTCAATCAAGTAGCAAGAACACTCCAATACATATCATTCATACATTAACAATCAACATAATATTCATAAAATCAGACCGCATATAATTTTGATAAAAATAAATTCACGGTAATTCTATAGGTTGCTAAATTATATTTTAGTTCTCACTATTACCATTCATATATTATTAATTAATTATTATTACTCAATAGGTCTCAATCGTACGTAATGTGCCCCAGACGAATATCTGGGAATTTCGATATTCTCGTTCATCCCATGTTATTTTATACTCATAAATCGAACCTACTATCACCCCTTACCTCGATGGAAGATTTCTCCAAACGAATCTGATCTACTAAAGTGTCGAGTCTTCGTCGATCGTCGTCTCTAATAGCCTGTGAGAGAATTATAACAGACAACAACCAAATACAAATAAATTACTTACTAACAATAAATAAATAAATTACCAGCTATTTGTAATATAACACAAAAATGTATTTAATATCATCAACACATACATATTAACATAATCAATATTTTTGTTTAACTAAATAGGATAAAAAGAACTAAATATAATGTGCATATATATATATATATATATATATATATATATATATATATATATATATATATATATATATATACAAGTAGTTTTGATTTTTAAATAGGTAACCATATATGTCATATAAAACGCAGGCAAACAATATTTAGCTAGAACTTATTATTGATTATACTCAATTTTATATTAACATAAATTAAACCTTGGACTCTATGCCTTATTTTGTTCTCACAACAATTATCCACACGGTAAAATAGACTATATGTGTTATTTTGAAAACTTACTTACTTATCAGACATTTAAAATTAAATTTTTTTTTAACAAAATTTTATGTTATTAGAAATTGAACTAGTAATAAGTTTATTGTTATATTGATTAAAATAATAAAGTACTGATTCGGTTAATAGGTGTTTCATCAATATAAACAAAAAAAATGAAAACTGAGTTTACAAGCAAAAGAATGAAGCATAATAGAAAAATAAAATGCAACGAAACAGTATGAAAGGCCACGATCTCAAGACAACTGTTACAGTTTCCATCAATTCTATAAGATCAAGAATTAGTTCAAAATTGTACAACGGGAATTTACCAAAACGTTGAAATGTATGAAAGGCCACGATCTCAAGACAACTTTTATAGTTTCCATCAATTCTATAAGATCAAGACTTAGTTCAAAATTGTACAATGGGAATTTACCAAAACGTTGAAATGTGCTCATTCTAACAAACCAATTAACTGTACTAGTTCCCCCTCTTTTTTATTCGGACTAAAGTATATCAAATTGATGGTTAATAGGAAAAATGTACCTGATTGTAAGGTACATCTATATTGTGTTAGTATTAGAAATAATGAGCTGGTGGCAACAGAGCAAGTGACTATTGGTAAAAAAAACTAATCCTCTTCTATCTGTATGCGCTTATATATATATATATATATATATATATATATATATATATATATATGTATATATATGTGTGTGTGAGTCTACAAGCCTAACCACATTCATCACTAAGTTTCGATTCGTTCTGAATAAGAAAGGGTACTAGCGAAATGCAATCGCTAAGTTTTTAGCTGTGATTATGATTGCCTGAACCACGTGAAAGAGAGGAAGAATGGCATACCTTATTGTGGTTTGGAATTGGAAGGCGGCTCCGTAACAACTATGCGCTAATCTCTGGTTCCGTGACAACTGTGCACTCTCTCTCTCTCTCACACACACACACATATATATATATATATATAGTATACCAGCCTAGATTGTTATTGTTATTATTATTATTATTATTATTATTAACTCGTTCTATTACTACTAAAGGTAACAATTAGTGTAACAACACAAATTCACTCCTTGTATTATTTTATTTAAATATATATACTTATTTTATTTATTTTTGTAGGTTAAATATAGTTAATATTAATGATTTAAATCAATTACTAAGGCAAACACACCAGACACACCTAAGGAAATTAGAACACATATTAATTCATATATTAATAGTAGTGTATAATTATACTATTAAAATGAGGTAATGAGAAATTGGGGTGTTACAAATTTCAGGGGCTCCTTGAACAAATGTTTGGAATGGGTACAAATTTCAGGGGCTCCTTGAACTATTAGGACTATTTGTACTATTGTCTTTACCTGAGTTTTGGAAGACATTTCGGATTTCTATAACGAGTACAACTTTAAATGGTGTTGTTTCTTTGGAAACGGCTAAGGGTGGTGTTTTGAATGAGGAGATGAGAAGGAAGGCACAGGGTTCGTCATCTCAATATGAAGTTGTTGTCACTGAAAATAGGGGAAAAGTCAGAAAAAAGAACCGAAGGGTGGTAGAGAAAATAGCATATGCAAGTCCAAGTCTAGATACAAAAATGTGGAGTGTCATTATTGTCATCGAACAGGGCACATACAGAAGAATTGTTTTCTGTAGAAAAAGGACAACAAAGGCAAGAAGGGTAAGAAGAAACAAAGGGGTCGTGATGATGATTGTGTTACTACTACTACTAGTGGTGATCTTGCTATTCTCTGTGACTATGAGTCAATTAATCTTGTATCTGATGAGAGCATGTGGATAATTGATAGTGGTACTACATTACATGTTACACCGAGGAAGGAGTTCTTCACATCTTATTCTTCAGGTGACTTTCGAGTTTGGAAGATGGGTAATGATGGTGTATCTAAGGTAATTGGTGTTGGTGATGTATGCTTGAAAACCAACATAGGAATACAATTGTTGCTTAAAGGAGTCAAACATGCTCCAGATGTTCGCTTCAATTTGATCTCTGTGCATATGCTTCCAGGATTGAAGAATTTAGATTTGGAGAAATCTTCTCACTACATGATTGGTAAACAAACTAGAGTTTCCTTCAAAAGGCATCCTCCCTCTAGAAAGTCAGAGTTGCTTCAGTTGGTGCATTTTGATGTTAGTGGCCCTTTAAAGGTAAAATATTTTAGTGGTGCTTTTTATTTTGTTACTTGTATTGATGATTGTTCCAAGAAACTATGGGTTTATGTTCTAAAGACAAAAGACTAAGTGTTGGAGAAATTCAAACAATTTCATGCTTTGGTTGAGAGGAAGATATGCAAGAAGCTGAAACGTGCTCGTACCGACAACGGTGGTGGGTATTGTGGACCCTTTGATGTCTATTGCAAACAGCAAGGTATAGCACAAGAAAAGATTTCTCCTAAAACTCCTCAGTTGAATGGTTTAGCAGAGAGGATGAATCGAACACTTGTTGAGCGAGTGAGGTGTATGCTCTCTGAAGCTAAGTTGTGCAAACATTATTTGGGTGAGGCACTGTACACGGAGGTGCATGTTATTAATCTTACTTCTACTATCGCTTTGAATAGTGAAGTACCAAATAAGGTATGGTTTGGCAAGAATGTCAAGTATGACCACTTCAGAATCTTTGGTTGCAAGACTTTTGTGCATGTTCTGAAGGATGAAAGATCCAAGTTGGATGCAAAGTCAAAGCAGTGTATCTTCATTGGTTATGGTGAGGATGAATTTGGCTTCAAATTGTATGATCCAACGAACAAAAAGTTTATCAGAAGTCGTGATGTAGTGTTCATGGAAGACCAAACTATTGAAGACATTGATAAGGTGGAGAAGACTACACTTGAGAGAAATTATGTCTTAGCTTATGGTGATCCAGTTCGGTCACCTGTTCCTGATTTGGATACAAATGATGGTAATGTTGAGAATGATGAGCCACATGATTGTGTTGATGATCATCAACTTAGAGATGAGGTAAATATTCCAACTAGTGAAGATCATAAGTTGCCACACAATGAGAATCAATGAGAATCTTAGTGATGCTTCTGAATCATCTATAACCTAACTCATGAGGTCTAAGAGGCATAGACAACCATTTACAAGGTATGATTCTGACGAGTATGTGAATTTTACTGATGAAGGGGAACCTAAGTGTTTTCAAGAGGTCATGGAGAGTGAAGAAAGTCAAAAGTGGTTGGTGAAATTTGACTGATGATAATCACACTTATGATTTGGTGAAATTTCCAAAAGGAAAAAGGGCTTTGGAAAACAGGTCGATCTATAGAGTGAAAATTGAGAGTAACTCAAGGTCTCCAAGGTATAAAGCCAGATTAGTGGTGAAAGGTTTCCGTCAAAGAAAGGGTGTTGATTTTAATGAGATTTTCTCACCTATGGTTAAAATGCCATCAATTAGAACCGTGTTGAGTTTGGCAGCTACTCTTGACTTAGAGGTAGACCAAATGGATGTAAAAACAGCTTTCCTTCATGGTGATTTGGAGGAAGAGATTTACATGAAGCAACCTGATGGTTTTCTTGTTGAAGGCAAGGAAGACTATGTGTGTAGAGTATGAAAGAGTCTATATAGTTTGAAACAAGCTCCAAGGCAGTGGTACAAAAAGTTTGAGTCTATTATGTATGACCAAGGATACATGGAGACTACTTCTGACCATTGTGTATTTGGTAGAAATTTTTCTAACGATGATTTAATTATCCTGTTATTATATGTTGATGACATACTTATGGTTGGGAAAAACATTTCCAAGATTGACAGGTTAAATAAGCAGTTGGGCGAGTCCTTTGCCATGAAAGATATGGGAGCATCTAAACAGATTCTTGGCATAAGATTCATGCGTGACAGAAAGGAGAAGAAAGTTGGGATGTCACAAGAACACTATATTGAGAGAGTGTTGCAAAGGTTTCAGATGGAAAACTCCAAGGCTGTAAGTATTCTTCTTGCTGCTCACTTTAAGTTGAGTTCTAAATAAAGTCCTTCTAGTGAAGTTGAAAAGAGAGACATGTGACGAGTTCCTTATGCTTATGTTGTGGGTAGTTTGATGTATGCAATGGTGTGTACAAGACCAAATATTGCACATGTTGTTGGTACAGTCAGTAGATTTTTGTCAAATCTAGGTAGAGAGCATTGGAATCCTGTAAAATGGATTTTGAGGTATCCTCGTGGTACTACAAGTATGAGACTTTGTTTTCGAGATGACAAACCTATTTTGGTTGGGTACTCCGACTCAGATATAGTTGGCGATATTGACTCGAGAAAGTCAACTTCAGGCTACACGATTAAATTTGCAGATAGAGTTGTGGCTTGGTAGTCTAGATTGCAGAAATGTGTAACATTGTCTTCAATTGAGGCAGAGTTCATTGCCATTACTGAAGTATGCAAAGAGTTTATTTGGTTGAAGAAATTCTTGCAGGAGCTTGGGTTTATTTAGGACAAATATGTATTATTTGTCGATAGTCAAAGTGCTATTCATCTTGGTAAGAATTCGATGTTTCATAGCAGGTCCAAACATATTGATATGAGGTATCATTGGATACATGATTTTTTGGAAGCTAAGTTGTTGGAATGGACTAAAGTTCATACTGATTATAATGGTTCTGATATGATGACTAAAGCATTACTAATAGTGAAGTTTGAAACTTGTTGTGATATCGCCGATCTGGCGATTATCTCCACATAGTTGTGAGGGAGAGATATGTTGGGTATTGGGCTCATTTACTATCTGGAGAAATGCCCAAATATTGTAGTCCATGTGTCTCACTTATTTAACTGGAGAGTGGTCTAATTAGGGTTACAAGAGAGAGACTATTTTGATAGGAAAGACAACCACCAAAAGAAAAAAGAGAGGAGTAATCCTATTCCCAATTTTGTTAAATCAGTCTTAGAAAAATATTGATTGTGCATATGTTAACCGTTGGATCGGGCTGATTTATGGACAGCAGGTTCGCAACATTCAATTCTTCATTTTCAATAGTCAGATCGGCGAAACGATTTTCAAAGAGGGAGAAACCGTGCTCGCACACCAGCAGTTTTTTTTTGGTATTTTTCTTCTTGTTTTTCATTTGTAGGCTTTATTTCTTTGTTGTTTTGACTGGTTGTAGGCACAGTATGTACATCATTTTATAGTGGAGCTATTTCTTTGGTCTACACGACCCGTGGTTTTTACCCTTGCATGGAGGGGTTTTCCACGTTAAAATATCGGAGTTCATTACGTCCTTTATTTTGATTAATTTGCTGCCATATATTTGTTGTTGCACCTCACGGGTTGTTGCTCCTCACGTGTTCTTGCAAGTTAGGGGAATTTTATATTCGATGCGTATTACTTGTTATTGTATTTTTTGTGTTTATTCCCATCACTACAATGTAGACAAATTTTCGGCCAATCTAACCCGTGAAATCACAATCTATTGCGATTAGAAGGCAATTCATTCCAAGTCACCATAATAAATTCTTTATTTTAGGAGGGGGCTTTATTTTCCATAAGAGACTTTAGTCCCTACCCCACATGTAGATGACTTGTATCAATCAAATTGGAAATACTATAATGATATGCATTTTTTATAGTATACTTACCCTATGAATCTATAGTCCAAATTCAAGTATGTTAAGTAACAGAGTTGAAAGAAGGAATTTGCATAATAAATGTTGTTGTGTGCGAAGGTGCCGAAAAACACAAAAAATGGGGTTTGATTGTGTTTGTTGTTTTTGAAAGCTACTTTGACTTCCTAATAAAAACTGTTACTTATCAAAACATTCAACTTACTTTTAAAAGAGGTTTAGACAGAGTAAGGTCGAATCATAAAGAGCTAAGATGTGAGAAATAAAAGCGGATGAAGGAGACACAAAAAGTTTATACTAGCTCACAACAAATTATTGTTACATCTAGTCCTCCTCTTATAGAGAGATTTTGCGTCATTACACTTGATGACTTAATCCACTATTTCGATAAATAGCATACAAATATTATTTACTCTGCCTTTTTAAGCATTGAGTATTTTTCTCTAGCCTCTTCAGGTTGTTGTCCTTAGTCTCTTCGTCAACTTTCTATATTTTTCTCTAGCCTCTCCAAGCTATTATCCTTAAAACCTTTGTAACCTTTTGAGCATCATTATCATTTCATGACATATCATATGTATCTTTGGGGATATCTGTGTGGTTGTTTTAATTTGTCCCCATTGGTATGGGTGACTTATGTATGGACGCATGTGTGGTTGGTTATACTCGGATCATATATGTTTAGGAGCATGTGTAACTTGCTTACATTTTCTAGTTATTTTTATTTTGATCTAATTATTTGTGGTGAGTTGTTATTTGATTTATTGAGATACATTTTATGACTTTTGATACATCTTGGGAACTATTAAAGAAACAATTTCTTTAAATCTTTTATTACGAAAATATTTTATATTCATATTTTATGGTTGTTAACTTATTATTTGGTTTAATTTTAATTGACCCCTTACACCAACATTTAGGTACTAATGATGTTTGCTTGGTGCAACTGCGTGGGAAAATGAGACTTTTACTTAAAAAAATAATGTTTTGTAATAAAAAATAAATTGTGGTACATTGTAAAGTTATTTACTCTTCATCGTTAATGTTTAACAGAAATGCGGAAGTGAAAATTCATTCACTATTAAATAATTGAATGTCATTAATTTTAGTAACCTTGCTTCTTTTGAATTCCACTTAAAGAGAATTTATTTTATTTTGTAGCATAAATAAATATTAATTATGCAAATAAATAAATAAATAATATTTTAGTAAATTGCATTACGTTCTTTTACCCAAAAAAAAAATATATCAAGTTATTTTCTAACGCATCTTCAATTTATTACATCAATTTATTGCATGATGAACTACTCCTAAAAACAATTATAGTTGTTTCTAAAAGAAAACAAATATTTTTAAGTAATATTTGGATAAAAACTTTGGGGTTACATTGTGTATCATAACACCAATTCTTGGACCTTGGTGGAGTGGATGCTGTCGTGTATGTTGTTTGTATTCTTATGATGTTTCTGTTATTTGTTTGATTTTCTAATTATTGAATTTTACTAATTACTTAAAATTTTAATTGTATGTCATTAATTGTGTAACTTTCTTGAATTTGAATTTTACTAATTACTTAGATTTCTATTATGTGTTATTAATTGTGTAACCTCATTTAATTTAAATTTTACTAATTACTTAAATTCTTATTGTGTCATTAATTATGTTAATTGTTTTCTTTTCTAATTATTGAATTTTATGAAATACTTAAATTTCTTTTTATTGTTATTAAATGTGTAACCTCCATGAATTTTTGTTATTAAATATATATTTTAAATATTTTGTTTAATGGTGTTATTTAATTGTATATTTACACAAATCTCTATCTACGTTTATGTTTTTCTTAACATTGTCTTTTGTATTATTAATAAATCTTATATTTAATTTGATAGATTTTACTATCTTTTATGAATTTTTTTGCATTTGTTTATCGTATGATTATTTTGTTTTAATAATCTTGGACTCCCTACTTCTAGCTCATGTTAGATATTTTGTGATCTAGCTATTATTTGGCTTAATTAGTATTGTTAATAATAATTATGAATATTAAAAAATAATTTCATCTTCTACTTGATACAAATGATTATTATTATATTGT
>JBBPBR010000003.1:53280510-53291716 GCA_037974775.1 Cicer pinnatifidum
ATTTATTATTTATTATACATCATTATCAATGAATTTTTCATATCAGTATTGCATTGTCAAATTCTATTGTATAATAAATAAATAAATAAACACAATTAAATCAATTTCTTTATAGAAATAATTTTTTTATGAAAGGATCTATGATATCCCTCTTGTTCTATTTTTAAAATTTTAAATTATTGTTGTAAACATATAATTCTAAATTTGCTCAACTTTAATAAATGACATTCTAGATTTTGTCTCTTTTGTTTTTCTTTATATGCTCATTGGTTTGCTTTAACTAGTTCATGTGTTTAGCAAGTAACTTTCATACTACTCATGTTTTTTTTTTTTTATTTTAGTCGAATTGTTGTTAATTAAGAAATTTTTGTAACACTAATGGGGATTCAAAAGAATTTTACTTGGTTTATTAAGAAATGTGTCAATACGTGTATGCAACTTGTCAATTTGTTTTCCTTTTAATTTCGAGGATGAAACTATTTTTAAAAGGGTAAGTACTGTAATACCCCAATATTTTCATATATATTATACATGTGTCGTTTTAGTAACTTCCGTGATTTATTATTTAATTAATAATTATTCTATGTGTAAATCAATTAAATTAAATTAAATTTTATCACTCTCAATTTTACCTGAATAATTATAGTCTTTATTTTTGTTTAATTGTTTTGACGTGACAATTACATAAGGATGATTAATGACGTGATTATTTCTTAAATATACTACTGTGTATTTTTTTATTTGATTAGTTTCGGTAATCATGAAATTTATGTGTTAGATATGTTTGTTTTATTTTGTTATGTGTGACCTGTAGTGATATTTTTGTCTTGCTTGATTTATTTTATTTGATAAAAGTATTAGTTGAATCAATTAATTATAGTTAGAATTCATTCAAGTTATATTGTTTGATAGTTTTATTTTCAACCAAATAAGTATGCATTTTATGAGGTAGTAGAGATAGTGAAATTCAATATAAATGTTTTGAAAATATTTTTGGTTCATCCGTCCTTAGTATAAATAATTCCTGGTGTTGTCTTAACATAATGTAAATTTATGTCCTTGTCTCAACCAATTAAGAGAGGAGATAATGTACATTCCCTCATTCTTGACACCATGCACCACTTCTCTCTCATTCTTAACAGATTTAATTAATTTTTGAAATGAAAATTATAAATTTAAATATGATTTTTTGTGCAATTAAGAGAAGACAACAAAAACATTATTCTCCTTATTTATATCTCATACATTGCTCTCTTTTAAACAAAAATTATGATTTTATTTTAATTCTTTAAAAAAATAATTCTATGCAACTTTTGGTTTTGTAATTTTTAGAGAAAAAATTAAAAAGGTGTGACACCCTCTTATTTATTTATTTAATTAAAAGGGATGGTGTGACACTCTGCAATATATGTTGAACTCTACATTTAATTCTAAGTAACTCACACAAAAATATACATGATTTCAATTGACTTTGTAACAACCTAATAAAATTAAAGAAATAGCATAATTTTAGAATTAAGTGCGTTTCAATTTTAGACAAGAAACCAATGGTAATAGCTATTGAAACCTCCTTATTTTAACAATTTCACGACTGCTCTTTCTATTCATACATTTCCATTAGACCATCTTGCGGTCACACCTATTTTTTATTTGTACACTCTCAAAATCCATCATTGCCTTATGTGCTATTTCTCGTGTGAATTTAGAGGTGTTAAGAAAGAAATTGCCTAATATAAGGGTTTTTCCCCATGCAAGGTTAGGATAGATATTAAATTAATAGTTTGTAAGATATTGATATGATGTCTTAAAAGAAAATTGTTGATTTTATGTTTACCTTAAAGAATTTAACTATATTATGTTTTTTTTTTTTTATGAGTAATAAGTTTGCCTTGATAAACTTAATTATAAAATTTTGATTTTTATTATTATCACATGAGTAACATGCTTGTTGCCTTATATTTGATGTAAAGTTGCAATTTTTGTGTTGTCTAGGTGTACTTAATTATAAAGTTGTGATTTTTATTATGATCTCATGAGTAATATGTTTGTTAGGATGTTTTTAATTTAAAGTTTCAATTTTTGTGCAATTTTATTTCAAAGTTTTAATTTTTAATTGTGATAACATGATTAAGTTTATTTTTGTGATGTGTTTAGTGGTAAATGTTGATTTGCATGCCTAAATGACTAATAACGGGAGAAATTTTATAGTAGATGAAATAAAATTTATATTTGTATGTGTTCTTTGTTATTTGAGTTTTGATGTCTATCAATGACATGTTGCTAATCCAATTTTATAGTTTATAAAACGAAAGTTGTGACTCTAAGACATTTATTCACTTGTTTGTGTATTATATATCTGGGATGACAAAATTACTGACTCTTGATTGTAAGCATCCATGAGAATAAAACCTAGATGTCATATATGATTAAAATTTAACCTTGAAAATTTTATTTTTGGGGTTGCCTAAGTGACTGGTGATTTGTGTTTTAAATATTTCCCTCGATTTACGCATCGATAACAAATCTGAAGACGACCATTTCCATTCTTGTGGATCTACGTTGGTAACCAATCCGAAGACGATCATTTACATTTACTTTTTCGTCGATCTATGCATTGGTAACCAATCCGAAAACGATCATTTACTTTATCATCGAACTATCCATCAGTAATCAATTTGAAGACCGTCATTTTCATTCCTATCGATCTATGGATCGGTAACAAATTCGAAGACGGAAGACGATCATTTATTTTATTTTATTTTATTTTTTATTTTATTATTTTCGATCTATACATCGGTAATCAATCCGAAGACGATAATTTATATTTTTTTTTCTATCTACGCATCGATAACTAATCTGAAGACGATCATTTTTATTCATGTTAATCTACACACTAGTAACAATCTAGAGACAGTCATTCACATTCGTTTGTCACATCTCATCTTCTACCTTCACAATTTATTTAGGCAAAATTTATGTCCTTATATTTATTTATTTTTTACAATGATAATATTCATATTTTTTATTAAATATAATTAAATAGAGGCAACTGTAGTACCTCAATTTTATCCGACTAATTAAAAATCATTTAATAATAATAATAATAATAATAATAATAATAATAATAATAATAGTAATATGTTTAATAAGTATTTTTTGGTCCAAAGTTTAAGTCTATGTTTACACAGGTTTCGATTACAAAAAAGTATATAAAATAATAGTAATAATAAAGAAAAAAACAAAAACAAAAAAATAAATATATTTTTTGCTTGTTAGATTTACTCATGTCTCCTTCTTCTGTGCTGCAAGCAACCATCCCTATTTTAATTTTTTACTTTTCTATTTTTCTCTCAATAAGGTTATATATATATTTACTTTTGTATACTCAATCAGAAAGGCCAACCAACCTTTTTCATGTTCATCTCTTCAGTTCCATAATTTCTGCCAAACCAATATAAAAACCATACATCAATTTATCTCATAGATACAAAGATTCAACCTTGTGCTCTATAAATTAAGGCAAAAATCAATTCATAGGGAGATAAGAGATTTAAGTATAAAAATCCGAAGAGAGAAATAAGGGTGAGTAGAAATCTGGCTGAGTAGAAAAAAAAAATAGGAAAAGAGAGATTCTAAAATAAAAGTGAAGTTGAACAAAGAAGAAACAACAATCTAATTATATCCTCAAAATCATATATTTCAAATTTAAAAGAAAAATAAAAAAAGAAAAAAAAGAGGACGTCACCGTCATTTCAACTTCCACCAATAACCGCCGCGAACCATAGTTGTAACACCCCAATTTTTAACAGCGCGAGTGTATTTTTTTTTTTTAAACAAAGAAATAAAACAAAGAAACAAACAAAGAAATATTTTTGGATAAATATTTAAGTCGTAACATAACGACAAAGTCAACAAATACTGACACGCAGCGGAATAGTTTTTTGAAATAAAAATCCAAAGTATTCAAACATCAAAATACACCGGGATAGGAGGCCTATCAGACATAGCTCATACCCCTGGAGTATTCTCGGCAGACCTGTACAAAAGCACTGCCCCAGGAATTTTAACTTTCCCCACGTCACATCAAAAAGTGGAACATGGACCCATAACAAAATCATCAAACAGTTTAAGCATAGATACAATCTTCCAAAATAAAATAAATACAATCACAGAAGAAAGACATCTAGTCCTTAGACAACCACCTAATCTGATCATGCTACAAAACTACAAAACCCGGGTGATCTCCATGCTCCCCGCAATATCCTTCTGACACAACTTCGGTCAGGTATGACTAACTACTTTTCCATCTCCAGGGAACTAACCGGTAGGATGATCCTGGTTCTTATCTGAGGGCAAAAGCCCAGATTTCCACAATAATTATAAAGGGTCACCAACCGAAATTAACAGATAACACTTAGCAAAATTATTATATTTTCAAATGCTCAAAAGAACCTTTCGTCTTAGCATACTCCTCGAAAGGGTTTTCATATGTCCAAAAATGCATAAACAATATTGAAAAATAAAGTTTTGACAAACTGCATTGTCGTAGCTGAATACAATTGAGAAAATGCAGATTTTCAATTCTAAAATGGTTCTGAATCGATCAACACTTCAAACATTAATATTATCAATTATGAACACATAATTAACACCAAATTAATCTCCACAAATTCACACCTCAATCACACATCGAATATTCATTAAATCAATTATGAACGCATAAATACATCAAAACTTAATCAACCCAACTTCACACCTTAAAGCAATTACGACAAATCACAACAACAACCGAATATGTATATACAATCATAAAAGTATAACAAACATGACTCGCGTGCCAAGCACCCTAATGCAATGCGTATATGCCAAAATGCATGATTCCGGAATCCAAACCAAAACCCTCCTCGAAGGGCGTAAATCATAATTGTACAGCCTCTGACAGACCAGTACTCATTAACGAGGTGCCACCTATCACGGGTTAGCACGATTTACTAAAAAGCGTAAATCGTAAATGTACCGCCTATCACAGACCAGTACTGTTTACCGAGGTGCCACCTATCACGGGTCAACACGATTTACTAAAAAGCGTAAATCGTAAACGTACCGCCTATCACAGACCAGTACTGTTTACCGAGGTGCCACCTATCACGGGTCAGCATGATTTACTAAAAAATGTAAATCGTAAACGTACCGCCTATCACAGACCAATACTGTTTACCGAGGTGCCACCTATCACAGGTCAGCACGATTTACTAAAAATGTGTAGTCTATCACAGACCTACACGACGCAAAAATCCCCGCAAGGATAAGATGAACCAACAGATCACATGGCATCATCTCGTGGCCCATCACGGTCACCACTATCACCATGACCCCATCGCAGTTACCTTGTACTATGAAATGCATGAGCATACTCTGACTTTATTTCACCACAATCATTAAGTAAATGCAGCTATTAAAAGATTCCCCATTTTTAATACTCATTTAACACTAATGATTTTTCAAACACAACACATAGCATACTCAAACATATTTATTCACACCAATTAAAATTTCCACAACCACACATAAATCAAATCTCCAAATTTCATTCACACCTAAATTGAATTAAATTCATTTTCCACCAAGTCACACATAAATTTCATCTTAAAAATTCATAATATTAATTATGAACACATCAATTTCACCTAACATAAATCGCCAAAATTTCCAAACATTAATCACCATATTGAATCTCTAAAATTTTCAACCATAAATCACCACAACAACATTAATATATCAGAGTTCTCCCCACCGCTAACTTAGTGCCAACGGTCTCGATTCCTTTTGCAGACTCAAGGAGCTAACTACATAAACATGAATATTTATAACAACTTGTTCACAATAAAACTAATCCAAACACAACAAAATCCCCAAAATTAAATATTTCTCTCACACCAAACTTTTAAAACCAAATAATCTATATTAGTTAGTTAAAACTCAATAAAACAAATATTGTCCAAATTTCACATTCACATACTCGACTATTAAAGCACCAAAATATTTGAGTTAATAAAATACTCTAAACTTTTTTTCTTTTTAAACTCAATCAAAGAGTAATTAAAAGAGTAACATTTTAAACTCTAACCATTTTTAATTTCAATCTATCTTTTTGCTCAAACTCTTTAACTTACTTAAAATTTGAACTTTTTCACAACTTTAACAACGCTAATTTTTCGTAAAATTTCAATTTCAGTTCAAACTCATTTATTTGAAAATAACTCATTACGTAACTCAAACTCATCAAATTTAATTATCATCAATTCACACCAACAACAATCAATTCAATTCCACAACACACATATAACACCTCAATTAAATTTCAACAATTCAAACATAATTCACCCAATTTCAAAACTCTACATTTTTACACATAAACCACCAAATTTCATCAATTCATTTTCTACAAAATCCACAAATAAATCACATCTCAAAAATTCATAATAATAATAATGAACATATAAATCACAACAAACTTGAATCACCACAAACCACACCTCAAATTTAAATTCTACTAAATTACACATAATCACATTAAATTAATTTTTTACAAAATCACACCTCAAATACATCAAATTTCTTTTCCACAAAATCACAAATAATGTCCTAAATGCAAACTAAAAGTTTGGAAGGAGCCCTTACCTTAACGATAGCTCTAACACGTGACTACGGTACCGTAATTAATTCTGGTAAAATTTAAGTTTCTGACGTCGCGTCAAAAACTAGCTCACTAGCACCGCAGCGTGGCAATGAGCAACTTTCTCTTCTACCACTTCTCGAATGAAAGCTTAGATCTAATAGATTAATGGAGGTTTATATATGAGTTTTTTTAAGAAAAACCCAAAACTTTGGTTTGGGGTGGAAACAGAGAAGGAAAAGAAGGAAAGAAGGAAGGCACGACTACTGAGGAAAAAAATGCTTCCTTTCTTTGCCTTTCTTTTATATATATATATATATATAATAATATTAATAATAATAAATATCTAAATAAATATCTAGATATTTACAAATATCTAGATATTTTCATAAAAATCATCAATACGCTTGTCACCTCACATCACATCACAAACCACTTTTTCAGAAAAAATATCTACTCTCGCCGGAATGGGCAGATAAATTTTTCTGAAAAATGCTGCATCTCAGAAATTTTTTTCTTCGACAAAAGATTCACCGTAATTAAATAAAATTATTCATCGACAAATAATTTTTATCGGGTCTCCAAAAAGATATTTTTGGCATTTAACTCATAAAATTGGCTAAAAAGCCTCAGAAATTCAACACAAAATTCCCCAAAATACATAAATTAGAATTTAAAATTAAGGGTCTTACAATAGTCAACCGTACACCACCGCCTTCTTCTTCTTCACAATATACCACAGATGCATCATTCTCATGTTTGTTCTACTCTCTATCCCTTTACTATAACACTTCTTTTGATTTGCTTTACTTGATTTCACTTTAAAAATGAAAAAATTTTGTTGCTAGTTTTTTGTTTCACATTTAGAATGAAGGCATGAGTTACATAAAAATTTATAAAAATGACATCTTTGTTGAAGCTTGAGTTTTTTTTATTTTTTTATTTTTTGAAATGATGTTTTGTTTAGGATTTACTGAAACTACTTGACCTTGATGGTTTAAGATTTTATTAGAATTTTGAAATAATACTTTGTCTGTATTAAAAGGACATATTTGCTTCCAACGCTAGCTAGCTGTTATGAAACACGCCAAATGATGTTATGGCATTGCTTGTGAACGTGCCTACACGTTGGAAATGATATTTCTAGCCTTTTTAAATCTCTTTTTTTTCTTCCAAAAATAAATAAATAATTAAAAATCAATAAAATATTATTTCAAATTATGCAGTAATTCGACAATGCTAAAACTCGTTTTCATTTTATTTATTTTTTTAAAATATAATTATACAAAAAATTATCTTTAAGTTTGATTAATTAGATGTGATATATTTTTAATCCTTGAATTTTTTTAAGATACAAATTGCACCACTTGGTTTTTTTTTTTTAAAAAAAAAAAACTCAATTTTAAGACTGAAAATAATAAAATATTCTTAAGAGAATTAAATTAGATGTAACATCTTTATACTCCTTGAGTTTTGAGACACGAGTTGTACAACTTGATTGTCTTAAAACTCATATTTTAAAATGATTATTCAAATCAAACAAACTACTTTCTATGTTCGTCAAAATTAACTTAGGAGCAAGATCACACTATTGTCAATCACAATTTCCCTCTCTTCTTAAACACCTCAAAAAAAATCACATTTATAAAAAACAATTATATTTGTATTTAATAATAAAGAGAAATAAATATATTAAAGTTATATAATTTTGCATAATTAATTATAGGTAACCATATTTTAATGAATGTCGTAGGGTGCTAATACCTTCCCTACGCATAATCGACTACCGAACTCAAAATCTAGTTTCAAATACCATTTTTATAATTTTCTATCTTTAAGGGTTTCCCAACATTTTCCCTATTTTAAAAATAAATTTTGATTGCAACTCCATGGAGGATAACTCAAAATTTTAGACCGCAACAACTATAATATATTGTGAGATGAACAGAAAAACTGTATTTCCCAACGATTCATTTGGGGATCGCTACATATGGCAGTAGCCCTTTGAGGGATAAATTAATTAATGTGCAAATATAGAAATTGTGAGATTAAAATGTAGAATAGAAATATTTGTAAGGTGTTGATTGATTTAATGTCGAATTAATTTTATCTATTTAGGTGGCTAGATGAGTTTATGTGATGATACAATATAGATGTGATGTGATAATTTTATGTGATGATCATGATGATGTATGACTAATAATTGTGATATAATGAATTTGTGATAAGTTTATGTGATGATGTATGATTGATGATAGTGATGCTATAAATTTGTGATGAGTTTATGTGATGATGATGATGATGTGTGATTAATGATACTGATATTATGAATTTGTGATGAGAATATTGAACTCTATAGTTGATGAAATAATGGTGATTTTAATTTGTGTTTGAGATGACGGTCTTAATGGAGTATCATAGGTCAACAAGGGGAGAAAATAAATATTGAGAATTTGTGAAATGGAGATTATTTTGTCATCATGTAGGTAAGGCCTAACAAGCCTTGTGATTCTGAGGAAGTACAATTGAATGAGCCTGATCGTTTCAGTTTGTTGTTGAGCCTTAAGACAAGATTGTTAGACCTTGAAGGTATTCGGGTAGGAATTTCTAGGTGACTTGGAGGTAGCATTCCAGATTACGGGAGCTACCATGCAACACACATTTACCTTGATTGTCGTGTATATGTATCTCGGGTTGAGTTGAGGGGATCTCTGAGGAAAAGACCAATTTGAATTGTTCGTCCACCGGGATGGTGACATAGTATCAAGTCTCCTAACCAAGTACTTCAAAGTTAGAATGGTACCACATTGTGAAGTAGAGTCTAAGCTCATACATAGCAATGTTTTTCCTTGTGATTGTTCTGTTGTGATTGATGTCTTTCAAAAGTAATAATAATATCTCTTAAATGATTTTATGCATATTATAATTAGATAATTACTTCACTTGAGTGACTTTGATGTTATAATATGGTTTTATTAACTTAAATATTTTGATATATCATAATGTGATTATGATAAGGTCTATTATGATTGTTTACGGGTTCTTCTTACTTAGATTATAATATAAAGAGTCTTGAAGTTCAAGTTTTTTAGAAGCTCAGCTTTGATAGGTGATACTGAGAATGATCGTCATAAGTTATATTTTATTTATTTAATTAGAAACAACTTTTTGTATGAAAACCTTACTCTTTTATAAGTGGACAAAGTTTAAAGTGTTCCATTTGAATTTTGATATCCTAAATTTGTTATAAAAATTTTATTTCCTTGAAAACATATTTTCTTTATCCGTTGTGAATTAAGTTAAAAATTATTGTATAAGTTAATATATATTATTTTGAGGTTTAGGGTATCACATTAGTGGTATCAGAGTCTGGTCTGTCCAATCAGGCCGAGTGGGTCGAATGTCAATTTAGTGTTGTCAATTGTGTTTTCTTGTGTAATATTTTTTTTTTCACTATCATGTTTTTTTCCATTATATTATTGTTTTAAGTGTTATACGCTTTTGTATAATTATACATAATTATTTTTGAAGTTATTAATTAACTATTTATTATTTGCTTACTCTGATTGTGCTTTGGATTCTAAGTTCCTACCTAAGTGAGTAAATAAACCATGGAATTACTTGTTAAAATTTGAGTTAATTTTAATTGTTGCAAATATACGTTACTTACTTGTTGAATGATCTTGTTGCTTGCTTGTCTACCAAGCTATGATTTTTGCACTCTTGTTTTATGTGAATAATAAGAAATAATAATTTTGATTGACCAACTGTATGTTTGAAGTTATTAATTTCATTCAAGTTATCTTAGTTATCGAATGTCAGACTGCGCCTGTCAGTTATTTTAAAGTTCCATTTTCACCCTTAATCAATTTCAAATATTTAGACTTGATATTAATATGTTTAAAGTGTTTTTTCTAATAACTAATTGATTGAAACATTGATTTGTGTATAAACAATATGTTTAAAACTTCAAGTATTGACTTTTACTAGGTACAACTTGTTATTATTTTTGTTCAAACTCAATTTAGAGAAGAAAAAAAAAAATTGTTCTAAACTTTGAGTTAGATAGGAAATATGTCTTTGATGTTTAAAGTTTTTATTTTGACTAGAATATTTTTATTTTGATTTTATGATGGCTTGTGAAGAAAAAATCGATTTTAAAATTGTGGATGTTAACTTTAAATTACTTGAAAGTGTTGATGGTTGTATGTAGATGATTAAAGTTTTGATATTGCTTTTCAAAAAGAAAATTAGAATGTTCGTCATGATTTTAAATAGTATGAAATTCATATTATTAGCAATAGTAATTCTTGAATATTAAAGGTTGGTTGAATTTTAAAGTTAGACTTTTTAGAAAACAAATCAGGAATGAGTTAAAGTTGATTTATTTTATAAAATTAAATATTTTATGTTTGAATCAATGTTGATTTATTTTAAAGAATTAAATTAGGTTGGGTTTTTGTTGATTTATAAAATAAAAATAATTTTAGACTAATAATTTTATTTAATGTTTAAAATAGCTGAAAAATT
>JBBPBR010000003.1:53303397-53328044 GCA_037974775.1 Cicer pinnatifidum
AAAATAAATAAATAAATAAAATGTTAACTAAAATTAAGTTAAGGTACCAAAGATGTAATTTAGCCTAAAAAATATCATTTTCATTATTTTTATTATTATTTGGACAAGCAGAATTCAAAGTGTAATATTCTATATAAAAGACTAGTAATATTAATATTATTTGGACAAGGAGAATTTAAAGTGTAATATTCCATATAAAAAGAGTAGTAATATTATTTATGGTATTCATAATTAGTAAATTAGTATTGAACCTACGATATGCAACTTCGATTTTACATAAAAAGATTAATAAATTATGATATATTTGTCTCGCAGTTTGTATCATATCATTCTTTTGAATCAAGGTTATAACTTTTGCTAATAAATTTTTTAGGCTTAATTGCACTCTTGGTCTCCCTATTATAGGTAAAAATTAAAAGTAGTCTCCCCATTTTGTTTGTCTCCAGTTTTAGTCCCCAAACAGAATTTGTGTCCAAACCATGATGAGTTGTCATTTTTTAATGACGTGTCAATAAAAGGATGACGTGGCAGACGCTTATGTGGAATAAATTCACTATTATATTATTTCTGATTAAAAAAATATAATTTATATTTTTTAAAACCATTATTATAATTGTGACAATAATTTTAAAAATACAATTTAATTATTAAAATTAAGTTAAAAGAAAAAACACCTAAAATCATGAACCCTAAACAAATCAAAATAAAAAATATTCACTCATAAACCCTAAAATCATTCTGGATTTCTTCCTCTTTAACAACACTTTCTCAACATCCTCAATCAAGTACTATTAGTTTCTTATCAATCTTATGATCCTCAATCACTTTCTCAACATCCTCTCCGCTATGCAGTTGCACAACACATGAATGATTATCACCGTAGTATAACACATCTCCACCAAGCTGATTTGGACCAATCCCTTCCTCTTCGTGAATCTTCTCCTTACTCTTGTAGAAACTAAAGTGAGGTACTTTTTCTACTTTCTCTCTTTTGCATAGTTCTTTTGTCGTTACATGTTCTACTTAGTTCAACTAAGAAGGGGTATATCTCTATACTCTCTGAACTGTCTCTGCTCGCGTATTCAACCACCACCAATTTATCTTTTGCTGATTCTAGTGCTTCGTCGAACTCTTCAATGTTGTGAACACGCTGAACTCTTTCGTCTGATTTTTCTTTTCTCTTTGGATCTGAAGCTGTTGTGGCTTTCGTTATGAAACGTCGCTGATTCTCATGAGAGGATACTCTCATTTGAGACGAATGGTTTTTGGTGTGAAAATTGGGTTGATCGTGTTGTTAAGGAGGAAGAAATTCATAATGATTTTAGGGTTTATGAGTGAATGTTTTTGATTTTGATTTGTTTAGGGTTCATGAATTTAGGTGTTTTTTATTTTAACTTTATTTTAATAATTAAATTGTATTTTTAAAAATATTGTCACAATTATAATAATGGTTTTTAAAAATATAAATTATATTTTTTAATCAGAAATAATATAATAATGAGTTTATTCCACATAAGCGTCTGCCACGTCACCCTGTTATTAACACGTCATTAAAAAAATGACAACTCATCATGATTTGGACTCAAATTCTATTTGAAGTACTAAAACTGGGGACAAACAAAATGGGGGGACTACTTTCAATTTTCATCTATAATAGGTGGACCAAAAATGCAATTAAGCCAATTTTTTATATATCTACTTCTGTCACGTAATTCTTCATTTTCAGACACTCAAACCATCGATTTTTAGATTTAGAAATCATATCCATACATCACACACGTGGGTTTCAAGTTGATTAAGATATTTCAGCGTCATTACAATATTTATATTTGTTTAGTGTATCCAGAAACACATACACAAAAGATAACTAGTTTATTCACTATCTAGGGCTATATATAATGTAATACAATACATAACATTGCATTGTTAATTTGTTTCTAATTAGTTAACATGCATCAGTTCTGCTTCAATTGATATACCTTCGAAAGGGGGAGTAATAAAAAAGTAATCATTCTTCTTATATATCATAACAAATGATTCACAATTCATATAATTTCACAATACCAATTTATTTCACAATTCTCATGCATAATTCACCATTTTTCCTATAATTCATAACCGAGACAACAATTCTCAATTCTCATTTTCACAATGATAAGATATCTAACTAGTAAAAGGCAAGTTATAATTCGAAACAGAGAAGTACAAATCACAACAGAAAAGCTTATCAGTTCAACATTTCAGTTTGGTTCAAAACAGAGAAGTACAAGTTATAATTCAAAACAAAGAGCAATATCCATACCAATCATAAACAAAAATTAGTCTCATGTCAAAGAAAATGGTCAAACAATAAAAAATAAAATTCAATCCTTCTATCAAAATTTACAATCATTTTTACATTCTTTTCATTGACAATTAATCCATTTTTACAAGTGTAGGCACTACAAAAAAAAAATCTATTGTGACACTTAACTTTTAGCAATATATTTTAATTTGTCACTATAGTTACTTTTAACTACAAACAGAATGTCACTTATTCTGATTTAATATAATGAATACATCATAACTTAAAAAAACTCAACTATTCACATCCTAAAAATCAATTCACCTGTTCACAAAAAATTAATTTGCCCTTCATTCTCATTTCGAAATCAATTCACCAGTACTTTGAAATTCAATTCGCCTTTCATTCCCATTTCGAAATCAATTCACTATGAAATTCTTTTTCCCTATTTCTTCTCTTCTCAAATTTTTCTCTCCCTATTTCATCTCATAAATTGTCCAATTTTTTTCCCAATTTCTTCATCATTTTTTCGGTTCTGTCTGCAATCAATTCCTTCAATTTCCTTTTCAATACGTATTCATCTTCAATTGTTTTTCTTTAATCAAATTTCTCTTTAATCAGATTTCAATACGTATTCAGCGACTCAACGATTTACGATTCAGACTCCGCGATTCAGGTTCAGCAATATTCACAAGTAAGTGAAAATTGGTTTTCCTCTATTAGTAATTTGCATTCGTTGAATAATTTGATTGATTTTAGTATTTTATATTTTAAAACTGATTTGAGGTTCTTTCTATTTTCATGTTCAGAGAAAAGATAATGAAAAAGCAAAAACCAAATATGGAGTTTCTCATCTTCAAGTCCAGGTTTGATTGAAGGATTTTGTTGAAATAATATAATGTATTGCAGCTTCCTAACTCTTGATCTTTGAGTCGATTGTCTATTTGTCAATATTATGATCATCATATGCAAACACATTAATTATTCTACCATCACTCATGTTTCAATTGCTGCAATTTCATTCTAAAAAATAAATGAAACTTGTCTAATGTATGTATTATATAATATATATGAAGAACATTTTATCTCTATAGAACAATGCATAAACACTAAATTATCTCATTCACTCAATAATAATACTAGAAAAAAAAAATGAGATATAGAGAGGTTAATGATTCATAATAATAAGTTTTGTTTCAAACTAACAAAGCTTTATCCTCCGTCCATTGAGACTAACGATTGACCTTTAAACAGATAAATTACTTTCATTGATGATATCTTGTTTCATTAGTGAAGTTCCTTGGTGTGATTATGACATCATACTTACTAAAATGATTAATTATTGTGGTATATATTTCTTAAAGTTGCAAATTGGATATGCTGAGCAAACTCTCTTACCTGCATTAGGCCAAGCTGCAGTGTACACTGAAGAACGTCCCTCCAACAACTTCTCCACTACAGCTGGACTGGCTTCATCGGCTGTTGGTTTTGCTTATCTTGGTAATACAATTTTATACTGATTTCTTTAAGCTTTCTTTCATTCTTATTATGAGTACCAAAACAAATTGGAATTCATTAGTGGTTATCGGCTAATACTTTTGTAGTCTTCCACCATTTCCCCAAATTGTAAAACCATTGGCAGTTTGCACATTCAATTCAATATTATACAAACCATCGGTTTACCATGCATTTTGTAAGACCCATAATTTTAAATTATACTTTGTGTATTTTAGTGGATTTTGGTATTGAACTCAGGGGCTTTTTAGCCAAGTTATTAATATTTTGGGAGTTTAAATGACCAAAAAGATATTTTAATGCCGATTAAGATTACTCGTCGATAAATAAATTAAATTAACTGCGGTGAATCCTTTAAGAATAATTTATTGTGAAATGGTAATTTTAATAAATATCTAGATATTTGTTAAAAGTAATTAATATATATAAATATATGTGTATATATATATGTTGTGTGGAAGGAAAAGAGGAGGAAATAGAAAGAAAAGAAATATAAAGGAAGGAGAAAGGAAAAAAGGAAAAAGAAAGAAGAGAAATAGAAAGGAAAGAAAACGTAACATTTTCCTTCTTCTTCCTCTGCCTCGCGCTCACCCTCCATATCCCTTTTTCTTCTTCGTTGATTTTGCTTTCTTTTTCGTTCTCTGGCTTCAAGAATATAAACCCAAGGATTAGTGGGTAAGAAAGCAAGGATTTCTCAGCTTCATACTTCCTCGTTGTTTCGAAAACGAAGAAAAACGGTATTAGGGATTTCAAAACCGTCAAACACAAACTTCCCCGTTTCATCTAGATCTAAGCTTCGTTTCGCGAAGAGATAGAAGGGAAAGTTGCTCACTACCACGCTACAGTGCTAGGGAACCAACTTTGGAAGCGACGTTGCGAGCGGAGATTTTACCTGATTTACTCGCGGTACCGTAATCGAACGTAAAAGCTAAAGTGAAGGTAAGGGCTCCTTCCAAACTTTTAGTTTGCATTTAGGGACTTATCTGTGGTTGTGTGGAAAAGAATTTCGTTAGGGTTAAAGTGTTGATTTGGGGAAAATGAATCTAAGGTTTTATGGGTAAAATCTTAGAGTTAGGTTTTGGTGATATTGATGAATGTTTCATGGAAAATGAATTTAACTCATTTGCGTATGATTTTGAGAAAATGAAATTTGATGTGTTTGAGTGGTATGTTGTGATGATTTGTTTTCGTCGTATTTGACATGTTCTTAATTAATACTGATGAAATTTGATATGTGTATGTTGGATTTTGTGGAGAAATGAATTGATGTGTTTTGGTGTGAGTTGTGGATTGGATTTGATAATATGTTTGAGTTTTTTTTTTTGTGTGGAATTTGAAAACCATCAAGTTAAATGAGTATTAAGAATAGGGAATCTCTTAATGTCTTGTTTACTTAATGGGTGTTTGTGAAAATCGTTTAAGTTAAATGAGTATTAAGAATGGGGAATCTCTTAATGTCTTGTTTACTTAATGGGTGTTTGTGAAAATCGTTTAAGTTAAATGAGTATTAAGAATGGGGAATCTCTTAATGTCTTGTTTACTTAATGTTTGTTTTGGAAAATCGTTTAAGTTAAAAGAGTATTAAGAATGGGGAATCTCTTAATATTTCTGCTGCTTAATTAATGTTTGTTGTGAAAATCGTTTAAGTTAAATGAGTATTAAGAATGGGGAATCTCTTAATGACTTGTTTACTTAATGTTGTTGTGAAAATCGTTTTAAGTTAAATGAGTATTAAAAATGGGAAATCTTTTAATATCTGCATTTACTTAACGATTGTTGTGGATGGAGTCACTGTATGCTCATGCATTTCATTTTGGTAAATTGTGCTGACCCGTGATAGGTGGCACCTCGGTAAACAGTACTGACCCGTGATAGGTGGTACGTTTACGATTTACGTTTTTGGTAAATTGTGCTGACCCGTGATAGGTGGCACCTCGGTAAATAGTACTTTGGCCTGTGATAGGCGATACGTTTACGATTTATGTTTTTTCTTTTAGTAAATCGTGCTGACCCGTGATAGGTGGTACCTCGGTAAACAGTACTGACCCGTGATAGGTGGTACGTTTACGATTTACGTTTTTTAGTAAATCGTGCTGACCCGTGATAGGTGGCACCTCGGTAATTGGTACTTTGGCCTGCGATAGGCGGTACAATTATGATTTACGGCCCTTCGAGGAGGGTTTTGGTTTGGAATTCCGAGTCCATGCATTTTGGCATATACGCATTACATTAGGGTGCTTGGCACACGAGTCGTGTTTGATTCAAGTTTATGATTGAGTATTTGAACTTAAGTTGTCGTGGTAATTGGGTTTTATTTGCTAAGTGTTATGTTTTGGAATTGTGTGATAGAGTGTTTGGTTGCAAAACTATTTCGAAACTCATGATGTCGTAGTGATTGTGTTATAAGTGCTAAGTGTTATGTTTTGGAATTGTGTGTAAGCGTGATTGATAGCAAAACCATTTCGAAACTAAAGTTGTTGTGGTGATTGTGTTATAATTGCCAAGTGTGGTTGTTTGGGAATTGTGTGATCGCGTGTTTGACTGCAAAACCATTTCGAAACTTAAGATGTCGTGGTAATTGTGTTATAATCGCTAAATGTTTTGTTTTGGAGTTGTGTGTAAGTGTGATTGATTGCAAAACTGTTTCGAAACTCAAGATGTCGTGGTGATTGCGCTATAATTGCTAAGTTTGATTGGTTGGATTTGTGGGTAAGTGTTGATTGATTTCGAAACCCTTTGAAAAGCTGAAAAATGCTGAATTTTGCTGTTTTTCTGTTGATGTCTGATGTGTATTCGAATACAGCAAGCTGTATTCGAATACAGACATGCTGTTTTTGCCACTGACTTACTGTGTAGTCGAATACAGACTGTTGTAGTCGAATACAGACATGCTGTTTTGCCACTGACTTACTGTGTAGTCGAATACAGACATGCTGTTTTGCTGCTGAATGCTGAAATAGCCTTGTATTCGAATACAAAGATGTTGTATTCGGATACAACAGTGCTGTTTTGTTAAAAACTTCATTTTTCAACTTTTTTTATGCATGTTTGGCATATAGAAACCCTTTTAAGGTGTATGCTAAGTTGAAATGCTATTTTGTGCATTTAAAAACTTAAATGTTATGTGTTAATTGTTAATTTCGGTTGGTGACCCTTTACAACTATTGTGGGCTTTGTCCTCAGATGAGAGCCAGGATAATCCTACCAGTTCGTACCCTTTGGATGGGAATGTAGATGGAAACACCTGACTGGAGCTATGTTAGGAGGATCTTGCGGGGCGCGTGAAGATCACTCAGGGTGTATAGTTTTTTGTAGAATGATCAGATTAGGTTGACATATAGGGACTAGATGTCTTTCTTTTGGATTGTATTTATTTTAAATTGGAAGACTGTACCTATACTAATATTGTCAGCAAGACATTGTATTTTCGATGCGTTCCATGTACCACTTTTTGATGTGGAAATACTTTAGATTCATATTTCAAAAACTATTTCGCTGCTTGTAAATTATACTGACTTAAATGTCGTTGCGTTATGACTTAAACATTTATCCAAAGGTATTTCCCTTATTTATTTCTTGATTTTATGAATTTGTTTTGAAAAAAAAAATACACTCTCGCTTTGAAAATCGGGGTGTTACACATTTGAGCTTAATGCATGTTGCATTGCATGGGTGGTAATCCACCAAATCTGGTTTTGATTGATTAGCTGCTTTAGCAGCTTTAATATCTAAATCAAATAGGTCACAGATTAGTTTTAAAATTGCATGTGACAAGAAATAGATTTGAGGATATAGGGATTGTTTGACGTAGGCCATATCCCATTGTACTGGCTAATTTTATTCACAAATCATGTTTATGCTACTACTTCTTTTTATTTTTAAGTTCACGTTATGTTTTTATTGTACCTTCAAGTTGTACACTTAAGTGTCTTTTTGTTGTTGTTATAATTTTGGGATTTTAATATCTAATGATCCAACATAACCTAAATTATGGTCCACGTTTAGGTGCTAGAACTAGAAAGCCAAATGTTTATGCCACTTAATTAAACACGTGACATATTAGTACTTGTTTACCCACACATTGTACTTTCAGCACAATAAGAGGTTATGAAAATTTGTTTTTTAAGAGCTTATCTTGCCTCTTGTGTCACTTATCTTTCTTTTTCATGCACAATTAATGAAAAGAGAATTTACTTCATATATCAATATCACAAACAAAGATGACAGTGTTCCACTCGATAGAAATTTATCAAAAACTAAAAAACAGATGCTCACACCTTTTGAAGCTATTAATTAGCCAATAGGACTAGTAGCATTATCACTATGAAGCCTCCATAGTTGAATATCTAAATCAAAATTTTGCCCGAAATTGATATTCATAGACAATGTACATGTAAATAACTGGATTTTGTTAATGATTCAGTGTTTCATATTTAATGTCTCGTGGTTTGGATTCATAGAGGACCTTATTCTTTATTCATTAATCTTACGGTATATTGCTTCTAACATTATATTCTTTAAGGTGTTATGCATATATGTACATTTTTTTTTCCTTTCTTTATATTTAAGTTATATTTATTAACTTTTTGTGTTATTTCATTCAATTTTTCAGTTTATTGTATTGAATTGAATGGATAAGAGTTGGATATCCTACAACCCTAACAACTCTCTTATTAAAGAGAAGTTATGATTAACTCAAATTTTCATATCGAATTATATAATTTTAAATCATTTACCGTTATCTAATTATAAAATATTGTGATGAAATATGATTGAATAAAATTTTAAAATTATTTTATGTGGATGCACTCTCTTTCTTTACGTTCTTTATTCTCATATATTTATGAATACTTATCAGTATTTTCTATTATTGTATAGTTTATTCTATAAAAGTTCCTAAGTTAACATACATGTATGTATCAGTTGCATTCATCAGGGAGCAATCGTTGTGCTGAGTTCTCTAAGTCCTGGAATAAAATTGGTATGTTATTTACTCTTGGTATATTTCACGCAATTTGACAGTGTTGGTAGCTCTAGCCAAAAAAATGTTGAGGAGTTACAAAAGGAAGTGCACACTTTGAAAGAAAAGCTAAATGGATATGAAGAGACTAAGGAGCAACTTTCACAAACACAAGATCAACTTAAAATTCTCCTTAATTTTATGCAAAAAAAATTTGGTGATGAGTTACCTACTTTCAACCAAGGTTTCCCTCCACCTTAGTAATATAAATGGAAGGACTACAAATGGAAGGATTGTGTTTTTTGTTCTATGCAAGCAAATGAAAGAAATATGTTGCTATTTGGATTGCAAATGGAAGGAATACATGTTTAGTGGATTGTTTTGCTTTTGCTCTAGACTATTCTGATGTTGTCAATAATTTTTGTATGTTTCATTAGTTTATGTATAAGATTTTAGAATGTTTGACTACTTTGATCAATGTTTTTTTGTTGGTATAAACCATTTTATATTTTTATATCAATGATGGTTTTAGAATGTTAATTAGTTATTGTTGTTATATTGGTTAAGAATGTCTTCCTGATATTACAATGTTTGGTTTGACTTTATTGTTAGAAAAAGATATGACAAAAACAGGAACAAACTTGCAATTGATATTTAAAAAAAATAAAAATATTTAGCCACGGTTGGACCGTAGCAAATGCAAAAACAAAATATATTTTCATTTTATCATTTAACACGATTTTAGTCGTGGCTAACTGTAAAATAATTGTGGCTAAAAATATGTTACCACGACTCTTTTAGGCGTGGCTAATATAAATGTTAACCGTGGCTAATAAATTACGACGCCCAGCTACGCCACGGAAATGGTTAGCGTGGCTAATTTTAATTGCCACGGTCAATTGATAATTTTGCCACGGTTTTGAACGTGGCTAAATAGCACTTTTTTTGTAGTGATTTTACATTTGAAAAATCAAATGATGGAAAAAATTTATGTCCTTGCACCAATTGTGTCAATTGCAAGTGACGCGTTTGGGTGGATATTTATTAGGATCTAGTCCATTTTGGGTTTCTAAAATATTGTGTTACTTGGGTCTTTCATGGTGAACAAGTTAGCTCGTCTAGTTCTCAAAGTGTATCTCAAGTCGAAGGAGAGTTTGACCATGACATAGATACATTGGTTCATGATGCCTTTGGAATACATCCAACTAATGACAGTGATGGTGCAAATTTAAATGTGGAGGACGAGGATTCCAAAACATTCATAGATGAACCCAATACTCAATAATTTGAAGATGATAGTAATTTGGATAAGTTCTATTAGTTTTAAATGAGGCATAGCAAAATCTTTATCCTAGTTGTAAGAAGTTCACAAAACTATCATTTCTTGTCCATTTGTATCACTTAACATGTCTAAACGGATGGACTAACAAAAGATTTTCCATGTTGTTAGAGCTGTTAAGGGATGCATTCCCATAAGAAAATACATTGTCGAAATCTTTTTATGATACAAAAAAGATTATTTTGTGGATTAGGTCTCTCATATGAAAAAAATTCATGCTTGTCCCAAATGCTTGCATATTATATTGGAGAGATTCTTCTAATGCTCAAATTTGCTCAAAATGTCGTATGTCACGATGGAAACTATACTCTAATGATAATGAAGGCAGATAAAAAAATCCCTGCAAAGGTTCTTTGTTGGTTTCCTCTTAAACCTAGACTACAAAGACTCTTTCTATCATCAAAAGCAGCTTCTTCTATGACATGACATGAGGATGGTAGAACAAAACATAGGCTCATGAGACATCCAACTGATTATTTCGCTTGGAAATATTTTAATCGTCAACATCCTGATTTTTCGTGCCACCCTCGTAATGTTCGACTAGGTTTAGCTTCTAATGGTTTTAACCTTTTCAAAACCATGTTAATTTCTCATAGCATTTGGCCTATTGTTTTGATTCCTTATAACCTTCCTCCATGGATGTGTATGTAGCATCCTAATTTCGATTCTTATTTTAAAAATTCACTCTTCTAGTGCTAAATTCATTCTTACTATGGTACATGACTTTTTTCAAAGTATATGAATATTTCTACTGCAACACAAAAGTGAAGTTAACACAATCATTCCTTATTTCTTTAAATTGGTTGATAATTTGGACTTGATACAGCACTGCAAAAAAGTGAAAATAAAGCCAGAACCACTTTTAACCACACACCAAACAATTTTGATGCAGGAATTGAAATGGAAGCGAATTCTACCAATGGAGATCACCAAACGATACTTAAGCAACCTCCTTTTCCATCTCCCCTACGTTTGCCCAAATTTTTTCATGTCATAACAAAATTCAATTTCAACACTTCCATGAAAATTGTTGAATGCTTATATTATTTTAAATGGGAAATAAAATGCAATCACATCAAACATAGATAGTAGTAACTATTTAGTATCATTGGTTTGGGTCTTCCATGTCTCTCAACTATCAATAGTAGATATTATTCATGTTTTTCTTAACTAATTATTATAAATCTGTGATGATACTACTATTCCTTACCTTATCAATCTGCCACATATTCAAATACCCTTGTGGTTCAGTAATCTACACTTAATAATACAATTTGATCTCCCACCATATTATCTTAATTGGACGATAGGTGTGGTACAACTTTGATTACATACATTTATGAATGCCATCATGTGCAATATTACATTGCCTTGACCATGAAATGTCCAAAGTATTAATATTATGCAACAAAATTTCAGTCTTTGTAGGGTTGTTATTTTTTTCTTATTTTTGTTGAATGTGATGATCATAATAAATATTTATGAGTTTGTTCTTTCAGTACTTGCAAATTAGTGCAGTTTACTTTTACACAGAACTGAGAACACAACCACTATACATTACAAACTTCAAAAGAATGAACCCTCAGAACTTATTACCTTTTGATTGTTGGGTTTTTATAATATTTGTTAATTATATATATCTTTTATTGTATGACAGGGCTTTAGGAGTTGGTTTATCAAATCTGAAATATTTCTCCAAAGAAAGTGTTATAGGACAAAGAATAATGGAAATGATAGAGTTCCAAAGATAGATTCTGAAAACATGTAAGGAGAGATTTAGAGAAAATGTTAGGATAAGTTGAAATTAAGAATTTATTCATAAGTGGAGAAATATATCACTTTTTTGAAGATTTTATGATCTAATTTCATTTCAATATTATCACAAGGATATGATACTCATGTTAGTGCTATAATTAAAATGCTAGGAATGCAAGTAACATGCATTTAACAGAATTAATAAAATTATATTATATTTTATTGTATGTTTCAATTGCATTAATTAATAAAAATAAATTAGAAATTTAATTTACTAGTATTAATAATTTAGAATTACAATTAGCAGGGAGATAAAATAAATTTAATTTAATAAATAAGAATAAGTTTTAGTGACAGACAATACCGTAGGAATATATTAATTCTTTAATTATATTTTTCTAGATTTTAGTGACAGACAATACCGTACGAATAAATTAATTCTTTATTTATATTTTTCTAGGTTTTAGTCACAGAAAATACCATAGGAATAGATTAATTCTTTATTTGTATTTTTCTAGGTTTTAGAGACAGACAGTACCGTAGAAATAGACTAATTCTTTATTTATATTTATCTTGTTTTTATAGTAACAGTCCTTATTGTAGATAGAAATCAAAAACGTAGCAAGACACTCTCTTAAAGTTGACAATAGATCTAGGTGTCACTCAAATTATTGTTGACCGTTATCTACAGTTTTTAACTTTTAGTGACAAACTTTGTGTCACTTTAAGTCAATTTTGTTTATAGTGAGGTATCAATATAAATCTCTACACGTCCACGCCACACTCCTTTACTTTTTTCTTTCTAAAATCAAACAAATATGTTATATTATTGTGGTTTTAATACAATTCACCTCATAAAAAAATAAAAATAAAAGCAAACATTTTCTTCCATATATTTTGAGAGATTTTTTTGTCTGTAAACGAGACATCTTCAAACTTAGCATTTTACTTACTTTTATGCAATTTATACTAATAAATCATTTAAATTACTCATAATATGTATGACTTACTTGTCTTTCGTCAAATACAATTGAATTAAAGTCAATATAATGGATGTAGCACTTTATTGTTTAAAGCACAAGAAAAAGAAACAACAAATTCAATTTTTAATTAAAATGATACTTCAAAACCAAAACAACAATTAGCCATAATTAAACTCTAAAACACAAAAATTCAATTTTTGATTGATAAACTAAATAAATTTCAAAACTAAACATATCGTAGTTAATGAAAATATAAACAAATGACAACTAATAAAGAAGAATATAAACAAAATCTTCAAATCTAAATACAATTTTTAACTGGCTTGATTCTCAAGAAAAAGAGTAAGCTAAAAACTAAAAGTAAATGACAATCATTCAAAAGCACTAAAAAGCTCTGATGAACCAAACAACAATGGAGACTCCAATTAACAATGTTTCTGCATACTGACACTACGCCAAAAATGACATTTTACAGCGCGTCTTTTATAGCGCTTATTAAATAAAGCGCCGTTGTATGATATTTTAAAAATAACGGAGAATACAACAGCGCTTTTTTCACAAGCGCTGTAAAAGGTTTTTTGGAAAGGACCTATTAGAGCGCTTTTCAAAAAAGCGCTGTAAAAGGCTTTTAAAAAAAAATAAGAAGGCCTTTTACAGCGCTTTTTTCACAAGCGCTGTGAAAAAAGTGCTGTAAAAGGCTTTTTGGAAATGACCTATTAGAGCGCTTTTTGGAAAAGCGCTGTAAAAGGCTTTTAAAAAAAATAAGAAGGCCTTTTACAGCGCTTTTTTCACAAGCGCTGTAAAAAAAGCGCTGTAAAAGGCTTTTTGTAAAGGACCTATTAGAGCGCTTTTTGAAAAAGCGCTGTAAAAGGCTTTTAAAAAAAAAAGGTCTTTTACAGCGCTTTTTGCACAAGCGCTGTAAAAAAAGCGCTGTAAAAGGCTTTTTGAAAATGACCTATTAGAGCGCTTTTTGGAAAAGCGCTGTAAAAGGCTTTTAAAAAAAAAATAAGAAGGCCTTTTACTGCGCTTTTTTTACAAGCGCTGTAAAAAAAGCGCTGTAAAAGGCTTTTTGGAAAGGACCTATTAGAGCGCTTTTTGAAAAAGCGCTGTAAAAAAAGCGCTATAAAAGGTAAATCGTTTCAGTTTCCTCTTTATTATATAAACTTCACTATGTTTCAGTGTCCTTCCCCTCTTCATTATCCTTCTCATTGCGAACCCTACTGTCTCTACGAACAATATTATTAGCCATCTTCATTGTAAATCATCTCCATATTTGTTACTATCCCTACGAACATTATTACGTACTCTTCTCATTGTGAACCCTACTCTGTCCTACGAACCGTTCGTATTTCTGCGCATTCTCGCCGTTCCTTCTTAAACGAAACTGTAACTCTATGAACCCTACATATTTCTTCGCACTCTTCAGGTATTGTATTCATTTATTCATTTATTTCTTGCATACATATATATATATAATGTGTTTGTTAATACTAATAATCACATTTATTTGATAGTGTTTTACAAGTTTTCCGAGCTCAAATGGGTGCTACAATGTCGAAGCAAAAATCAAATAAATCACATGGATTCTAATAAAGGTTTGAAATATATTGCCTTTAAAATTTCATTAACAATCAATGCACAAATATTTATTGACTTATATGTTTTATTTTATAGTGCTCTCATCAAACTAACAACATGGACTGCTGATACTGTATATTGCGATTTATGAAGGAGATTGTTGATATAATCCCAGAAAGAGATCTAATTGAAATAAAGGAATGCACCTATTACAGCGCTTTTTTAAAAAAACGCTGTAAAACTAATACAACAAGCAGCGCGTTTTTAGAAGAGATTTACAGCGCTTTTTTTTATTTTAAAGAGCGCTGTTGTATCTTTTTACAGCGCTGGATACTATAGCGCATAATTTTTTGAAAAAGCGCTGTAAATGGCTTTAAAAAAGCGCTGTAAAAGGCAATTTTATAACCTTGTTAAACCTTTGATAATAGTCACAATGATAAATTGCAAGTTGGTGATTAGAATAAACACTACCACCAAAAGTAAAATTGCAGTTGTAAAATCCAGTTGATTCACTGAACTTGTTATGTTTAATGCTCATCTTTTAGGATCATTGTATTAAAAATCACAAATATGATAGAGAGTTTGTGTAAAACATTGTTGCAATTTTATGATAATGATTCTAGTGAACAAAACTAGGGAAATTTGGGATTTAGGGTTAGTAATGGCGGGTAATGAAAACTAAAAGGAAAACTTGAGCGGGTCTGAAACATTAGGTGTGTAGTTTTATGTTAATCATTATACCTACAGGCATGGTCTGAAACTATATGATGTTCTATACCAACGGATAATGTGTGTAATGTATGCAATGCTTATATCTACTTTTTATTAAATTAATAAAATACCGGTAATGTAGGATGTAACAAGTCGGTTTGGTTTGGTTTGGTTTTCTTCGAAAAATGAATTCAAACTAATGAAATTTGCAAAGGTTGGTTTGGTTTGATTTTACTTGTTTTTTTATATCTGGATCCAAACCAAACTAAACCACTGCTATACGGGTTGGTTTGGTTCAGGTGATTGGATTTAAAATAAAAAAAACGATAAACGTTTCAATTTTTTGACAGAATAAAAGAAGAATATACAAGTGCAACAACCATTTTAATTTCTTCCTCTAAAATAAAATGTTGAATAATTACAAACTCATAATTTAATCATCTAAAAGACTAAAACAAAATATGCAGTAGCATTATATAATTTGATCCCCTAAAATAGAATTTGAAATAACATAGTGCAATAACAAACGAAAGTTAAAATACAAAACAGGTAGTAGTGTGCCAAATTAAACCAGTATTTAGTTGATTAGATTCTAAATGAGAATTTAAATTACAATACAAAATAACAACAATCCAAAGTAAGCAGTAACAATCCACTTGAATAATAAAAATATGTAACAAATTGTGATAGAAAACAACTAAGAAATGAAATGGAGAGAAGGTCACGACGATGAGAAATAGTCGAGAGATGGAAAATGAAGGAGTTGTGAAAGAAGCAGAGAGCGACGAGGAAACAGTCGTAGGTTGTAGTGACGATGAGAGAAACAAAGAGCGGGGTGAAAGGCGTCGAGGTGGGCGGCGCATTTTCAACGAGTGGGTTGTGGGCGACAAGGTGAGAACTGAGCAGGATGATACGATATTGTCGATACTAGTGAGTGTGAATGAATGAGAGGTTGTTGCAACAGAGTGTGACTGCATCTGTGCGAGGATATCACTAGGGTTTAGAATTGAGCTTAATAATTATTTTATTGGGGGCAGATTTTTATGTAAAAAATAAATATTTATAAAAAAATATGAATAGTGTTGATTTGGTTCGGTTTTTATTGGTTTTTAAAACTAAAATCCAATACCCGAACCAATAATCTTTGGTTTATATTGGTTTGGTGTGGTTTTTTACCTGAACAAAAAATAACGGGTAACTTTCGAGTTAGTTTTGTTTGGATGTACAAATTAATTTTATTTATTTTGTCCACTTACACCTCTACTTGCCGGGCTTCCGCCTGAGTATTGTGTTATTTTATTACTATATTTTTTTTTCTTATGTAATACTTAAGCATATTCAAATAAAATTAAAAATAGTAATGAGTTATAGTACTTTATTTTTGTTCATTTTTAAGGAAAATGTATTTGATCAATAGTACACTAAATACTGCAATTAATATTTTATATATATTTTTAGTATTTTTCTGTGACTAATATTTGACTTATATTTTTTTATATACCAATAAGAAATTTTTGTTTTGTGTTTTTTAAATATTTATCAAGTGTTTTTTTTATATGCATTAGTTATAAATATTATCCTACATTTTATTATATTTATTGATAGTGTTTCAGCAAGTGTATTGAATCATTGCAAGTAATAATAAAACAGTAGTATCGAGTGTCCAACTCAAAGATTGCGTTTTACTATCGAATTATATTAGTTACTAAAATTGAACAAAAAGTTCCCAAATTGATTGAAATAATATTTAAAATTAAGAACAGTAATAAAATTGTACTTTATAATAAGAAAAATATTAGGGATGAGTTTCACTTCAAATCCAACCTTGATGTCTAATTTGATCCTAGTTACTGAATTTCTTTATTGAATTATTATCGAATTCTCTTTATTATTTTTGCCCTAATGTCTTAGTGACATAACCTTTAATTTCAAAGTAACCCCTAATTTCTTAGTGGATTTTAGATTAGAATTAAATCTTACTATATAGGAATTCTCTTTCTAAACTATTGCATTTGCAACTAATTTAATTGGTTTTATGACCTGCATCTATCTCTAGACTACAAATTCATGAATTTCTCATCTCAAGCATTCGTAAAGTCCACTTCTATTTCAAAATACAAATCGTAGAACATTTTAATATTGATTAAGCAATAAAAAGCATTGAGCACAGAGATGAGAAAAATAATTCACTAAACTCATTCATATAACTAGAAATCAAATCAGAAAAATAAGGGTTTCATCTTGTTACACTCATCCCTAAAAAATAGGGTTTAGTTACTCATGACAGAGATACAAAAGATAGGGATTAAAGAAGAATTACAAGAATGATTCATGAATGATTTTTGATAAAAACAACTCAATTGATGTTAGAAACGGTCGTCTTTGAGTTTCTCTGCTAGGGAACAAATCTCCCAACTTCCCAATAGTCAAAAAGATCCCTAAAAAGTGAGAAAAGCGAGTTTTAATGTGTTCTACTGCGCTTCAAGCGCAAAACGGAAGGTCTTCTGTGATGAAATGCGCTTCAGGCGCACAACATCTTCTATCGTGAGTTTAGTGGATTGCTATTCTATTTTGAGTCCGAATTTGGTATTGGGGTCTTCATGCAAGTCGTAGCTATGGATCATAGCTTTCATTTCCACTTGGTTTGACTCCAATTGGACATCGCAAACTCCAGATATGGTTGAAATACTCCACATAGGTCATGTTAATTTCTCACCAAAATTCAGTATTGCACTAAAACAAAGTAACAACGTAAAACTACGAAAATCTCTACTTAATCAAGGAAATAAGAACATAAACATTTCATTAAATCAAAGAACTAAAATCAACAAAATTTATAAAAAAAATTCTTAAATTAACTAATGAATAGAAGATAACTAAAACTAAAAATAATGAAAAATATGCGTATGATGAAGAGTCATCACAACCCCAAACTTAATCTATTGCTTGTCCCCAAGCAACCGTTTATTTTAGATTTGGTACAGTTAAAATCAAACTTAAACTCAATTTCTAAAATCAAATCAAACTCAATTCTCAAAGTTCTAGCTACTAAAAAAATTTCATCATGCTCCATGGTCGCTTATAAAAAAAAAAACAACACAATTTGTATACTTTAGCATTCATTCGTCAAGTTCAACTTTCTCTTAACACAATCTCACCAAAATTTCTCTCAAGTATTTAGCAAGGGTTATGAATTTATAACTCAAATCCTAGAACATGCATCACGCTACCATAGGCTTGAAAAAATTTTAGTTAGCAATCACAATGCAACAAACACAAACACTTTTAGAGAACTTTCGGGTTGTAATGGGGCTTAGGTAAGGGTAGGACATTTTTGAATAGTAGGCTTTACTACTTGGAATTAGGCATACGTTTTCAAATTATTCTACCACTTTTTATTTTTCTTCACCTTTTCATTGTGGAGATTTTCAAACATTGACAAAAGAACCAAGAAGATGTTATTTATCAAAGTACACAAACTGAATTTTTTTCTTCTTGTTTTGATTTTTTTTCCTTTTGTGAGAATTACCACCCCAAACTTAAAAGGTTGTTATCCCATGAGCAACTCCAAACTTAGAATTTTACCAAGACGAGACAAAACTTTTCCTACCTAACTCCAAGTAAGGTGATTGAATTAAACTCAGGTTTTTGGCTTGTAATGGGGCTAGTAACCGAAAGAAAGGGCAAGGCTCAAAGGGGCAGACAAAGGATAAAATTTGCATAGGGTAGTTAAAAAGGCTCAAATGACAAAATAGAATTACCTCAATGTATGCATAAATTACAAGTGATGCAAGTCAGAATTAGTGCAAGTTCTATAGAGATAATACATGTCTGGATAATCAAACAGCAAATGATTAAAAGTTACCTCTACCTATGGGTTGCCTCCCACAAAGCTCTTTTTTAACTTCATTAGTTTGATGCCTCAATTATTGTCAAGAAGTATTATATGACACAAAGAACACATCATCTTTCTCACCAAGGGATACATATTTGAAGTGAGGTGGCAATTGCTTGAGTTCAACCAGTGGCGTCTTTTTCTCTACATATTCATTACCTTTCAACTCTCCCATCTAGTATGGAAGTGGGGGGAGTGGGATGGTGGTGCTTCTAACATGAATAAAATATCTTTTACTCTTGGATCTTCATTATCTTTAACAATATCTTAGGGTAGGCATAACACTCTTTCTAACGGCAAAATGGGTCCTTGATGTTCAACTTCTTCATCGATTATCGAACTGAAAATCTCAATCCGATTGCACATTTCTCTTTCATTTGAATGCTCTATGGCTTTTAGAATATGGAATGTACCACAAAATCCATGTCTATTACCACAAAATCCACTGGAAAATGAACTTATCTACTTTGACCAACACATCTTCCACCACCCTATATGGGTGTTTCATTGAACGATCTGCAAACTGTAAAGTCAGTTTTGTGTCTTTGACTCTTCCAATGCCTAACCTTTTATATATGTAAAGGGGCATAAGACTTACACTAGCCCCTACATCACATAGGGCTTTCCCAAAAGTTCTATCCACAATAGCGCAAGGAATAGAGAAGCTTCTAGGATCCTTGAGCTTAGGTGGCAATTTCCTCTGTAGAATAACAATGCACTCTTCAGTAAGCATCATTGTTTCCTCTGAATAGGTTAGGCATCAATAAGCATCATTGTTTCTGTACCACATGTTCTTCCTCCTTTTCAAGAGCGATGTGCTCCTCAATTGATGTCGGGGTGACCATTTCCTCTGAATAGGTCGAAGTTGAAGTACTTACACTTTGTTTGCCTTTAGGTGGTAATTGTTCACTTACCTTGCCACTCCTTGTTGTCACTGCATTAACATTATTTCGTGGATTTGGAACTGTGTCACTAGGAAAATTTACATGCGCTCTTTGTGCCATTTTTTGAGCAAGTTGACCTAGTGGGGTCTCTAGATTCTTTATTGATGCAGAGTGATTTTTCTGGATAGCTCTTGACTCTTCAATGAAAGAACTTGTACTTGATTTTTCTGGGTTGTATGTACTAGAGTACGGATTGTTCTGCTTCCTGTTATTACTCACAAACTTCACCTTTTCTAGTTCTTCTGTATCATCTTCATATGGTGCTTCACAAACTCCATTTTTATGTGTTCCCCCACAAAAGTCACAACCAGTATGTTTCAATAATTTGACATGGGTCACTTGGGGTTGTATATTTATAGCTGCCATCCCCTTCTTTATCTCAGCGGCGATAACATCTTCTATCTATTTTGAGAGCAACCTGCCTGGAGCCAACCCAACATCCATAACATTCAATTCCAATATACTACTTGTTAACCCACCACCACTGTCATACAACATCATTTGTTCATTTGATGCCATGATCTCCATAATTCGAAGTGCTTTTGATGCGGTCTTGTAATTCAAAGAACCCCCTGCTGTAGCATCCAACATAATTCTAGTTTTAGGCCTCAAACCATTACACAATATTTGCATCTAGGCAGTGTCGTCATAAGCATGATTGGGACATTCTGCTAGTAAACTCTTGAACCTCCTATAAGTGTCATAAAGAGATTCTCCGTCTTTCTGTTTGTAACTGGAAATCTCTTGCCTCTTTCTAACGAACACAACTGGGGGAAAGTATTGTTCTAAGAACTTATCTTTCAAGGTCATCCCACGTGGTGATGCTACTAGCAGGAAAGGAGTTAAGTCACTCATTACCATTATCTTTCAATGACAATGGAAATCATCTCAATCTTTTTCATTCTTTAGAACAACCATCCACTTTAACTGTTTCACATAATTCAAAGAAGTTCGTGAGGTATCTATTGGCATCTTCGTTATATTTACCGGAAAAATGAATCTCCTTCAACTCTCGGAATAGAGAGGGACTCACTTCAAACTTATTAACTGTAACCGGTGTGTTATGAATAGTCAATCGAGCACGGTTTCTATTTCGATTCACATACTGATTGAGAGTACGTTCAGATGGTGGTGGATTAGCCATTTTCGCAAATATGAAGAAACCCCACAAATCCTCTTCTTCCACTACTAATTGTCTTTCCCTTTGTCTCCTTTCTCAAATCTCTTTTCGGTTTGCATTTGTAGTTTTTTTGAATTATGGGTCAAAGAAAAGTTCAGCTGAGGATTGGCCTTGCATACAAGGTTATACAAATTGTGAGTAATGAACAGATTTAAAATAAAAAATGATAAATAATTAAGTAGAAATTAAAGAGTGTTAAAACAAAAATTCTATTTTCAAAATTAAAAATAAAGTAAAAGCAAAAAATTTATTGCAGAGTAAAAAATTTCAATTAAGTAAATAAATTAAATTCAATAGTGATATGACAATCCCCGACAACGGCGGCAAAAACTTGATAGCGTTTTAGCAAGTGTATTGAATCATTGCAAGTAATAATAAAACGGTAGTATAAGTGTCGAACTCAAGGATTACGTTTTACTATCGAAATATATTTAATTACTAAAATTGAACAAAGAGTTCCCAAATTGATTAAAATAATATTTAAAATTAACAACATAAATAAAATTGGTCCTTTATAATAAGAAAAATATTAGGGATGAGTTTTACTTCGAATCCAACCTTGGTGTCTAATTTGACTTTAGTTACTGAATTCCTTTATTGAATTATTATCGAATTCTCTTTATTATTCTTGCCCTAATATCTTAGTGACAAAACCTTTAATTCCAAAGTAAATCCTAATTTCTTAGTGGATTTAAGATTAGAATTAAGCCTTACCGTACATGAATTCTCTTGTTAAACTATTGCCTTTGCAACTAATTTAATTGGTTTCATGACATGCATCTATCCCTAGACTACAAATTCATGAATTTCTCATCTCAAGCATACGTAAAGTCCACTTTCATTTCAAAATACAAATCGTAGAACTATTTAATATTCATCAAGCAATAAAAAGCATTAAGCACAGATATGAGAAAAATAATTCAATAAACTCATTCATATAACTATAAATCAAATCAGAAAAATAAGAGTTTCATCTTGTTACACTCATCCCTAGCAAATAGAGTTTAGTTACTCATGATAGAGATACAAAAGAGAGGGATTAAACAAGAATTACAAGAATGATTCACGAATGATTCTTGATAAAACTGCTCCTATGATGTTAGAAATGGTCGTCTTTGAGTTTTAATGTGTTTTGTTGCGCGTCTCGCGCTTCATGCATGAAATAGAAGGTCTTCAGCGCTGAAATGCGCTTCAGACGCACAACATCTTATGTTTGGCGTTTAGTGCATTATTATCCTATTTTAAGTCCAAATTTAGTTTCAGTGTCTTCTTTGAAGTTGTAGTTATGGATCTTAGCTTTCATTTTTACTTTGTTTGACTCCAATTGGACATCGACAACTCCAGATATGGCTGAAATACTTCACATAGGTCCTGTTGATTTCTCACCAAAATTAAGCATTGCCTTAAAACAAAGTAATAACAACATAAAACTACGAATTATCTCTACTTAATCAAGGAAATAAGAGCATAAACATTTCATTAAATCAAAGAACTAAAATTAACAAAATATATAAAGCAACATCCTTAAATTAACTAATGAATAAAAGATAACTAAGACTAAAAACAATAAAAAAAAAATATGTATATGACGAAGAGTCATTATTTATCAATAATAAATATTTATCTCGTACTTTTTATTTATATGATTTTATTTATATGATTTTATTTATTTATTGCTAACAAATTTTTATTTGTATTATTTTTATTCATTAATTATAAATATATATCCCATGTTTTTTTAAGTATTTATCAATAACAAAATTTTGTCTTGTGATTTTTTAAATTTAACAATGACAATTGAGTTTTATATTTTTCTTATGTTTTTTGAATACTCATTATACTCATTATACTTCTTCATCGATTATCGAACTGAAAATCTCAATTCGATTGCACCCTTCTCTTTCATTTGAATGCTCTATGGCTTTTAGAATATTGAATGTACCACAAAATCCATGTCTAGTACCACAAAATCCACTGAAAAAATGAACTTATCTACTTTGACCAATACATCTTCCACCACCCTATATGGGTGTTTCATTGAACGATCTGCAAACTGTAACGTCAGTTCTGTGTCTTTGACTCTTCCAATGCCTAACCTTTTGTATATGGAAAGGGGCATAATACTTACACTAGCCCCTACATCATATAGGGCTTTCCCAAAAGTTCTATCTACAATAGCGCAAGGAATAGAGAAGCTTCCAGGATCCTTGAGCTTAGGTGGAAATATCCTCTGTAGAATAACATTGCACTCTTCAGTAAGCATCATTGTTTCCTATGAATAGGTTAGGCATCAATAAGCATCATTGTTTCTGTACCACATGTTCTTCCTCCTTTTTAAGAGCGATATGCTCCTCAATTGATGCTGGGGTGACCATTTCCTCTGAATAGGTCGAAGTTGAAGTACTTCCACTTTGTTTACCTTTAGGTGGTACTTGTTCACTTACCTTGCCAATCCTTGTTGTCACTGCATTAACATTATTTCGTGGATTCCGAATTGTGTCACTAGGAAAATTTCCATGCGCTCTTTGTGCCATTTTTTGAGCAAGTTGACCCAGTGGGGTCTCTAGATTCTTTATTGATGCAGAGTGATTTTTCTGGATAGCTCTTGACTCTTCAATGAAAGAACTTGTACTTGTTACGAACTTTTCCATAGCAGTCTCCCAAGCAACTTTTCGAGGTGGGGATTGATTTGCTTGAGCTCTTTGTTGACCTTGAGATCCATTTTGTGGATCTCTCCAAGAAAAATTTGGATGATTTCTCCAGCCTGGGTTGTATGTACTAGAGTAGGGATTGTTCTGCTTCCCGTTATTACCCATGAACTTCACCTTTTCTAGTTCTTCTGTATCATCTTCATATGGTGCTTCACAAGATCCATTTTTATGTGTTCCCCCACAAAAGTCACAACCAGTATATTTCAATAATTTGACATGGGTCACTTGGGGTTGTATATTTATAGATGCAATCCCCTTCTTTATCTCAGCGACGATAACATCTTCTATCTATTTTGAGAGCAACCTTCCTGGAGCCAACCCAACATCCATAACATTCAATTCCAATATACTACTTGTTAACCCACCACCACTGTCATACAACATCATTTGTTCATTTGATGCCATGATCTCAATAATTCGGAGTGCTTTTGATGCAGTCTTGTAATTCAAAGAACCCCCTGCTGTAGCATCCAACATAATTCTAGTGTTAGGCCTCAAACCATTACATAATATTTGCATCTAGGCAGTGTCGTCATAAGCATGATTGGGACATTCTGCTAGTAAACTCTTGAACCTCCTATAATTGTCACAAAGAGATTCTCCGCCTTTCTGTTTGTAACTGGAAATCTTTTGCCTCTTTCTAATGAACACAACTGGGGGAAAGTATTGTTCTAAGAACTTATCTTTCAAGGTCATCCCACGTGGTGATGCTACTAGCAGGAAAGGAGTTAAGTCACTCATTACCATTATCTTTCAATGACAATGGAAATCATCTCAATCTTTTTCATTCTT
>JBBPBR010000003.1:53332288-53367771 GCA_037974775.1 Cicer pinnatifidum
ATGATAGTTATCCATTGTAAATCAATAGTTATAATAGAGAAGAGAGCAAAAACATTAAAAAAAAAAAAAGAAGTTGTTTGCAAAATTAAACATCAAGTTATGAATTAAAGTTCACATAAGCACTTAAATCAAATAGGTAGTGGATACAAAAGTAAAAAGAAAAGTTTCATCGAGTAGATAAGTAAATAGTACCTATAAACAATTGAAGAAAAATAAAAAATTTATATCCAAGATGCAAACAATGGAAGAAGAGCAGTGAGTGTCACCGACACTTGAAAAAACAATTTAGAATAAGAACAAAAACATTGAGAAGAACGAAAGAAAACCAATCATCACCATTATTTCGATAAATAGCATAAAAATATTATTTACTCTGCCTCTTTATACGTTGAGTATTTTTCTCTAGCCTCTTCAGGCTATTGTCCTTATTATCTTCGTCAACTTTCTATATTTTTCTCTAGCCTCTCCAAGTTGTCATCCTTAAAACCTTTGTAACCTTTCTGGCATCCTACATTTATCAGAGACAACTGAGACACATCATCGCTCTCAGCACTAGAGTCAACTGAAGCTTGTTTGCTTTTTCAGAGTAAACTGAATCTTGCAACATAAGAGATGTGTGTCACCAGACCTAGAATGTAGAGTAGAAGAGAAGTCTTGTTTTCTTTTCTCTTCGTCCGAACATCAGAGGATATATCTTATATTAGAACAAATACTTTGTCAGACTTGTCTTTGAACTACTTAATGCAATTTTTTTTTTACTATATTAAGACTTATAACTCCATTAGTAGGAGGCATACTTACATGTTTATTAAGTGATAATATTCTATGTGATTAAAGAACTTATATTAATTTCTCTAATTTACTTGTAATTTATGTTACCTTAAAATAAATGGTCATTGATATAACTCTTTGTCTTCTAATTTAATATGCACACTAAACACATACAATTAGACGATAATTGTTATTTATTTGTTTGTTTTTGCTATCATCAAAATATCAACCAAAAGATTGTAGATAAAACCAATTTTGTACTAACAATCTCTCATTTTTTGAAGATGACAAATAGCTATAAAATTAATCAACAATTTTCTTTCACAAAATAAGGTTTTTAAAAGAAAACTCCCCTTAAATGTAGTACTAAAATATTGTTTGACATATAATGATTGTTTGATCTTCTAAAAAAAACTTCCGAATCAATTTTAGGTTTCCCTATGAATTTGATAATTATGATTCTTTAAGTGTTTCAAACATTATAAAGTCATATTATTTTTGACACACGTGGGGTAAAATAACACCAAGATATCATGAAAAATATGCATACACATAATATACAATTACTTGTATTACTATAACTTCTACTTTTTCTCCCCTTTTTCACTATAAAAAAAGGATGAAATTATATATTTTATTGTAAGCCAAAAAATACACAAGGTTCACAAGAAGGATTAAAATATCGTCACGCCACGTATAGATGATTAGCATAAGCAAATTGTTTTACATGAAAGCATAAAGAAACAAAAGTAAAACAAAGTAACATTTCATTAAAAAGGAGGATCACGATTACAAAGAAGACACACAATAAAAATAACCATAGACAAAGGTTCTAGAGACATCTAAGGTCACATTTTAAGAGTTTAGCAGCTTTTTCCATTTGAGAGATGAGAAGGTCCAACTTGTAGTCGACTTCTTGCACAGCAATACGGGCTTCTAATTTTTTCAAGAAGAATTTCACTTATCATTGAGGCAACTTCAAATGGTGAGACTTCCCTCTTTTCTGGAGAGGAAGGTTAAGAAGCGTAAAATGATGAACACAACGAAAAACACATGGACAAATGTAGTACCTCAAATATGTCCAACTTATTAGAAATAATTCAAAAAATAATAATATCCATTTTTATTATAGTATATCAAATTTTGTGATTTGTATCTTCAAAATCATTAATACAAAAAAGGAAAATATCCATATAAAAAAGGAAATAAAAAATATAGCTAAAAATTAGGCTCATTTTGTCCAATCAAATTACAATTTTAAATTACAATTACAACGTTAAGCCAAATCAAATTATAGCCAAATCAAATTATAGACAAATCAAATTACAACCATAAATATTAATTTCATCATAAAAAATACAAGCAAATATTATATTAAAGATTAATTAGATGTGACAACTTTTTAATCTTTGAGTTGTTAGAACGCAAGTTGTACAACTTGATAATTCTAAAACTCTCTTTATTTATTTATTTATTATTTTTTAGTAAATTAATTTAAAACTGACTTTTAAAATTTGGTTAATTAGATGTGATATTTTTTTAATCTTTGAGTTATTAAGACATAAGTAGAACTATATAGTGGTTTTGAAACTCAATTTTAAAATCGAAAATAATATAAAATATTTTTAAGAGGATTAAATTAGATGTGACATCTTTTTTTTACTCCTCGAGTTTTTGAGACACGAGTTGTACAACTTGATCGTCTTAAAACTCGCATTTTTAAATAACTACTCAAATCAAGCAAACACTTTTTTTTTTGTCAAAATAATTTTTTTATATAACAAAATAAATTTTCTTTAAAAACAATCAATACATCTGCATTAACCAAGAACTACGTAACTTTGATTTCTCTATGGCATCGGGAGATACGTAGGAGCAAGATCACATTTTTGTCAAGCACATTAATAAAAATTTATTTTTTGTCATTTATTTGTTAAGTGAACATTTATTCGAAAATCATATTAAAAAAATAAAATAGTAATAATTGTTATTCATTTTTAATAATAAGGAGAAATAAATATACTTAAGTAAATATTAATCTTGCACAATTAATTATAGGTAACCGTATTTTAACGGATGTCGTAGGATGCTAATACCTTCCCTATGCATAATCGACTTCAGAACTCAAAATTTTGTTTCAAAGACCATTTTTGTTTCTTTCTATTTTTAAGGGTTTCCCAATATTTTCCCTATTTTAAAATAAATTTTGGTGGCGACTCCAATGAATTCGAGAAAAACTCGAAATTTTAGGTCGCGACAGTTGGCGACTCTATTGGGGACGAATGAGAGTCAAGCCTAGCAAATTAATTGAACATATTTTTTAAATTTTTCTTTTTTTTTTTCATTTTTTTTATTTTATTTTACGTGTTTATTATTTGTTAATAAGTATTATTTGTCATTATAATATTTATTAAGCTTGTAGATTATTTATTTATTTATCTATTTATTTATTTATTTATTATGCATATATGTTTTTTTATCATTATGGAGTTATTGAATCATACTTATTTCACATCCTACACTTTTACTAAGACACATACTTATGAGTGGAATCCTATACCCGGGTTTGAACAAAACTTAAGCTTAGTTCGAGATTGTGTAGTGATAGCCTTTTGAATGTATATCTTGTTTGGTTAGCATGAAGATCTCACCTAGAGTTTGATCTTGTTGAGGGCATTATCACTCCAAATATTTTAGCTATTGTTGTTGACAATATTCCAAAACAAGATTACTAACTCTAGGAACCCTGTTTATAACTATAGAATCACCCTTGTGAGAGTTTCACTACATAAGTCAATAGACCCTTTCATCATAAAAATACTCATATAAGCAAAAAAAAAATACCTCATACATTCATTCAAAATGTTATATATTCACAATAGTCATTATGCATAGTTGCATCCATATCTCATGACATTGTTTCTTTTGAAAAATGAATTGGCATTTTGCATCAATTTTCAGGATTGTTGGGGAATCATAAAGACCTTAGTCACGTGTTAAATTAAAGTGGACAATGGGATCAGAAAAAAGAAAAACTTTACTTTAAAAGTTCAAGCAATCTGATTTGAAAAGTTTAAGAGACATCAGCGATCAAATGAAAACTATGCAACGTGAGAGTTTCTTTCACAAATATAGGAAGATCCTAAATCTCTTGGCAATGAATACGCAAACATAGGCCCTCATGCCATTGACTCAGTATTATGACCCTCTCTTAAGATGTTTCACCTTTCAAGACTTTTAGTTGGCCCCGACATTAGAGGAATTTGAACGAATATTGGGTTACTCCCTAGAGAAAGGAAATGCTTATTGATATACTAGGCAACCACCGAGTTTGAGCACAATTACTGAAATGTTGAAAATCGACATAAGCGAGTTGACAAGTACAAAAGAGGAAAAATGAGCTATTCATGGTTTTTCAAGAAAATATTTAGAGCAAAAGTGTCAGGATTTAGCTGTTAAAAAAGAATGGAGTACTTTTATAGATGTTTTGGCTCCCATTATCTATGGTATTATTTTATTCCCACACCTTGATAATTTTGTAGATTTTGTTGCCATCAATGTCTTCTTAGCTTTTAACAAAAAAAAAAAAATAAGATCCAGTTCCCACGATTCTTACTGATGTATACTACTCTCTGCATATGCAACACGAGAAGAAAGGGGGAATAATTTTGTGTTGTATACCAGTGTTGTATACTTGGTTCATGTCTCATATGTTCAAGAAAGGGTATCATGTTGGAGTTAAAAGTAATCGTGAATGGGCTTAGAGTATAGCTAGCCTTATTGGGGACACAATTTCAAGGTATCATAATGAACAATGGGGGGATGAAGTAATATGTCAATGCGGAGATTTCCCAAATGTACCTTTCGTGAGAACCAAAGGATGTATTAATTACAATCCAATGGTAGCTCTAAGACAGCTTGGCTACCCTATGCTGGAGAAACTAGATGATAAGTCGTTAGAAGCTTTTGTTTTGCGCAATACTGGTATAGTAGACCCACCAATGTTGCAAAGGATAAGTCGAGCTTTGGAAATGGTCATTAGAAAAGGAAAAGTACTCGGATGCAGAAGTTGCAGCACAAAAGAACCCTATCAACAATGGATAAAGAACAGAGTCCAATAAATCAAGTTGCCTTTCCATAATACACCCTCGAGTGATCAGGAAATACTCGAACCTCCCCTTGTTGCCAATGAAGAAATAGAAGAACTCAAAGTATCATTGTTAAAATTTGAAGAGGAGAAAAAAGAGCTACAATTGAAGTTGAAAAAAGTCTCCCAAGTGAATGAGAATTTACGATTAGAAAACACATGTAAGAGTTAGTTTATTGAAATAAAAAACAAGAAACTTAAAATTGAAAATGAAAATAAACTTGACATATAAGATTGTCTTAGAGGTGCAAATGAAGAGTTAGATGTGTGAAAGCAAGAAAAGAATGCAGCTATCAAAAAGGCCTATATGTGGAAGCAGTTGTGGACAAAATCAGCAAGCTCTAAGAAGAAACATAAAAAAAGGAGTTTGAAGAGTTAAAGAAACAACTAAAAGAAATGGTAGCTGAGTACTAGAGTCAAGTAAGGAGTGAGAAGCAACACAGAAGAAATTGAAGAATTACTGTCAAAACATCAAGATGGACTAAGAACAGAAATGGAGAATTAGAGTGAGTTGAAAAATTACATTGATTACCGAGAAAAGATCTATAATGACCTAAAGGACGAAACCATATATTCGGAGGATGGTTTTATGATGTTGCTAGGTCAATTGAAGAATCAAGAGATCTATAACAAGTTGAAAGATAAAGGCAGACATTGGAAAGAATGCTTTTCAAAATTGGCAATGCTAGCTAATCAAGCAATCAAAAAAATTCCAAAGCATATAAGAGAAATTGATGCGGTAATGCATCCGCTCAATACTCCAGTCAAAGTCTACAAGTTCGTTGAATATTGCAAAAATTTGGTAGAAGAGTTGGAGGAGAAGATTAGTTGTCCTATTAAAAGAGAAGATTGAAAAACCACAATGTAGTTTTTAATTTAAATACAATGTACTTTTTTTCTCATCAATGAAGGATTTGTTATTTAGATTTCCGATCCCCATATTTCCTTCACTAATAATTCGTTCTTGTTAAAAAAATTACTTAAGGCTTATGATTCCCCAACATCCAACTATCATAATTATCTAATTGATTTCATCTTCATTCATATTTTAATGCATACTCATAGGCTTATGATTCCCGTGACATACAACCAATTGTTGCCTCGCCCACTCCAAAATTCAATGGTAGTCATCAAGGCCAATGAAACCTATGGAACCACTATTCCCGAAATGGTATAACCCAAACGCCAAACGTGAATACCATACAGGAGTCGTGGGGCATTTCATTGAAGATTGTCAAACCCTAAAATTTAAAGTGCAAGAACTGATTAATGCAAAATGGCTTACCTTTAAGGTAGTCGGTCCCAACATAGGGAATAAACCTTTATCGGGTCATAGAGCTACCATTGTCAATCTCATTGAAGAAGAGATAGACCAATATACAAAAGATGATCATGTATCGACTATATAGCCATCCATGGAAAATGATAGATCTTTCCCAAGACCATTGGAAATCCTTTATAGAAAAAGGAATCCTAAGGCAACTCATCGTGGGAAAAATGCAATAATTTTCCAAGCACCAACCTCTTTTTCCTTATGAAAATAACAAGGTGGTATGATGGATTTATGAAGTTACATCCCATTTAGTCAATCACCAATCAAGCGATAGCTCTAAACCTCAAGATACTGATATCACCAATATTGTAGGGATTGGTGGGATGACCCGGAGTGGTCGAGTATACGCTCCTAAACAACTTAGGAAAAATAAGGGTCATGGAAAAAAAAAAGGGAAATAAGTTGTGTATCATGCCACAAAAGGACCAGAAACTTGCAAAAAGACGGTGCATACAGAAAAAAGCTAACGAATTTTTGAAGTTTATAAAGCAAAGTGAGTATAAGGTGGTAGATCAACTAAATCAAACCCTTCCAAGATATATGTTCTTTCTTTGTTATTAAACTTTGAAGCGCATAGAAGGGAACTGATGAAAGTTTTAAACGAGGCCCATGTTACTCATGATATCACTATCGATTAGTTTCATGGAGTTTTTGGTAATATCACCGCCAGTAGCAAATTGAGTTTTAGCGATGTTGAATTACCAGCTAAGGGAATAGAGCATAATAAAGCACTAAACATCTCTATGAGGTGTCATGATCATATTCATGCACGAGTGATAGTTGGTAACGGTTCATCGTTAAATGTCATGCCGAAAGCAACACTATTAAAACTATTTGCTGATGTGGCTTATTTGAAGCCGAATGCTATGGTGGTGAAAGAGTTTGATGGATCCAGAAGACAAGTTGTTGGTTAGATTGACCTGCCAATTCATATCAGATCCCATAACTTTGGAATAACCTTCCAAGTGATGGATATTAAGCCATTGTACATTTTCCTTTTAGGGAGACCTTAGATTCACACTGTTGGAGCAATGACATCCACCCTTCATCAAAAGCTAAAGTTTAAAGTGAACAATAAGTTGGTGATAATATATGAGGAAGAAGATATGCTAGTGAGTCATTTATCTTCTATAAGCTACATTGAAGACACGGATGAAGCCATAGAGACTTCCTTCCAAGCATTAGAAATCGCCAATGTTGTCTTCATGGGTGAAGGATTTCGCTTAAAAGATCCAAAACTATCTACCACATCATTGAAGTCTATAAAATCCATGTTGGAAGGATGAGCTTTTGTTAAATTTAGGAAATTGATAGAAATACCAGAAAAGAAGGATAGGTACGGGTTGGGATATGTACCTACCAAAGTTGATCAAGAGAATGTTGTGAAGGAAAAAAGAGAAAGCAGGATGGCTCGTTGGGAAAATCGGGTACCAAATTCACAAAAGATTCGTATTTGTGACATTTACCAAATCTTTCAAATCACCGAAATAATATATGCTAATCAGGTGGCTGTTGCGGAAGAGAATCATGTTGATGATGATACCCTCAAATTGGTGTACTCTTGTCCTCCCAACTTCAATCTCAACAAGTGGAAGATAATCGAGTTTCCCGTGTTTGTTAATTCATGTTCAAAGTAATTGTGTATTTTAACTCATTTTGCTCTGCCCAAGGCTATAAGGATAACTAATAGGGCACATGTATTACAGTTCCATACTTATTATCAATAAATGCAATTTTGAATTATCCATTCGTATTTGTTTTTCTCTTTTCTTTTTTAGCAATCTTTATTCATATTTTCCTTTTTTTTTTCTTTTCCTCTTAATTTAATCAATGCATAGGTGAAAATGAACATGTTGACAATAACAACGCTAAAACCCATTCTTGTAATTTTGAACTCCTAATTAATCACGCTGATGAGGATTGTGAAGATGATTGTGAGCCTCCTCTAGAACTAGAAAGGTTAATTGAACAGGAAGCTAAGATAATCCAACCCTATCAAGAACATGTTGAGGTGATCAATTTAGGGATTGAACATGATAAGAAAGAAATTAAAATTGGTATGTCTATGAAAGAAAGTGAAAGAGAAAAGTTTGTTAAACTTTTATTTGATTATGTGGATGTCTTTGCATGGCCATATCAGGATATGCCTGGGATAGATACTAACATAGTTGAACACAAGCTACCACTCAAACCTGAATGTGCTCCAATTAAACAAAAATTGACGAGGATGAGGCCTGATATGTTACTTAAAATTAGAGAAGAGGTTAAGAAGCAATTTGATGTTGGTTTCTTAGCTGTAGCAAAATATCCTTAATGGGTTACTAATATTGTCCCAGTTCCAAAGAAAGATGGAAAGATTTGAATGTACGTTGATTATCGGGATTTAAATAAAGCTAGTCCTAAAGATGATTTTCCTTTGCCTCATATTGATGACCTAGTAGATAGCACTGCTCATTATTCTCTTTTCTCTTTCATGGATGGTTTCTCAAGGTATAATCAAATCAAGATGGCTCATGAAGGTATGGAGAAAATTACATTCATCACACAATGAGGGACTTTCTGTTATAAAGTGATGCCATTTGGATTGAAGAATGTCGGGGAAACCTATCAAAGAGCAAGGGTAATTTTGTTTCATGACATAATGCATAAGGAAATAGAGGTTTACGTGGACAATATGATTGCAAAATCTCATACCAAAGAAGACCATGTTGTTAACCTTCAAAAGTTGTTTGTGGGACTAAGGAAATTCAAACTCCGTTTAAACCCTGCTAAATGCACTTTTTGTGTAAGATTAGGCAAGAAGAGATAGAAGTGGACCCAGATAAAGTAAGAGCAATACAACAAATTCCCACTCCACGCACGGAAAAAGAAGTTCGTGCTTTTTGGGTAGATTGAATTACATTGCCAGGTTCATATTGCATCTCACCCCTCCATGCGAGCCAATTTTCAAGTTGTTGCACAAATACCAAAAGGTTGAATGGAATAAGAATTGTCAAAAAGCTTTCGAAAAGATTAAGCAGTACTTTTCAAAACCTCCAATCTTAGTCCCTCTAGTTCTTGGAAACCACTTATTATGTACTTAACAGTAATTGACGAGTCAATGGATTGTGTACTAGAGCAACATGATGAATTTGGTAAGAAAGAACATGTTATTTATTATTTGAGCAAAAATTTCACCAGTTGTGAAGAAAAAGTATTCATTACTTGAACGAACATGTTGCGCATTGGCATGGGCTACTCGTCGGTTGAGGCAATACATGTTATGTCATACAACTTAGTTGGTGTCTAAAATTAACCTTATTAAGTATATCTTTGAGAAACATGTTCTTACTGGAAGGATTTCCCGTTGGCAAATGTTGTTATCAGAATACGATATGGTATATGTTACACAAAAAGCTATGAAAGGAAGTGCCCTAGCAGAGTATTTGGCCCAATAACCTGTAAAATATTATGAATCAATGAAGTGTGAATTCACCGATTAAGGCACCATGACTTTATTTGAAGAGACTGAATCACCTGATAAAGAAAAATGGACGTTAGTGTTTGATGGTGCTTCTAATGAATTAGGGCATGGAATTGGAGCCATTTTGATTTCCCCAGAAGTTCACTCCATTTAAGGCTAGATTTTGTTTTGATTGCACAAACAATATTGCAGAATATGAGGAATGTGTCATGGGCATTAAAGCAGTCATTGGTGTATGGAGACTCATCTTTGGTCATCCATCAAACAAAAGGAGAGTGGGAAACTCTTCCAAATTGATTATGTATCATACACATATCAAAGAATTGGTAGAACACTTCGAGCATATCACTTTCACCATATTCCTCGAGAAGAAAACCAATTGACTGACGCCCTGGCCACATGGTCATCAATGTTCAAAATAAGCGTCGGTCAAGATGTTTCGGTCATAAAAATTCAACAAAAGGATAAGCCAACATATTGCTTATCAATAGAAGAAGAGTATGATGGCAAGCCATTGTTTTATGATATTAAATCATATGTTAAGAATAAAAAATACCCATTGGATATTTTAGAGAACGACAAGAGGTGTTTAAGGAGGTTGTCAATGAATTTCTTCTTAAATGGTGATGTGCTTTATAAGAGAAATCATGATATGGTTCTCTTTCGGAACCCATGCAAATGCACACGCAATGGCAAGAAAAATCATACGGCCTGACTACTATTGGTTGACCATGGAGTCTAATTGCTTTAGTTACGTAAAGAAATGTCATGAATGTCAAATCTATGCTAATAAGTACATTTACCACCCACCTCTTTGAACGTTTTAACATCACCATGGCCATTTTCAATATGGGGGATGGATGTTATTGGACTCATCGAGCTTAATGCTTCAAATGGGCATCGATTTATCCTAGTAGCTATTGATTATTTCACAAAATGGGTTAAATCTGCTTCTTATGCCAATGTGAAGAGAAATGTGGTTGTCAAATTCATCAAAAGAGAATTGATTTGTCGATATGGCTTGTCAAATAAGATAATCATTAATAATGCGACCAATCTGAATAATAAAATGATGAAGGAGTTGTGTGATAGTTTCAAAAGTCAGCATCATAATTCTTCGCCATATCGTCCAAAAATGAATGGGGTTGTAGAAGCAGCAAATAAGAATATCAAGAAGATCATAAAAAAGATGGTGGAGACATAAAAGGATTGGCATGAAATGCTTCCTTTTGCATTACATGGATATAAAACCTTTGTTCGTACCTCAACAGGGGAAATTCCTTTCTCATTGGTGTATGGAATGGAAGTAGTATTTCCCATTGAAGTTTAAATTATGTCAATCAGAGTCTTGATGGAAAAAAAAAAATTGGAAGAGGCTGAGTGGGTTCAATAACGATTTGACCAATTAAATCTCATAGAAGAAAAAAGAATGATAGCTCTATGCCACGACCAGTTATATAAAAAAAAAAGACTTTAAAAGGCATACGAGAAAAAAGATCGTCCTCAAGAGTTTCAAGAAGAGGACTTGGTGTAAAGAAAATATTGCCCATAAAAATAGATTCTAGTGGAAAATGGACCCCGAATTACGAAGGACCATATGTTGTGAAAAAAAGCTTTCTCTGGGGGAGCTCTAATACTCGCAGCAATGGATGGAGATGACCTTCCACTTCCAATAAATTCATATGCAGTCAAAACATATTATGCTTAAAAATGATTGAAAAAATGGGTTGGCTAGGTTGAAAACCTAAAAAGGCGATCTTTGCAAAAATTAGAGCATCCCGATGATTGGAAACTTGAAAGAGCGGTTCATGCAAAAGTTAGGGATAAAAAAAAATCAAGCGCTTCAAACTAGGGCGATTATTATTCTTGGAAGCTGACGATTAGGAGTCCAAAATTATAAGAATTACTAGCGTTTGTTATGTTCCCACCTAAAGTTAAACATACCCGTCCCGATATTGTAACCCTTACCTCAATTGTTTTGCTTTCAATGTAATGAATGTACATTTTCCAATATTGTCATTCGATGTTGTATGTTACACTCTTTATAAATCAATCCTATTTCAGTATTGATTGTTCTAGTGTTTCAAAATGTTATTTTATGATAATAAATGTTGCAATTTGAAATATGTGAAAATATAAAAGTATTTTAAATATTTTGACACTTGAAAAATATATACGTGGGAACTCGTTTGATCCTCAAGATATATGAGTGTGTGAAAAATAATAAGGAGGGTAGTCACTTTAAACAATGGATTGTGCTTCGCCTCGAAAAAGCGGTCACACGAGGCATATTGGAGTCGTCATGCAAAATAAGGTTGTTATCTCCATTCATCCATTGAATCTTGTGGGCGTAGAAGATAATAAGGATTGGGGAATCAAAGAAATGAACAAGAATTGATCATTAATTCATGACACACATAAATCATTCATAATTTACTCACACTCACATGATACATGCATCTTCATTCACACTTTACCTATACTCAACAACCCTGCATAATGCATAACACGCGCATGAATCATTCATACCTTATATTTATGCTTGACAACCATTAACGTTCGAATTGCAAGTATTACATCATATTCTCCCTTTTTATCTACCTTTAAGATGAGACCAACTATCTTTGTTCATTTATGTCGATTTACGCATCGGTAACCAATCTGAAGACGATCAATTTCATTTTTGTCGATCTACACATCAGTAACCAATCTGAAGATGATCATTTTCATTTCTGTCGATCTACACATCGGTAACCAATCCGAAGATGATCACTTTCATTTATGTCGATCAATGCATCGATAACCAATCCGAAGACAATCACTTTCATTTTTGTTGATCTACACACCTATAACCAATTCGAAGACAATTATTTTTTTACTTCTATGGATTTACACATCAGTTAACCATCTGAAGACGATCACTTTCGTTTTTGTCGATCTACCCATTGGTAACCAATCCAAAGATGATCATTTTTATTTCTATGGATTTATGCATCGGTAAACAATCTGAAGACGATTATTTTCACTCATGTCAATCTACGCATCGGTAATCAATTCGAAGACGATCGTTTTGCACATTTCAAAAAAAATTGATCATTCCCAATTTAACATTTCAGGGGCACTTTAATACATGCGTTTTGTTATTGGAAAAAATTTAGGTCCTTATATTTACTTATCTTTTACTTGATAATATGAAAATTAAAACCATTGTTATTCATATTTTCATATTTTTCATATTTTTCATATTTTTCAAGTAAAATATAATTAAATAGGGGCAGTTGTACTACCCCAATGTTGTCAACCTTATTAGAAATAATTCAAAAAGTAATAATATTCATTTTTATTATAATATATCAAATTTTGTGATTTGTATCTTCATAGTCATAAATACAAAAAATGAAAATATATATGTAAAAACACATTCTTATAAGTCAAAGAGATGATATGTAAGTAATAAAAGTCAACTATCTTTTCCCTTAGCCATGGTACACATTATACATAGCAAAGAGGCAAACTTTTGAGTTTAAAAAAAACTAACAGACAAATTAAAGCTGCAAATAAAAAAAGCTCAGCAAATGAACAGATAGAAACAAACATAAGCTAAAACCATAAATGCATCAGATGTACAGAAAAAAAACGCGAATGATGAGCAAAAGAAAAATAAGCATCAAACAAGGAAATGGAAAGCTCAAACTCAAACAGTGGCACAGACAAAGAAAGCAACAAGACAAGTTAAAAAAAACTCTATAAATACATCTTTATTGATCTTTTAAAGGGATCTGAAATTAACACTACTGATATAAAAAAACGTATAAAAAAAGGAGAAGAGGAAGAAATCAGAGATATCAGTAAAAAACAACAAATAGAAAACGCAAATGTATCTTTGTTTTTTTTGTACAATAAATTTGTTTCTTTATCTTCACCATACAACTATTTTGTTTAAAAATTATAGGTTTTTTTTTTATTTATTTGTAAGAGTCAAGATTAATGAACGAAACATATAAAAATAAGATTAAAATTTTGAACCTGTGATGATGTCGTCCTTGCCGTCACCAATGTCGCTGTCGTCGTCTGATATGATCCTGTTATCGCCTTTGTCGCTGTCGTAGTCATTTCTTCGTTCTTCTTCGTTTTCGTTTCTTTTTTGTTGCCCAACCACTGAGTTTTGAGTTTTTGTGGTCGCCTCCCTTAGGAAATGTGGTCGTCTCCTTAAGTTGAAATTAAGGTTTTCAGATTGATGTTTCAACCTTCTTTTGTTAAGTTGGGTTTGGGCTCTAATCATAATTTGTTTTTTAAGTTAAGTTGGGCCCATGTTCTAATAACAAAAAACAAAAATATGTCCAAGCTCAACCCATTTAAACCTATTTATTTTATTTTATTTTTTAAAAAAGGGGTTAGTTTCCTTCGTAACTAAATATCAATTTTATCATAAAAAATACAAAAAAATATTATATTAAAGATTAATTAGATGTGACATATTTTTAATCTTTGAGTTGTTAGAACACAAGTAGTACAATTTGATAATTCTAAAACTCTCTTTATTTATTTATTTATTTATTTATTATATTTTAATAAATTAATATAAAATTGACTTTTAAAATTTGATTAATTAGATGTGAGATTTTTTTAATCTTTGAGTTGTTAAGACATAAGTCGAACTATTTGGTGGTTTTGAAACTCAATTTTAAAATAAAAAATAACATAAAATATTTTTAAGAGAATCAAGTTATATGTGACATCTTTATTTTACTCCTTGAGTTTTTGAGACACGTGTTGTACAACTTGATAGTAATTAAAGTCGCATTTTTAAACAACTACTCAAATCAAGCAAACTCTTTTTTTGTCAAAATATTTTTTTACATAACCAAATAATTTTCTTTAAAAACAATCAATACATCCGCACTAACCAAGAACTATGTAGCTTTGATTTCTCCATGGCACCGGGAGATACGTAGGAGCAGGATCACATTCTTGTCAAGCACATTAATAAAAATTTATTTTTGGTCCTTTATTTGTTAAGCACACATTTATTCCAAAATCATATTAAAAAAAAGAAAATAGTAATAATTGTTATTCATATTTAACAATAAGGAGAAATAAATATACTTAAGTTAATATTAATCTTGCACAATTAATTATAGATAACCGTATTTTAACGAATGTCGTACGATGCTAATACCTTCTCTACGCATAATCGACCCCCGAACATGTTGACGTTTATACTTAAGTTAATATTAATCTTGCACAATTAATTATGTTGACGTTTTTTTTAGAGTACAATGTAAGAAGAGGATTATTTAGGAAGATGGAGAGTTAATAAAGAAAAATATATATAATTGGTTTTTCCTAGAGGGTTTTAGGTTTAAGATGTTTTGATGAAAAGAAATTTGGTTTGGTAGAGAAAAACTTATATCGAAAATGATGATTTTGAAAACAACACTAGAAGAGATAGAGGTTTAAATAAGCATTGAATAAAGATTAAAAAACATAGATGTTAACGAGAGTGAACAAGGAAGAATTTTCAAAATGGTCACAGGCGATAAGAACAAGGACATGACAACATGGATCTAGATAGAAGAGACAACATAGACACACCACAGGACAAAAAGGAAAACACAAGCATGCAAAAGAAAAGCATATACGGTAAGACAAACAATTTTCTTCAATTGATAAAACTCTTGGAAACTTACAATAATGAAGTTTCAAAAGTTGTGTTGAAAATTGCCCCATATAATTCCAAGTATCCTTCACATCAAATTCAAAAAGAGCTCTTCAATATTCTTTCTAGTAGGGTGAGAAAACATATTTGTGAAGAAATTGGTGATTCCAAATTTTGCATCGTTGTAGATGAAGCTCGTGATGAATCACAAAAGGAACAAATGTCTCTTGTGTTAAGATTTGTTGACAAAGTTGGTTTAATACAAGAATGATTGTTTTTTGTTGCACACGTTAAAGACAATACATCTTTAACTCTAAAAGAAGAAGTATGTGATATACTTTCTCAACATAAGGAACAGTTTACAAGCACTATTTATGAAATATTGTCCTTATGCATATTATGTCCATTTTTTTGCTCATCGATTGCAACTTACTTTGGTTACTACATCAAGAGAAGTTGTTCCAATTCATAAATATTTTGAGAAGCTAACTTTTGTTGTTAATGTTGTTTGTTCTTATACTAAGTGTCATGATGAGTTACAAGCTGCTCAATTAGAGGAAATTGCACATTTGTTAGAAATTGATGAGATTGTAACTCGAAAAGGTACAAATCAAATTGGTACTTTGGAACGAGCTAGGGATACTCGTTAGGGGTCACATTTCTCTTCTAATTGTATATTGATAAATACGTATGAGGGAACTTGTATTGTTTAAAAAGAAATTACAAATGAAAGAGCAAGTTATTCTACAAGTAAGGATGCTAATAGTGCTTATAATTATTTGAAGGCGTTTGATTTTATATTTATCTTGCATTTGATGAAAGACATTATGGGGATAATTGATATACTTTGTCAAGCCTTACAACAACAATCTCAGGATACAGTTAATGTCATGTATTTGGTTTGAACAACAAAGTTTCTTATTCAAGTCTTGAGAGAAGATAGTGATGTAGCTAAATATCACTAGAAGGGGGGTGGAATAGGGATTTTGATGTTAAAAATAATTTTCAAGTGTTTTTAAAACTATCCTCTCGTAGAGGATCGCAAACCCGAGGATGGTTTTTCAAACCTTCAAATTTGAGCTGAGTTAAAGAGTGAGAGAAAAATATGAGAATGACACACACAATTTTTATACTGGTTCACCCAACGAAGTCTACATTCAGTCCTCACACACTTGTGAGATTTCACTAATGTTTAAACAGATCAACCTCTCACTGAGGATGATTACAATTTGTTTATTCTTTAGCCTCACCAAGCTTACAATCAAGTTTTAACTATTTCCAAGTGTATCTCACGTGGAAATTACATAGTGATATGAGAGTGATTGATTCTAAATACTTTCTGAAAGGATTTACAAAGATCTAATGTAGGATTAAAGAAAGTATAAAGAGAGGATGGGTATTGCTCTTGATAGCTTTAAGATATTTGATCTTTTTAAGCAATATTGTTGTGTATTTGATGATGAAGAGCTTGATGCCTTTTATAGACGTCTTATGATGATCCTTCCATGTGTCAAGCTCTTTATGACCGTTGGAGTTCATTACAAAAATCCAAGGTCATTCATCATATTTACAGAACTGACATCCAGCTGTCCTTGGATTGGCTGAGTCCATCCTCGCGCAAGAGGATCATCTTCCTTGGAACTTGATCTTGAGTTGTCCTTTGCTTTTCTCATTCTTCAAAACATGTAAGACTGTTTCTTTGACTTTGTGAGCTACAGCCTTTCAGAAAGTTGAAGGACTAGGTTGATTTCAACTTTTGAGAGTGATGTTGACAATAGAGAGCCCTCTTCTTACATAGGACTGCCATCCTCTTATACGAGGTTCAGATCTACTTTTACCATAACATGTGAAGGCTTTTTATTTTTGGCTTGTTTGTTGTTGCCTTTCTTTGGATTGACTTCTTCATTGTTTTCATTCATACAAGGATGATAAATAGGTCTGATTTTAGCCTTTGCACATGTTAGATGGGTTGCTTTCAAATTTATAGAACCGTCCTTCAGCCTAGCACAATCATCCTCTTGTCTAGATCTGGTATCCTCGTGCCTATTCCACTAGCCTTCTAACTTCTTTATTTCAAATGCTTTATTTATTCATTCTTTGAAACTGTTGTGCATTTCTTTAATAAATAAAAACATTTGTTCTTGTGAGGACAAGTATTGTGTAGATTTGAAGCTTCATCCTCTTCACGAGGCCATCCTCAGGAATTTCTATCCTCTAGATTTGTATCAGATTTTTCTGCTTTTTGCCTTAATGATTAATAACCTGTTTTCTTATATGAATTCACTCAAAAGTACAGATTAGTCATTAACCACAATCATAATCTTTTACAATTTTGTTATCATGAAACCATTAGAGAGATTTTGTCTCAACAGATGGTTGTGATGCATTATTTACTAAAAGTGAAGACTTTTTGTGAAAAACATGATATTGAAATTCCTAATCTCAACGATGTTCATTCAACAACAAGATTTGGACGTTCTCGTCATCAACAAGGTCAGGTTACAATAGAGCATTATTTTAGAGTTGAAATATTTTTTACTGCCATTGATCAACAATTACAAGAGTTGAATAAAAGATTTAGTGAGTAAGCATTGAATTTATTAACTCTAAGTTGTGCTTTGACTCCTAAGGATAATTATTAAGCTTTTAACATTGAAAATTTTTGCACTCTAGTTGAGAAATATTACCCTATGGATTTCAATATGCAAGAGAAGATTAATTTGAAATTTTAACTCTGACATTTCTTGGTTGATGCTCGTCAAGATTTAAATTTGAAGAACTTATCAACTATCCATGAATTATGCTCATGTTTGGTTGCAACTAAAAAGACACAAAATTTCTACTTGATTGATAGACTACTTCGTCTTATCGTAACTTTTCTGGTTTCTACTGTCACAACTGAAATATCTTATTCAGCAATGAAAATTATTAAGTCTAGGTTAAAAAACAAGAAGGAAGCTGAATTTTAGGGAGATAACATGATTGTTTATATTGAAAGAGAAATTGCTACAAGTATTAGTTCTGAGTCTATTATTGATGATTTCAAGTTAATTAAAGAGCGAAAACATTACTTTAAGGTATTCTTATGTCATGTAGTTTAATTATTTGATACTTCACTTTGTGATTATTATAACTTTATTTTTTGCTATATAATATTATTTACATATTTAATTTATACATATTATAATTTTATGTCAGTCATCCCAAACTTTTTAGTTAAGCTCCGTCACTGACTCTTGTGCAGTCCTGAGTCTAGATTATCACATGCCTTTTCTAAGTCTCTATTGCATCAGGGAATTTTCTTAAAAAGAAAATTTCTTTTTAATGTTATTGTCTCAAATTCTAGTTCCAAAAGCCACGTATTCTCAAACTTAAAAATATTATTACTCCTTATGGATCACACATTAAAACTGTTGGATAATGATTCGACATGGTTGCTAGAGTGTATGTGGGTTGGGTTGGGTCGGTTTTGACAAAATCTGATATCCGACCCAATGAATTATCTTTGGGTTGGGTTAAGTTCTAAACCTGTATTTTTTTCATTTAATCCGACCCGTCAAGAACGGGTTGAGTTGGCGGGTTATACATAAATAATAATCTGTTTTTTATTTTACGGGAAATTATATTGAATGAAAATATATTTAATACTTAAATGTCTCAAAAACTATAAAATTTCAATCACATCATTCATTTTTTTTAAAAAGTCGTCAACCTCCCACAAAAGAAAAACATAAATAAATTCAACAACAATAAATCAATAAAATATGAAAATTCATCAATTTTAAACAATGTCAACTTCAAGTACAAACACTTAACAAGTTCTTCAAAGTATGGAAGGAAATTTTTTTTAAAAAAATATATAACTAATTACTGGATTGGATGTATAGATCAACTGATTCAAATTGTTAACCCATTATCCGACCTAAATATAAGCGGATTTCAATGGATTGGATTGAATCGAATCCAAAATTGACCGAATACAAATAAAAATCAAATTGAATTGAATGTTCGGGTCCGTGGGTCGACCTGCACTCATGCAATTTAGGTTGCCACTATATTATGAACACAAGCTATTGGAAATAAATTAAGCCAAATTGCATTAGCCATAGCTCGATCAATTTTTTCTTCGAGTGGATGATCGGTACCTAAACTTTTGAGGCACATAAAAGCATACCTACAAAAGAAAAAAAAAAGTAATGTTTCTCATATTGCAAAAAACTACTTATTGCTAAAATATAATATTATTTACATTTAATTCATATTTCTTTATTCTTATCAATTATAACTTATATATGTACAATTAACTATATCTTTTTATTATTATAAACATTTATACTAAGGTTATAGTTATAATTATTTTAAAGTATTATTAATTTTTTAATAAAATATATCTGTAAAAACATAATAATTTAAAATCTATTAATAAACAATTTAACAAAATCATTCAAATTTTTATTCATTACTTATCAACAATATCCATCATCATATAATAATTTATAAATATATAAATTAGATTAAAAAAAATTATTAAATGTATATTTGATTCATCATAATTAACTTCGAAACTCAAATTGAGAACAAAAGTTACCATGTCTTAGTTTTATTTTTTTGCTTTTTTATTTTTTATTTTTTTAAAATCCAAATGAAAACTAACAAAAATCATAAACCAATTAAAATGAAGAACTGAAATGAGAAGACGGAACCCTAACCCACCGTCACCTGTCGCCGCCGCCAATAACAGCTACATTCACTGCCTTTGCGAATTAAAGCTTCGTCGCGTAGCAGCAACGTCGTGAAGGAAACCTCGCAGCGAATAGCAGCGTATCGCCACCCTTCGTCGTCGCCATCGCCGTCGTGTGCAGTGTATCCGTCGAAGTGAAGGAACAAGGTACAGTGTCTTTTTCCATTAGCCGTGTTTGTTTACCATAATGTAGTCAATTTATTCCTACTCATAATTGGTAATATGCGTTTGACTGTTTTGCTGCATATTTTAGGTTTTTGTTTTTGATTTGTTTTTCAATTTTTTTTCAACAATTTTCTGATAGAGACTAATTAAATTTTTTCTTGTTTTTTAACTTTTGTTGGGTTAATCATTCTCTGCATATTTCGTTACTTTGGTTTTTGTTGTTGATTTACTTATTTGCTAGCTATACTTAGTTATATTCAAATTTGATTATTGCATTTGTTTCTACTAAGGAGGAGAAAAGCAATAGATTTTCATGTTAAGCTTGGGAAACTTAGCCGTTACTGTAGTGTTTTCTTGATGATAAATATTTGTTTTCTAGTCATTTCTCTGGTTTTGTTGTTGATTTGCCAATTGAAGTTTTGTTTATTGAATTGCTGCATAATTAGGCTCTGTTTAATAGAATTTTCAGCATAATTTGTTTATTGAATTTGTGATAAAGAAAAGGAGAATTAATAGTCAATTTGAAGCAATTGGAAGAGGTTCTTGGCGATACATTTGAGTTTCTTGATATTGCTTTTAGTCCGTTCTATAAATGGTTTTCTACTTTCATAATATTGCATTTTGTTTAGGAAATGTCCATAATGTTACATAGTTTTATTACTAATAATGTACTAATTTTGCTATTTGTTTGCACTAAACCTCCAATTTGGCCTCCCTTGACGATGTCGTTTAGTTGTCATCTCCAATTTGCCATTTGTTTGTACTAAACTTCCGATCTGTAGAGGAAATAAGAAAGAAGAAGAAAATGCAGCAAAGAAAATCATCATTGGGAAGACCTTCTGGAACCGATGGCTCTGATTATTCCTATCGTATGGTAGTTGATTCAAGTAAGTTCTATTCTCCATTCCTAGTCACTTTCATAAAACGTTGATTTTATTGATTTTGTATATTTTAATTCAATTCTGCATAGCTGATGTCTGTTCTTTGTCGTTTTTCCAATTAGGGTATCAACTTGTTGCAAAGGGGAAGAAATGCCTCTCTCTGCGATTCATTATTGAGGTACCCTGGATTTTATTTATTTATTGTTTTATAATTATTGGAAGAGAATAAAGGCACTGATTTTACAGTGTTAAACAACTTTACATTGTTGTCTAATCATAACTCACCATGGCAACAAGTAGTTAGTTAACAGCCTTTGATTTAAATTTTTTTTAATATGATGTGGCATATTGAATGATTATGATCGAACGACAGTGTAAAATTGTTTTACACTGGTATAGTGGTTAGCGCTATGATTGATCGCAATGTCGAAATTTAGAGAAACAATTCAAGAAATTTATGCCATACACATAAAAGTTACTCTTGTCACTATTATAAGAAAAAACAATGCATCAAATTTTGGTCACTAGACTCACTATTATAAGCAAAAGTAATTACTTTTGAATCATTTAAATGAATTTCTTAATAACCTTAAAAGTAGTTTTTGTTGTTTATAATAGTGACAGGAGGGAGTAAAGAATAAAGGAGAACACAATATTCAAATCTAATCTAAAAGCAAATAAATAGTTCTGTCTTGTGATATTCTTAACTTTCTAAATGTTGTCTTTTTGCTTGTTTGATGTTCATATAGCCATATACTCCCTCTGGCCTGATTTATAAGCAAATTTTACTATTTGCACACTTATGAAGGAGTCTTGATTTTATGTAAAAATGAGTTGGTGTGAGCAAAATAACTCCAACCAAGTAATTAACTCTATTTTGTTATCACCACACTTACAATAAATTCAACCCTTAAAGAAAGTAAAATTGGAGTGGGAGTATTAATATAGGTACTATGTGATTGGATTACCTTTATATATTCCACCAAAAATTTCTAGGGAGAAGTAGGAGTAGTATTACTATTGGTACTGATAGTAGTATGTGATTGAAGTGCCTTTAATATTTCTCAAAAGAATTTGGTGGCAAATGAAGACATTTATATTAAGGAAATGAAAAAAAAAAATGAAATAAGTATACTGACGGAGTACTACAGTTTCATATGTTCAAACAAAATATTAAAAAAAAAAATTAAATTAGAACAGTTTGGAAAATAAATTTACAGGGAGGTTGATACAGGTTGGAATTGGTACAAGTTCCGTGAGAAATTGTATCTCAGGACAAAAAAAGTAAAGTTAATAATTATGAGAGTAGTAAATATTAGTTGAATTTGGATTAAGGGTTATTTTTGGAATAAATGTATTAAATAGAGTTGAATTTGTTTACTTTTGCTTATGTATTTGAGGCCAAAAAATTATGAAGAAAGTTATTTATAAATAAGGCCGGAGGAGTAATAATATTACTTTTGGCCTTTTGAAATTATTAAGACAAATACTGAATCTGTATGCTTTAACTGCTGCTGCTGCTGCTGCTGCCGCCGCCATCTTTATTTTTGTCTGATGTAGATTTGAAACTCAAAATTGTAAACTGCAGGCTTTGTTTCTGTTTATAGGAGTGATATTTGCATTTTTACCAGGAACAAAAGGGGTTACGCCAAATACAGTTGCCCTTTCTTCTGTTATTGCTAGTATTGTTTTGTTGATCATTGCGGATATAGGTAGCTAAACCTTGAGTTCCTTAATTTCCTTCATTTTATCATTTTATCGAGTTTTTAATTTATACCTATTAAATGAGCTGTCACTGCAAATTTTGTGAGGAAGGTAGAAGACGAAGCCAGACAAGTTTGTTGAGATTATATGCCTTCGTATCATCCATAGCAATGCTTCTCTTGGTTGCTTCCCTTGCAAACCAGTATTCTCTGCTGAAGGTAAATATGCCAATCTTTAATTGAAGTTTTATAGGAAAAATCTTCATAAACTGTCATGAGAAAACTGACTTCTAAGAAGCAATCGTCTGAAATGAATTTCCAGTGTGATTTTGAAGTTGTTAACTAATTATGGTTTTATAATTTTATTTTTCTTGACTATTATAATTCTTATTCTTACTGTCTAATTTCTATTAGTATTTTGAATTTTTTGGGTGTAAACGGGTATCCTCCACGCGCAATTGTGGATGGAGACTAATCATTCGAGCCTTGTGCGATCCAAATGGGTGGAAAACTCTTCCTAAAAGTTTTAAAGTTGCAGTATGCCCAAACTCGGGTTCGAACCTGAGACCTTGTTAAGCTAGAAAAGACTCATGCCATCTCATCTAAGCGCTGATGAGTTAGTACTTTGAATTTTGGTTTTTATTTAATCTTAGGGGTTTAAGTTGAGTTTGCGTTATTTTAATAGAACATACTTGGTAGCTATACTTCTGTTCGAATTTGGACTTTGAGCTACCTACTTAAAGAGCCAAGTGGTCACTCGTTCTTCAGTGTTCAGTTTAGATTTGTGTGTTAAGTATCTATTTTACTTCCTTTTGGGTTCCTTTGTCTCTTGCTCTTCTGTTGTCTAAGCCTTTTATTCTAGTTATTTACGAGAGTAAAAAATGAAGTGTTTGAAACTCCTTGCATTAAAGCTTTCTTTTACATGATACGAGATAAATAATGTGTTTTGATTTGCCTTTTCCTCTCTAAACTGTACGTCGCATTTTAAGAACCCGAATCCCACGAAGGCACAGTAGATATTATAGCATAAACGTGCAATTGTATTACTGATGATGAGTACATCAGTACAAGGAATGTATTGCAGTAGCATATGTCTATATACACAGTTCATGGTGTGAAAAATCATTTTGAATCACAGGTTTTCTTATGGAGATGTCTTCATTGTATTTACATTATGCATATTGCATATGCATATAAATATGAAGTGCATTTGTTACCGAAGTTTATGGTTGATAGCTGACTTTGTCCTTAGAAATGCCCTTATGATTTTATGGAATCTCTTCTGTAGGCTATCCAGTATTTTAGTCATCGAGGAACTAGGGGTTATGATGTTGATTTTCCTAGTCTTCAAACTGGTAAGGTTTCTTTTCAAATTCTAAATATTTTACTCGTGCAAATTTGTGTTATAATCGGATAATTTGTGTATAAACTGGCTTTCCGCCATGCAGGTTTGTTGATTTATATACTCACTTTATCTTTGTTCAAGATCAGTAATATCAAAGCAGTCGTGATCCTTCTTTTTAACATGACGCCTCCCAAGAAAGCCTCTTAACCCCTGATTGATTTCTTTTCTCATTTATCTTTCAATATAGATTGATCTGTATGAATGTATCTTATATGAGAGATTAATGGAAGCTCACTTAAGCTGTTGTAGAATTTTGTGCGATCTTTTGTTTTTATAATTTTGACGAATTGTTTTATTTTGGAATTATTATTGTCTAGAGTCTAGGGAGGTCCCCTTGAAGTGGAGACCATCATTTTTTTTTTTATTAAATGGAGACCATCGTTTTCTGCATTTCGTTGGTGATGAAAATAAATATTGCGCTAAATTATATTTTTGATCTCTTAAGTTTGTTTTAGTTTTTATTTTGGTTATTTAAATTTTGTTTGTTTTATTTTGATCATTTAAGTTACATACATTAAACATTTTGGTTTCTTATATAACATGCTATACATTTTGGTCTAATAGTGTGTAGCATTGTAATTTAAGGAATTAAAATATTTAATTTTTGTAACTAAAGAGATCAAAACTTTATTGTTTATAACTTAAGGGGCTGAAATAAAAGAAAAATTACTTGAAGGACTAAATTATTTAACTGTTGTAACTTAAAAGACTAAAATGAAATGAACAAAGTTTAAAGGATTAAAATGAAATACAAAAATAATTAAAGGAGCAAAAGTGTATTTTAAATCAGATGATACTAGTAATATTTGGAAGCTCATTGTTGGTAATGGAACTTGCTGGATTGCATTTTTTTTTCACCAAAACGGTTCTTTGCAATTGTTGAACACCTAATGTGACATAAATTGTTTGAATAAATGTGAAACAAATTTTTTATTTATAAAAAAAAATGCTTATTTATTTAAATTGGTAGAAATTATTGTAGTTAATTCATAATTATGTTTAGTTGTGTGGTAATGAAGAATGGATTACTGGAACTGTTCGATGCAAACCAAAGACTATAGTACTCAAGTCTTCAATTTCAAAAAATAGGACTTTCAAAGCCAACATCAAGAATGCAAAGGTCAATTGTTTCTCAGCTACAATGGCTAATCAAAAGGATCAACTATGTCATCTAAGATTTGGTCATCTAAACTTTAGAAGTTTAAATCAATAAGTCTCTAAAAATTTGGTTATAGGACTTCCAAAGATTGTTGAGAATCTAAACTTTAGAAGTTTAAATCATTTAGCTTCGAAAAATTTGGTTATAGGACTTCCAAAGATTGTTGAGCTTAAGAAGGTTTGTGATGTATGCTTTGCTGGAAAACAATCAAGGAAGGCTTTTAGTTCCCATGTACCAATGAGGTCAAATGAATTGTTGAATGTGATTCACTTTGACATATGTTTTCCATTTGAAGTATGAGTGTATAGAGGTTGGATTGTTTTTGGTCAAATTTGATATCAAACTCGAAACAAACCAATCATATTATGTACGGGTTGATTGGTTGGGTTCCCGAGTAGTAAAGAAAAAATAACTTTTATTTTAAAAAAATATAATTAATTTTAAATACTTGAACATTTCTAAAATAATAAAACTCTATCACAACATATCAGAATACATAAAATACATGCACAAACACAACAAATAATTAAATCATTTAAATTTACAACAAATTCGCAAATATAATCCAATAACTAAATTTTAACTATACATCAATAATAAAAAAAATGGATTGAGTTTGTGGGTTCAAAATGTTAATTTTGTTACCTAAACGAACATCATGAGGTTTAAATAGATTAGTTCGGGTTAGACTTGAGCTTAATGAGTTGGTTCAAAATGCGGATTGGATTAGTTTGGGTGATCGGGTTCATGTATTTGCCTGTAGAACATTCCTAATTTGAAGTACTCTAGGAAGAAACCAATACTTTATTTCATTTGTTGATGAGTTCATTAGAAATTTTTTATTATTTCATTTAAAGACTAAATGTGAAGCTTCAAATGTCTTAAAAAAATTCAAGACTATAGCTGAAAAGCAAAGTGGAAAGATCGTTAAAGTTTAAGAATTGATGGTGGGAGAGACTACAACTCTAGAGATTTTAGGATTTAAGTGGGAATAATGGAATAATTCAAGGGGTAATAGCTCCTTACACACCTCGACATAATGGTTCGGCAGAAAGGAGGAATAAAATTGTTGCTAAGATGGCTAGGAGCTTGATGAAACATAAGAATTTGCCTCATGTGTTATGGGAGGAAGCAGTCAGTGCAACCACTTATGTGCTCAATAGTCAATAGGAGTCCAACTAAAAGATTAAACCTGAAGGTTTCTGAAGACATCTGGACAGGAAGAAAACCATCAGTGGCACATATCACATGATATTTGGTTCCTTGTGTTACAAGCATGTGCCAGATGAAAGAAGAAAGCAGTTGCAGGACACGAGAAAGCCTATGGTGTTGATTGGTTATCATGAAACAGGTGCATGTAGGCTCTATGAACCTATTGTTAAGACAATCTGCATTAATAGAGACGTTGTTATTAGTGAGCATGAAGAACGGAGTTGGGATGACGCGAGTAGAATTCGTCAAGGAGTGTCAAAGGTTCCTAACAGAATTGGTTCATAGGAGGCAGTTGGACGACGTGATGAAGCTGAACTAGTTCAGAATGCTAAAACATCATTAAGACTAAGACAACAGATAGTGAGACTGGATGACTATGAAACCATACATGATAATGATATTGACTCAGATGGCGAAAGACACCACAATAGAAGTGTTTATGTGATTTATAAGTCGAGAAGGCGCCACAACCTGTTATGGAGGTTCCGGTTGACAAGTCGAAGGAGTGCACTATGGAAAGCTGATAAGCTCTAGAGACGGTCCAAGAATCCAAAGAGAATAAACTGTCAAAAAGGCTTATGCATATAATTTTTTTTCCCCAAAAATTCTGTAGTACGTAGATATTTATAGTTTTATAATAAAGATGTAGATATTTTTCGATAAATATCCCTATGTTCTTGAAGATACTAAATATTGATTTCTAGGTACATTTTGTTAGATTAAAAGAAAAAGAAACATTATGGAAAATATAAAATACAATAAAACTTCGTCCAAATATTTGTCATTAGAATATTTTTGACTTAAATAGAAACCGAATTTGAACTAAAGTCATGAAATAAAAGTTGTAGAGAATTGTCGTATCTTTTCAACGCATAAAATATCGCACCAATCGGAGTTCAGAAACTTAATATATGGCTGAAAAAAGACAATGATGTCATGTTCAATAAAATCATAATTTTAATAGAGTTCAATTTTGTTATTCTTTTGTTAATGGTTTTTTGTAAGTCGGCTTCCACATGTTTAATGAACTCATCATTCTCCCCTTCTTCAAAAGGATTTGTCTTCAAAGTCAAACTTGCATAAATAATTAATGGATTGATAAAAAAAATTCCTCTTTTTGATATTTCCTTTTTTTTTGCAAGTTGGATTTTTTTCCTTCCATTCTTTCGAGATGATCGTCTTTCGCAACACTCTCTTCGATTTTACTCATAATTTTTCTTCTCATCACTTTCATTTTTTTATCCTCGTACCTTTTCTTTTATCTCACAATTTTCCTTCTCCTTTATTTTTTTCTCCTGACATTTTTTGTCTCTTTCTTTCTCATTTCTCTCATAGATCTCTTCTTTTTTTTTTCTTCTTTTCATTCTCCACTTTGCTTTTGATTTTCAACTTTCTTTTGAAGTTTTTTTTTCTTATCTCCTCATTTCTCAACATCCTTTGATGAGTATACTTCACGTAATCTGAATCATTCAGAAAGTCACTAATTCTTATCTCTCTTTCTATGTCCTCATTTGCATATTCTCTTTGTTTGATTTCCATGCTGATTTGAACCTCTGCTCTAATACCAACTATAACGAGTTGCAAAACTGTCGAAATGGAATTAGGATTCAAAATGATGGAAATGGTGAAAGATGCCATAATTGAATGGTTATTTGATTGATAAGTCGAGAAGATACCACAATCGACTATTTAGGTTCCGATTGATAAGTCGAAGGAGAGTCCCACAACAATCTGATATGCTCTAAAGACGGTTCCAAGAACCCAAAGAAAATAATAACCTCTAAAAAATGCTAATGCATATAATTCCTTTATTTTCCCTTTTTTTTTTCCATGACCCTTATTTTTCCTAAGTTGTTTAGGAGCATATACTCGACCACTCCGGGTCATCCCACCAATCCCTAAAATATTGGTGATATCAGTACCTTGAGGTTTAGATCTATCGCCTGATTGGTGATTGACTAAATGGGATTTAACTTCATAACTCCATGATACCACCTTGTTATTTTCATAAGGAAAAAGAGGTTGGTGCTTGGACAATTATTGCATTTTTCCCATGATGAGTTGGCTTAGGATTCCTTTTTCTATAAAGGATTTCCAATGGTCTTGGGAAAGATCTATCATTTTCCATGGATGGCTATATAGTCGATACGTGATCATCTTTTGTATATTGGTCTATCTCTTCTTCAATGAGATTGACAATGGTAACTCTATGACCCGATAAAGGTTTATTCCCTATGTTGGGACCGACTACCTTGAAGGTAAGCCATTTTGCATTAATCAGTTCTTGCACTTTAGATTTTAGGGTTTGACAATCTTCAATGAAATGCCCCACGGCTCCTGTATGGTATTCACATTTGGCGTTTGGGTTATACCTTTTCGGGAATAGTGGTTCCATAGGTTTCATTGGCCTCATGACTACCATTGAATTCTGGAGTGGACGAGGCAACAATTGGCTGTATGTCACGGGAATCATAAGCCTATGAGTATGCATTAAAATATGAACGAAGATGAAATCAATTAGATAATAATGATAGTTGGATGTTGGGGAATCATAAGCCTTAAGTAATTTTTTTAACAAGAACGAATTATTAGTGAAGGAAATATGGGGATCAGAAATCTAAATAGCAAATCCTTCATTGATGAGAAAAAAAGTACATTGTATTTAAATTAAAAACTACATTGACTATGGTTTTTCAACCTTCTCTTTTAATAGGACAACTAATCTTCTCCTCCAACTCTTCTACCAAATTTTTGCAATATTCAACGAACTTGTAGACTTTGACTGGAGTATTGAGCGGATGCATTACCGCATCAATTTCTCTTAGATGCTTTGGAATTTTTTTAATTGCTTGATTAGCTAGCATTGCCAATTTTGAAAAGCATTATTTCCAATGTCTGCCTTTATCTTTCAACTTTTTATAGATCTCTTGATTCTTCAATTGACCTAGCAACATCATAAAACCATCCTCCGAATATATGGTTTCGTCCTTTAGGTCATTATAGATCTTTTCTTGGTAATCAATGTAGTTCTTCAACTCACTCTAATTCTCCATTTCTATTCTTAGTCCATCTTGATGTTTTAACAGTAATTCTTCAATTTCTTATGTGTTGCCTCTCACTCCTTACTTGACTCTCGTACTCAGCTACCATTTCTTTTAGTTGTTTCTTTAACTCTTCAAACTCCTTTTTTTTTATGTTTCTTCTCAGAGCTTGCTGATTTTGTCCCCAACTGCTTCCACATATAGGCCTTTTCGATAGCTGCATTCTTTTCTTGCTTTCGCACATCTAACTCTTCATTCGCACTTCGAAGACAATCTTATATATCAAGTTTATTTTCTTTTTCAATTTTAAGTTTCTTGTTTCTCATTTCAATAAACTGACTCTTACATGTGTTTTCTGATCGTAAATTCTCATTCACTTGGGAGACTTTTTTCAACTTCAATTGTAGCTCTTTTTTCTCCTCTTCAAATTTTGACGATGATACTTTGAGTTCTTCTATTTCTTCATTGGCAACAAGGGGGAGGTTCGAGTATTTCCTGATCACTCGAGGGTGTATTGTGGAAAGGCAACTTGATTTATTGGACTATGTTCTTTATCCATTGTTGATAAGGTTCTTTTATGCTGCAACTTCTGCATTCGAGTACTTTTCCTTTTCTAATGACCATTTCCAAAGCTCGACTTATCTTTTGCAACATTGGTGGGTCTACTATACCCGTATTGTGCAAAACAAAAGCTTCTAACAACTTATCATCTAGTTTCTCCAACATAGGGTAGCCAAGCTGTCTTAGAGCTACCATTGGATTATAATTAATACATCCTTTGGTTCTCATGAAAGGTACATTTGGGAAATCTCCGCATTGACATATTACTTCATCCCCTAATTGTTCCTTATGATACCTTGAAATTGTGTCCCCAATAAGGCTAGCTATACTCTAAGCCCATTCACGATTACTTTTAACTCCAACATGATACCCTTTCTTGAACATATGAGACATGAACCAAGTATACAACACTGATATACAACACAAAATTGTTCCCCCTTTCTTCTCGTGTCGCATATGCAGAGAGTAGTATACATTAGTAAGAACCGTGGGAACTGGATCTTGTTTTATTTTGTTAAAAGCTAAGAAGACATTGATGGCAACAAAATCTACAAAATTATCAAGGTGTGGGAATAAAATAATACCATAGATAATGAGAGCCAAAACATCTATAAAAGTACTCCATTCTTTTTTAACAACTAAATCCTGGCACTTTTGCTCTAAATATTTTCTTGAAAAACCATGAATAGCTCATTTTTCCTCTTTTGTACTTGCCAAATCGCTTATGTCGATTTTCAACACTTTAGTAATTGTGCTCAAACTCGGTGGTTGCCTAGTATATCGATAAGGATTTCCTTTCTCTAGGGAGTAACCCAATATTCGTTCAAATTCCTCTAATGTCGGGGCCAACTAAAAGTCTTGAAAGGTGAAATATCTTAAGAGAGGTTCATAATACTGAGTCAATGGCGTGAGGGCCTATGTTTGCATATTCACTGCCAAGAGATTTAGGATCTTCCCATATTTGTGAAAGAAACTCTCACGTTGCATAGTTTTCATTTGATCGCTGATGTCTCTTAAACTTTTCAAATCAGATTGCTTGAACTTTAAAAGTAAAGTTTTTCTTTTTTCTGATCCCATTGTCCACTTTAATTTAACACGTGACTAAGGTCTTTATGATTCCCCAACAATCCTGAAAATTGATGCAAAATGCCAATTCATTTTTCAAAAGAAACAATGTCATGAGATATGGATGCAACTATGCATAATGACTATTGTGAATATATAACGTTTTGAATGAATGTATGAGGTATTTTTTTGCTTATATGAGTATTCTTATGATGAAAGGGTCTATTGACTTATGTAGTGAAACTCTCACAAGGGTGATTCTATAGTTATAAACAGGGTTCCTAGAGCTAGTAATCTTATTTTGGAATATTGTCAACAACAATAGCTAAAATATTTGGAGTGACAATACCCTCAACAAGATCAAACTCTAGGTGAGATCTTCATCCTAACCAAACAAGATATACATTCAGAAGGCTATCACTACACAATCTCGAACTAAGCTTAAGTTTTGTTCAAACCCGGGTATAGGGTTCCACTTATAAGTATGTGTCTTAGTAAAAATGTAGGATGTGAAATAAGTATGATTCAATAACAACATAATGATAATAAAACATATATGCATTTTAAACAAATAAATAAATAGATAAATAAATAAATAATCTACAAGCTTAATAAATATTATAATGTCAAATAATACTTATTTAAAAATAATAAACACGTAAAAAAAATTAAAAAAAATGAAAAACAAAAGAAAAAGTCAAAAAATATGTTCAATTAATTTGCTAGGCTTGACACTCATTCGTCCCCAATAAAGTTGCCAACTGTCGCGGCCTAAAATTTCGAGTTTTTCTCAAATTCATTGGAGTCGCCACCAAAATTTATTTTAAAATAGGGAAAATATTGAGAAACCCTTAAAAATAGAAAGAAACAAAAATGGTATTTGAAACCAAATTTTGAGTTCTGAAGTCGATTATGCATAAGGAAGGTATTAGCACCCTACGACATCCGTTAAAATACGGTTACCTATAATTAATTGTGCAAGATTAATATTTACTTAAGTATATTTATTTCTCCTTATTATTAAAAATGAATAACAATTATTACTATTTTATTTTTTTAATATGATTTTCGAATAAATGTGCACTTAACAATAAATGACAAAAAATAAATTTTTATTAATGTGCTTGACAAAAATGTGATCTTGCTCCTACGTATCTCCCGATGCCATGGAGAAATCAAAGCTACGTAGTTCTTGGTTAATGCAGATGTATTGATTGTTTTTAAAGAAAATTTATTTTGTTATATAAAAAAAATTATTTTGACAAAAAAAAAAGAGTTTGCTTGATTTGAGTAGTTATTTAAAAATGCGAGTTTTAATACGATCAAGTTGTACAACTTGTGTCTCAAAAACTCGAGGAGTAAAAAAAAGATGTCACATCTAATTTAATCCTCTTAAAAATATTTTATATTATTTTCGATTTTAAAATTGAGTTTCAAAACCACTAAATAGTTCTACTTATGTCTTAACAACTCAAAGATTAAAAAAATATCACATCTAATTAACCAAATTTTAAAAGTCGATTTTAAATTAATTTACTAAAAACTAATAAATAAATAAATAAATAAATAAATAAATAAATAAATAAATAAATAAATAAATAAATAAATAAATAAATAAAGAGAGTTTTAGAACTATCAAGTTGTACAACTTGTGTTCTAACAACTCAAAGATTAAAAAGTTGTCACATCTAATTAATCTTTAATATAATATTTGCTTGTATTTTTTATGATGAAATTAATATTTATGGTTGTAATTTGATTTGTCTATAATTTGATTTGGCTTAATGTTGTAATTGTAATTTAAAATTGTAATTTGATTGGACAAAATGAGCCTAATTTTTAGCTATATTTTTAATTTCCTTTTTTATATGTTTATTTTCCTTTTTTGTATTAATGATTTTGAAGATACAAATCACAAAATTTGATATATTATAATAAAAATAGATATTATTATTTTTTGAATTATTTCTAATAAGTTGGACATATTTGGGATACTACATTTGTCCATGTGCTTTTCGTTGTGTTCATCCTTTTACGCTTCTTAACCTTCCTCTCCAGAAAAGAGGAAAATCCCACCATCTGAAGTTGCCTCAATGATAAGTGAAATACTTCTTGAAAAAATTTGAAGCCCGTATTGCTGTGTAAGAAGTCGACTACAAGTTGGACCTTCTCATCTCTCAAATGAAAAAAGCTGCTAAACTCTTAAAATGTGTCCTTAGATGTCTCTAAAACCTTTGTCTATGGTTATTTTTATTGTGTGTCTTCTTTGTAATCGTGATCCTCCTTTTTAATGAAATGTTACTTTGTTTTACTTTTGTTTCTTTATGGTTTCATGTAAAACAATTTGCTTATGCTAATCATCTATACGTGGCGTGACAATATTTTAATCCTTCTTGTGAACCTTGTGTATTTTTTGGCTTACCATAAAATATATAATTTCATCCTTTTTTTATAGTGAAAAAGGGGAGGAAAAGTAGAAGTTATAGTAATACAAGTAATTGTATATGCATATTTTTCATGATATTTTGGTGTTATTTTACCCCACGCGTGTCAAAAATAATATGACTTTATAATGTTTGAAACACTTAAAGAATCATAATTATCAAATTCATAGGGAGATCTAAAATTGATTCAGAAGTTTTTTTAGAAGATCAAACAATTATTATGTCAAACAATTTTTTAGTACTACATTTAAGGGGAGTTTTCTTTTAAAAACCTTATTTTGTGAAAGAAAATTGTTGATTAATTTTATAGCTATTTGTCATCTTCAAAAAATGAGAGATTGTTAGTACAAAATTGGTTTTATCTACAATCTTTTGGTTGATATTTTGATGATAGCAAAAACAAACAAATAAATAACAATTATCGCCTAATTGTATGTGTTTAGTGTGCATATTAAATTAGAAGACAAAGAGTTATATCAATGACCATTTATTTTAAGGTAACATAAATTACAAGTAAATTAGAGAAATTAATATAAGTTCTTTAAACACAAAGAATATTATCACTTAATAAACATGTAAGTATGCCTACTAATGGAGTAAGTCTTAATATAGTAAAAAAAAATATTGCATTAAGTAGTTCAAAGACAAGTCTGACAGAGTATTTGTTCTAATATAAGATATATCCTCTGATATTCGGACGAAGAGAAAAGAAAACAAGACTTTTCTTCTACTCTACATTCTAGGTCTGGTGACACACATCTCTTATGTTGCAAGATTCAGTTTACTCTGAAAAAGCAAACAAGCTTCAGTTGACTCTAGTGATGAGAGCGATGATGTGTCTCAATTGTCTCTGATGAATGTAGGATGCCAAAAAGGTTACAAAGGTTTTAAGGATGACAACTTGGAGAGGCTAGAGAAAAATATAGAAAGTTGACGAAGATAATAAGGACAATAGCCTGAAGAGGCTAGAGAAAAATACTCAACGTATAAAGAGGCAAAGTAAATAATATTTTTATGCTATTTATCGAAATAATGGTGATGATTGGTTTTCTTTCGTTCTTCTCAATGTTTTTGTTCTTATTCTAATTTTTTTTTCAAGTGTCGGTGACACTCACTACTCTTCTTCCATTGTTTGCATCTTGGATATAAATTTTTTTATTTTTTTTCAATTGTTTATAGGTACTAAAGTCATGAAATAAGAGTTGTAGAGAATTGTCGTATCTTTTCAACGCATAAAATATCGCACCAATCGGAGTTCAGAAACTTAATATATGGCTGAAAAAAGACAATGATGTCATGTTCAATAAAATCATAATTTTAATAGAGTTCAATTTTGTTATTCTTTTGTTAATGGTTTTTTGTAAGTTGGCTTCCACATGTTTAATGAACTCATCATTCTCCCCTTCTTCAAAAGGATTTGTCCTCAAAGTCAAACTTGCATAAATAATTAATGGATTGATAAAAAAAATTCCTCTTTTTGATATTTCCTTTTTTTTTGCAAGTTGGATTTTTTTCCTTCCATTCTTTCGAGGTGATCGTCTTTCGCAACACTCTCTTCGATTTTACTCATAATTTTTCTTCTCATCACTTTCATTTTTTTATCCTCGTACCTTTTCTTTTATCAAACAATTTTCCTTCTCCTTTATTTTTTTCTCCTCACATTTTTTGTCTCTTTCTTTCTCATTTCTCTCATAGATCTCTTCTTTTTTTTTTTTTTTTTTTTTTTTTTTTTT
>JBBPBR010000003.1:53367927-53386121 GCA_037974775.1 Cicer pinnatifidum
TTTTTTTCTTCTTTTCATTCTCCACTTTGCTTTTGATTTTCAACTTTCTTTTCAAGTTTTTTTCTTTCTTATCTCCTCATTTCTCAACATCCTTTGATGAATATACTTCATGTAATCTGAATCATTCAGAAAGTCACTAATTCTTATCTCTCTTTCTATGTCCTCATTTGCATATTCTCTTTGTTTGATTTCCATGCTGATTTGAACCTCTGCTCTAATACCAACTATAACGAGTTGCAAAAACGGCGAAATGGAATTAGGATTCAAAATGATGGAAATGGTGAAAGATGCCACAATTGAATGGTTATTTGATTGATAAGTCGTGAAGATACCACAACCGACTATTTAGGTTCCGATTGATAAGTCGAAAGAGAGTCCCACAACAATCTGATATGCTCTAAAGACGGTTCCAAGAACCCATAGAAAATAATAACCTCTAAAAAATGCTAATGCATATAATTCCTTTATCCCCCTCTAAATATATTCATATTCATGAAAATACTAAATATTGATTCATAAGTACATCCTCTTACATTAAATAGAAAATAAACATTATTGAAAATATGAAATATATATAATAAAATTTTGTCCAAATATTTCTCATCAACATCAAGAACATTTTTTAAAGATTGAAGCCGAGTTTGGACTAAAGACATGAAATATGAATTATAGAGAATTGTCTTATCTTTCAAATACATAAAATGTTTCACAAATGGGAGTTCAGAAACTTAAGACATATGTGAAATAAGACAAATGCGTCATTTTCAATAAACCATAATTTAAATAGAGCCCAATTTTATTCTTCTGTTAATGGTTTTTTTTTTAGGTCTCCTATATTTAATTAACTCATGATCACATCAAAACCTTCATGGTTTGAGGTAAGAGGAAAATAAAGCTTAGTCTATAAGTTTGAGAAGACTCTAAATGGACTTAAACAAGTCCCTAGAGCTTGGAACAAAATAATAGATTAATTTTTTACTAAAAAAGATTTCTCAAGATGTGTTATTGTGTATAGAGTCTATATCAAAAGAGTTATTGAGTATGCTACTATTATGCATATATGTTAATGATTTATTGATTACTGGAAGTGACTTGTAAGAAGTAAAGATTTTCAAAAGTCAGATGAAGGCAGAGTTTGATTGTCTTATTTTCTAGGAATGGAGTTTATGGCTTCACCTAAAGGAATGATTATGCACCAACACAAGTTGGCAAGAGAGATATTAGCAAAATTCAGGATAGTTGACTATAATTCAGCCATTGCCCCAAACGGAAATTTGATAAGTGAGAAGAAGAGGAGATAGTTAGTGCTACTAGATTCAAGCAAATTGTGGGATCCGTCAATTACCTATGCATTAGCAAACCAAATATAAGCTTTGTAGTAGACTTAGTGAGCAGATTCATCAGCAATCCAAGGAAGTCACATATGCTAGTAGTCAAAAGATCAAGCAAACATCATTTAGTTTTATCCAAATTCTTACTCGATTAAGCATCACATCGTTCAATTAATCTTGGTAGCAAACAAGTGTCACAAAAGAAGATAAACATCATCACCAAATTCACCCAAAATCATAACTAAACGCTACAAATTCTATCAATTTCTATTTAAACTAAACCAAAACAAGCATTCAATCTATTTCAAATAATCTCAATCAGAGGTATACATTGAAATCGGTGTGATTAAGCATGAAAACATAATTCAAATTCTTACATAAAGGATGCGTAGAGATGATAAATTGACAGAAAAAATATAAAAGCATAAAACGAAGTTGCATTAAAAATCAAATCTCAAAAGTCTAACAAAATATTTATGTATGGTTGTATAATCAAGACTTAACCATCTCATCCTCTCATTGTAAAACTCATCTCATTTTCCTAACCTAATTTGTAATATTTAGTGTGTGTGCCATGTTTCAGGCTGAACCAAAAGAATGCCACTTAACAACCGTTAAGAGGATCATTAGATACGTGATATGCACTTTTAACCTGGGTTTGTTCTATAAGACTTCATCTTAGTACATGTTAGTTGGATATTGTGATGCTGATTATGCTTGAAACAAGCTTAAAAAGAAAAAGCAACAGTTGAAACTGTACGTTTCTGGGTGATGATTTGATCTCTTGGTCAAGCAAGAAAGAATACAGTATTTCCATGTCAACAACAAAGGTTGAGTAGATCTATGCAGGATGATGCAACACTTAACTCTTATGGATGAAGCATCAGCTAGAAGACTACAAGCTATTTGAGAATAACATTCCTATTTTTTGTGATAATACATCATAATTCTGTTTATTTAAAAATCCAATTATATCCAAAAGCATATAGAAATCAAACATCATTATATTAGATTTTTTTTATCCAAAAGGGAATTTTAAATATTCAATTTGTTGACATTGATCATCAGTGAGCTAACATTTTAACAAAACCTCTTGCTAAGGACATATTTGACTTTTTAAGAAAAATCTAAAGTTAGTTTTTATTTCTGAATGATGTTTTGGTTTATTTCAGACTCTAGTTATTAAACACACTCTTGTGTGCATGCATCTACCTCTGAAGCGTCTGCCGAATATACCTCTGAAGCATCTGTGCATCTGCATATGAAGACTGAAACATATCTCTGAAGTTTGAAGCATGTTTATGGAATGCCTACTATAGTAATTCTAAAGCTAAATTTTCGCGCACTTTAAAGACTACAACTTGCTCCAATATGTTGCCTCTGATACACAACATGCTCTAAAGATGCAACAAGGTGACATTTCTCATGCCACTAATCATAAATCATGCAGTTATGCATTTAACTACCTTAACAAAGAAACACAACATTTAACTTTGATGATCAACTTATGTATTGATGAAGAAAGTCAATGACTCTGATCAAGAATGAGTTGTATCATGATTTTGAAGGTCCAAAAATATATTTTGATTTGTTCCCTCTGCTTCAACATACGTCTGAAGTAAGATTCAAGAAGAACTATTTTCAAGAGCAATCCAGACTATGTTCAAACATAATCATTCTAGAAGATTTGGTTGAAGATTCGTGTAGGAATTAGTCAAGCTTCAAGGTCATATTGTGAAGCCATATCTATCAGTACTCTTCAAGGAATATAAATGATTCATTTTAGCAAAGAATCAATTTTAAATACAAAGTAGAAAAGATATGGAATATGATGAATCAATCAAGATTAACCTCCAAGTTCAAGAATGATTATTCTCCAACATGTTAACATGAATCAAGATCATTCTCCAGCATGTTAACATGAATCAAGATCACTCTCTAACATGTTAACATCAATCTCCAGCATGTTAACATCATTTTCCAGCATGTTAAACAACCATATCCAGAATGATAACATCAATTTGCAGAAAGTTCTCATCAGTCTCCTGAATGATCACCAATCTCCATAATGATCATCAGTCTCTAGAATGATAAGATCAATCTCTAGAATGATCATACCTGTCTCCAGAATGATTAGACCAATCTCCAGAATGATCATAAGTCTCCAAAATGTTCAACAATCATTCTCTAGCAAATTGACATCATTGTCTAGTTTGTTTTGCGCGAATCAAGATATTCTCTTGAACTGAATTCATCAACCATGTACCAGAGAATAAAAGGATCATTAAACACAATCAAATGTATCCAAGAATGAGAAGCTTCAAACTAGTCATTCACATTACAGAAACATAACGAATAATGTTCAAAGACATGAACATTTTTTAATTAATAAAGTCTGGTCTTTGGTCAAAATCTGACACATTACAATAGAGCACTTTCCAACAACTCATCTGGTTGTCATCAACCTTCCTAAGCTAAGCTCAATGGAAAATCAGAACTTCAAGAGCAAAGAAAACTCATCTATTATTCACAATCATATACTTGAAATCCTCTCATTCTCAATAAGAGTTAGTTCTAATCATACTTAAATCTTTTGTAAAGGGTTGAATCTCAAACACGAGTTGAGATCATTTAGATTATATCAAACACTCTTATCATTATTGTGTAAAACTCTAAGACTATAACTGCTGAGTATAGTTTGAGTTCATAGTAAGAAATCCTTTATTGGTTAAAAGATAAAATGTAAATTCCTATCTAAATATTGATAGGTGATTGTTTTGAAAGTCTTTCTGGGGGGAAAGGACTTGGTGTGTAATAAATCAAGGTTGATATGAACTAGTGGTGTAAACCAAGATTGTTATCCATTTTGAACACTTAGTGCAAATTTCACAATTGTGAGGACTAGAGGTAGCCCGAGTTAGGTGAACCAGGATATATCCTAGGGTGGTATCTCTTATCTTATCTCTATTTACATTAAGCCTGATTGATTATCAAGTTAATATATAAACTGAATTGCTGATTTTAACTAACCAAGAACGTTATCTGTTTTCTGGCTAAAACCAAGAACGTTCTTCGTTTTTTGTTTTCACAACCAAGATCAATCTTGAGTTAAAATCTTAAGTTTTTACAGGAAATTTTAAATAGGAACATTTACAATTCAAACCCCCTTCCTTGTAAACCGAGATTGCTACTTCAAACCTCACACAAGGAAGATACGCCCAATTTTTTTTTTTTTTTTTTGTGACAATATTGAAACCCTAATTCATGTTATTCAAAGGAGATTTATTTTCAAGCAGTATATGGACATTCTCACATAAAATCATCTAGAAGATTTGATTGAAGATTCATTTTGGAATTAATCAAGCTTCAATATTTTTTGTTAAGATCTCTGTTGACCTCACACAAGGAAGATACACTCATATTTTTTTAGGGACAATATTGAAACCTTAATTCATCTATATAAAGGCATAAATTATGAAGAAGAAGAAGAAGAAGACACAACACAACAACACATAAAATCCTATGAATGCAAAATAATCTAAGTATTCAATTTCAAGGTTTTGGTGAAGCAAAAACACTAATTCACATCTTGTATTACTTAGTAATTAGTGCTCATTTTTAACGTGAAGTTCATTGTAATCAATCTGCTTAGAAAAATTAAAATAGAAACTCTGTGTCACCCCTTTGTAACCTAGCCCAGTAGTGGCTATTCTGCCTCAATGACTTGTAGGTTTTCAAGTTAGAAGTGGAGAAAACTTGATTTGTAGGATCAAGGTGTTGTAGTGCTTCAAAAATTTGTAGGTTTCATACTGCAAGTTAAGAAGACTAACTTGTAGGGTCAAATGTTGTAATTCAGGTTCTAAATTAGTGGTAAATCCTTCTGTGAAGGAATTGAACGTAGATGCCACATTGGTAGTGAACTAATATAAATTCTGGTGTTTTTCCCTCTACCCTAATACTTTATTTTATTGTTGCCTCTGATCTGTTATATTTGTTCTAGTATCTTGAATTAGGTTTTTGAAAAGAAGATTTTAATATGGCAAAAGACAATTCAACCTCCCATTCTCATGTTTTTGCAACTTTACCCCCCTTTAATTGAATACTCTCACCATAAGTACATTCTTGGTGAGATTTGTGTCCACCTTTAAGTAGAACATTTATGACTCTATGAACACAACATCATTTCTGAACAATACTTGAGGCTGGCTTTTCTTTGTGCACCACAATCTAAATCCCTTTACTCATGTAGGATACCAAAAATATGCATTGAAGGCCCTTGGCTCAAGCTTGCCTTGTTTTATGTGAGCATAAGCTACACACCCTAAAACTCTTAGATTTTCAAGGCTTGGAGATTGACCAGACCACTTCTCCTATTGTGTCTTCATTCCAATGACACTAGATAGACGTCTGCATACAAAGTAAGCCGCAATCATCATAGATTCAACCCAAAAATGTACATAACAATTAGCATTAGACAAAAAACATCTAACCCTCTCAATAATTCTTTGGTTTACTCTCTTAGTAAGTCCATTCTGTTGAGGGGTTCCTCTAACTAGCCTAAGGCTAGAAATGCCAATCTCTTAGCAAAAATTATCAAATTCTCTATAACAAAACTCCAAACTATTATACATCTGATTATGTCATTAATTGTACGATTCATTCTCTTCGCAACACCATTATATGGTGGTTTCTTCGGAATTGTTTTCCCAAGCATGATTTTATGTTGTCTAAAATACTTTTCAAATGGATCTTTGTATTCACCATTGTTGTCGGATCGAACACATTTCAATTTCCTTCCCTTCTCTCTTTCAACACTTGCATGAAAATGCTTGAAACATACAAATACCTGGTCTTTGGAATTCAAAGGAAAGGCCCACACTTTTCTAGAGGGGTCGTCAATAAAAGTAACAAAATATGATGCATCACCAAGAAATTTACTATCTATCATTCAAACACCAATATGAACTAAATCAAGAATATTTTGCCTCATATAAGGACCAATATTATGAAAAGAAACTCTATTTTTTTTTTCCAGCAAAACAATGAGTGCAAGTTTTTAGAGACATACCTTTCACATGAAGGATACTTTTCTTCGCAATTATGTTGAGTCTTTTCGGACTCAAGTGACAAAGGCGCATATGCCATAAATCAGAAGAGACATCTTTAATTGCATTCATTTTTTCGTTGCATAGCTTTATAGGCATTCTATAGAGAGAAGTAGAACTTTGCTCCTTTACAACTAGTAGAGACCCTTTAGTGATTTTACATATACCGCCACAACCAAAATAAGTGGGATAACCCTCAATATCCATGGATTTCACCGAAATGAAGTTGAGACGAATATCACGACTATGTCTAACATTCTTCAATTGAAACTTGCAACAAATCTTAGTTTCAACCCAAACATCTGCCATACCGATAATAATTAATTGATACACCAAAGTCTTCTTAGTAACACTAGGGAACATTAATCAACAATAGCAATCACCAAATGCTGAAAATCAAACAAATAACGATTAATATTTCACTAAAGTTGGTATTCCAGAGAAATTGTTAGAGAAAGTAAAACTACTATCAATTTATATCAAAATACCAAACTGAGTTGTAGAAATAACATATTAAAATTATAGATCAAACGGAATAAGTTTGCTACACATATTACCATCACCATAAGTCAATTTCTTCTTCTCCTCTATGTTAACTTGGTTGTTGTATCCCTTTCTTTTCTTGTTTTTCTTTTCTATGCGGCACCTCCTTTCCTTTTCTTACTTAGCGATATCAAAGTTCTTTTTTTTTTTTTCTACTCCACATGGACCTAATCGAAAATTATCCACTTCCATACCACCTCACATTAGGAAAATTTGGTGCTCCAAAAGACAAAGTAGCGAGGGTTTCATAGTTAGTGCTACGAACATAGAGCTTGGTTATTTGAAGACTAGGATTTAAACCACATAAGGCACGTGTCCAAGCGGCCAGTTGTGTAGCGGTGTAGACCTTAGAATCAGTGACGGATATATATATATATATATATATATATATATATATATATATATATATATTATCAAAATAATAGTGAAATATATAAACTAACTCATCTCTAACCAACAAACTCTAATACCCTAATTAGCAACTCAACTATTAACTATTAACAAACTTTTTCATGTTAATCATTGATATATGATATAGTGTGATACTATTCCTTAATTGTGAATTATTTTAATTAATATGCGTATTTTTTTAGAAGTGACAATATTTAAACATAAAAAAAAAAAAATTGATGCATTTTTTCAAGAATAATTTTTTTTGACAAAGATGAAAATTATAAAATGGATATATTTTATTTGATTGAATTGTGTGAATTGTGAAAAAATGTGTGACTTGTGAAAATTGTGTGATTTGTGAAAATTGTGTGACTTGTGAAAATCGTATAACTTGTGAAAATTAAAATTCTAATTTTTTTCAATTTGTCTACTATGTATGAATTGTGTGATACTCTAAAAAAAACTATATGACTTTTAAAAATTTCAATTATAATATTTCAGTTAATTCAGCTCCCCCAAATATTTTGTACAAGATCTGCCACTGCTTAGAATACCACGATAGACAACACTTTATTCATTCTATTTATTTGGACATTGCGATTGTTCGCATAACCACATTTGAACCATGTTATTAAGATCCAATGTACCTAGAAAATAGACCATAAATTAACATTAGAAAATTACCGTATAATGAATATGAGACGTGAAGTCACACTATCTTCGAAGATTTATTCGTCTAAGGCGAAAATCTCCCAAAATTCTTCCGGAGAAGAAATCGGATAACAGAACTACGAGAATATAAAATCATTTATAACTCATATGGAGAAAGAGAAGATAAAGAAAGAAAAACTTGTCTCAATTAATTAGTAAGTGGGGGTTTATATAGGTAAGTAAAAATGTATAAATTTTCTTAATAAGAAATGTGAGACTTAGTGTTTAAACTTTTGAAATATTATTCAAAAAATCCAATAGTTTTTTCTTTTCTTCCTCCTTTATTTAAGCATAGGTATGCCATGTAACACATGTAGGTTGTAAGTAAAAAGTTGTAGATCATCTACATCTTCATGGGAGAACTAATTAGCATAATGAAGTGTCATAATGGTTTGAACTTTTCTAAAAGGAGTGAATAAATGAAGTTCCACTTAGGTGTTTTAGACCTTGACTTGTCACTTTTGGAGAAAAATCATGTTGTTGACGATAAATAGTTCGAGCTTATAACATGAGAGAAATCCAACAAATTGAGCCTTATGTTTATGCGAATGACTGTTGCAAACAACATTAAGACTACTATTCCACAAATAGAAACTGTTAAGGAATAACTTAAGTTTGTGGAAGAACGTTTTATCTTTGTTGATAAATCATTCGCTGGTACACTAATGGTGGAACTCATGACCATGATGTTTGATGGGTCACAGGATATACAAGAGCACACTATTGAGATGACTAACACTGCAACAATACTAAAGCCTTTGGGTATGATAGTGGATGACTTTTTATAGTTTATTTTATTTTGAATTCACTCCTTTTTGAGTATGGAGCTTTCCAAATTAACTATAACATTATGAAAGACAAGTGGGATGTTAATGAATTATTGGAAAACTCATTCAAGAGGAGAATTGGATAAATAATTTTTTAAGAGTCATTATGTCGACCTAGTTCATAGAGCTAGAAAAGTATTGAAGTCAAAAGCCAAAAACTTTAAGAAAAAGAGACATGTTAAGCATAAGAGTAAATGTCATTTCTATGTTAAAGAAGGACACTTCCAAAACGATTTGTCAAAATGTAAGGCTTGGTTTGAGAAAAAAGGAATGTGTAAAACATGTCTATAGACTTTTGAATCAAACTTAGTCAATGTTCCTCATAATTCTTGGTTGCTTGACTCTAGTGCTACTACTCATGTATCTAATACGATGCAGGGATTCCTTACAATACAAACCACAAGCCAAAGTAAGATGTTTCTCTACCTAGAAAACCGTAATAATATTGAAGGCATATGGACTTATCATTTGATTTTTTATACTAGCTATCATTTAGATCTAATAAAGACTATTTATATATCTTCAATGTATGTGAGTTTATTTTCTCTTTCAAAATTGGAAAATTTTGGTTTTGAATTTAATAATGGATATGGTTGTTTTAGTTTATGCAATAATAATAAATTATTGGTTCTTGTTATATTATTGATGGTTTATATAGATTAAAACTTCATGATCAATTTTATTAGTCCTTTCTTACTGAGCATTAAAGTATTGGAATTAAGTGTAACATGCTTAAGGAACGTTATGCATACTTCTGGCATAACAAGAAAGGTACCACCAGAAGCAACCAACTTCTTGAATGTATACACACTAATATATGTGAACCTTTTGACACTTCATCTCTTGGTGAAAAAAATATTCTATTTATCTTTAATGATAAATTTTCATATTATGAATATGTCTATTTGCTTAAAGAAAAGTCTCAAGCAGTTGATGCTTTTAAGATTTGTATTAATGAAATTGAAAAATATTAGAAATGAAAGTGAAAGTTGTAGAATCTGATACAAGTGGTGAATTTTATGGAAGTCATAGTGAAATGGGACAATATCCAAAGGAATTTGCAACAAAAAAAAAATTGAAAGGCACGGTATTCGTGCACAATGCACAATACCATACACACCACAATAAAATGGTGTTGTTGAAAGGTGTAATCGAACACTAATGAATATGGTTAGGACTGTGATGAGAAATTCCTCATTGCCCAAATTTTTGTGGATGTTTGTGTTAAAAACTATTATGTATTTATCAAACAGAGTTCCTAACAAGACATTTCCTAAAAATCCTTTTGACTTGTTGAGAAACAGAAAATCGAGTTTAAGGCTCCTGCACGTTTGGGGTTGTCCAACAAAAGCAAGAGTATATAATCTGTATGAAAAGAAATTAGACTCTCGAACAATATATGGTTACTTTTTTGGTTAAATAAAGATGTCTAAAGTGTATTTCTTGTATATTTCTAACCGTAGTCAAAGAATTATAGAAACTATCAATGCAAAATTCCTTGAAAATGGTGGTGTTAGTGGGAGTAATGAATGAAAAAATGTTGACATAAAGGAAGTAAATGTAAATATGACTTTACCTATAAGCGTTCCTTCATCGACAATCGTTTCAAATGTTGTTGTAGAAAATTATAACAACAATGTATAAAATTTGAATAATAACACATCTAGTGAAGAGACTAACTCACAAGGGCCTAAACAAAATGAGTCTCAAGAGATTCCTCTAAGAAGATCTTAGAGAGAATGAAAATTAGTTATTCCTAGCTATTATGAGACTTATTTACTAGAGCCGAACATTGGAATCAATAAAAATCCAGTTTAATTTTCACAAGTCATAAATAATGTTGACACAGAGAAATGGATTGATGTCATGAAACATGAGTTAAAATCCATGCAAGAAAATAAATTTTAGAAAAAATTTGAATTGTTAGAAAGTGCTAAACAAGTTGGCTGTAAGTGGATCTATAAGACCATATGTGACTCAAATCATTATATCGGACGATATAAAGTCTGACTAGTTGTTAAAGGATATACTTAAAAGGATGACATTGACCATAAATAAACATTTTCTCCTGTCTCAAAGAAAGAACCATCACGTAATATCATGGCATTGGTGGCTCATTATGACTTAAGTTACACCAAATATATGTGAAAACAATCTTTCAGAATGATAGTGTCGTTGCCTAAAATTTCGATTGTTTATCGAATTCAATGGGATCGTCACCAAAATTTATTTTAAAATAAGAAATTATTGGGAAACCCTTAAAAATAAAAATAAAACGGTTATGTATAATTAATTGTATTAGCACCCTACGACATCAGTTAAAACACGGTTACCTATAATTAATTATGCAAGATTAATATTAACTTAAGTATATTTATTTCTCCTTATTATTAAATATGAATAACAATTATTATTATTTTTTTAATATCCTTATCTATTATATATGAATAACAATTATTTTATTTTATATATGATTTTATAATAAATGTGTGCTTAAGAAATAAAGGAAAAAAAAAAGAAATTTTTATCAATGTGGTTGACAACAATGTGATCTTGCTCTTACGTATCTCCCGGTGCGATCGAGAAATCAAATCTACGTAGTTCTTGGGTTGAAAATGACGATGTATTGATTTTTTTAAATAAAAAAAAATGAGTTTGTTTGATTTGAGTAATTATTTTAAAATGCGAGTTTTAGGACTATCAAAATGTACAACTCGTGTCTCCAAAAACATGGAATAAAAATATGTTTCAACTAGTTAATCCTTTTAAGATTGAGTTTCGAAACCACCAAGTAGTACAACATGTATTTTAACAACTTAAAGATTAAAAAAAAGGCCACATCTAATTAATCAAATTTAAAAAGTTGATTTTAAATTTATTTATTTAATTATAAAAATAAATTTGAGAATTATCAAGTTGTATAAATTGTGTTATGTTACTCAAGGATTAAAATATGTCATTTCTAGTTAACCTTTAATAATAATTTTTATTTATCGATTTATTTATGAGTTTTAATTTATTAATTTATCTATGAAAATGAGATTTAGAATCGTCAAGTTGTCGCAACTTGTGTCCTAATAACTAACAAAAAAAAACATCGCATCTTATAAATTTATAAGTCAATTTTATATTAATTTATTAAAAAATAATAAATAAAATAAAATAAAAAGAGAATTTGTTATCTATCAAGTAGTACCACTTGTGTCCTAACAACTTAAAGATTAAAAAAATGTCGCATTTAGTTAATCTTTAATGAAACATTTATTTATATTTTTAATTAAATTTGATTTTTATTTATGAAAAAAAATAATTTTGAAATCATAAAAAAAAACTAAACAGGCATAACTCTCAAATAAATAAGTTGGTAAATTTGTGTTTTAGGCCCAAATGATAACAAACAAAAAAAAAGGGTTAAAGAAACCCTAAATCAAACTTCAAGGGAACCGAGCGACGACCACTCTTTTGTTTTAAAAAAAAAATTAGAAAAATATTCGAGAGAAAGAAGGAAAACGCGAACAACAATATTGGATAGAAAGATAGCAAAGAAAGAAAGAAAAAGAAGAAAGAAGGAGGAAGAGATGGAAAGGTACAAAGGTGAGGCTGCAAGAAGGAGAAGAAACCAAGGAAGAGGGTGCGACTGCTTCAAAAAGCACGATTGTCGTTTTTTCTTTTCTCTATTCTTTTTTGTTTTTTGATAAAAATGGGTTTGAGTTTATTCTTATTTTGTATGTACTGATTTTTTATAGTTTGAAGAAAACATAAGAGAAAAAAATAAAGCCAAACAAAACAAAAAGAATTAAAGTAGTGATAAAATGGATTCAAATTTTTTATTTTTTTTTTATTTTGAAAGGTGTAATCATCAAGAATATACAGTTGTTGTATAAATAATAGAGTTTAGAGATAGTTATTGTAACACCCCGATTTTTAACAGCGCGAGTGTATTTTTTTTTCAAAACAGATTCATAATAACAAAGAAATAAATAAGAAAATACTTTTGGATAAATATTTAAGTCGTACACAATGACAAATAAGTCAATAGAATTTACAAGCAGCAGAATAGTTTTTGAAATACGAATCCAAAGTATTTACACATCAAAAAGTGGTACATGGACCCATCAAATAAAATGTCAAGGTGACAATATTGGTATAGGTACAATCTTTCAAATTAAAATATATACAACCAAAAAGAAACACATCTAGTCCCTATATGTCCACCTAATCTGATCATACTACAAAAACTGTACAACCTGAGTGATCTCCACGCGCCTCGCAAGAACCTCTAACACAGCTCCAGTCAGGTGTGTCCAATTACATTCTCATCCACAGGGTACTAACCGGTAGGATGACCTTGGTTCTCATCTGAGGGCAAAGCCCAGATTTCCATAATAGTTGTAAAGGGTCACCAACCGAAATTAACAATTAACACATAACATTTAAGTTTTTAAATGCCCAAAATAACTTTTCAACTTAGTATGCACCTTAAAGGGTTTCTATATGCCAAACATGCATAAACAAAGTTGAAAAATGAAGTTTTTAACAAAACAGCACTGTTGTATTCGAATACAGCATCTCTGTATTCGAATACAAAGCTTTTTCAGCATTCAGCAGCAAAAACAACATGTTTGTATTCGAATACAACCTTCTATATTCGACTACACAGCAAGTCAATAGCAAAACAACATGTCTGTATTCAAATACAACAGTCTGTATTCGACTACACAGTAAGTCAGTGGCAAAAACAGCATGTTTGTATTCGAATACAACCTTCTGTATTCGAATACACATCAGACAACAGCAGAAAAACAGCAAAATTCAGCATTTTTAGAGGGTTCGAAACCAATCAACACTTACACACAAATCCAAATAATCACACTTAGCAATTATAACGCAATCACCACGACATCTTGAGTTTCAAAATAGTTTTGCAATCAATCACACTTACACACAATTCCAAAACATCCACACTTGGCAATTATAACACAATTACTACGACAACTTAAATTTCGAAATGGTTTTGCAATCAAACACACTATCACACAATTCCAAAACATCCACACTTGGCAATTATAACACAATCATCATGACAACTTAAGTTTCGAAATGGTTTTGCAATCAATCACACTTACACACAATTCCAAAACATAACACTTAGCAATTATAGTACAATCACCACGACAACTTGAGTTCAAACACTGAATCATAATCTTGAATCAAACACGACTCGTGTGCCAAGCACCCTAATGCAATGCGTATATGCCAAAATGCATGGACTCGGAATTCCAAACCAAAACCCTCCTCGAAGGGCCTTAAATCATAATTGTACCGCCTATCACAGGCCGAAGTACTAAATTACCGAGGTGCCACCTATCACGGGTCAACACGATTTACCAAAAGATTCCCCATTTTTAATACTCATTTAACTCTAACAATTTTCACGACAATCATTAAGTAAACGCAGATATTAAAAGATTCCCCATTTTTAATACTCGTTTAACTCTAATGATTTTCAAATTCCACACAGAGCATACTTAGACATATTCTCAAATTCAATCCATAATTCACACCAAATCACATCAATTCATTTTTCCACTAAATCCACACAAACACATCTCAAAATTTATAAATATTAATTATGAACACGTCAAATACGACAAACACAAATCATCACAACCCACGACTCAAACACATCAAATTTCATTTCCTCAAAATCATACATAAATGAGTTAAATTCATTTTCCACAAAACACTCATCAATATCACCAAAACTCAACTCTAAAATTTTACCCATAAAAGCATTAAATTCATTTTTCCCAAATCAACACTTCAACCCTAACGAAATTCTTTTCCACACCACCACAGATAAGTCCCTAAATGCAAACTAAAAGTTTGGAAGGAGCCCTTACCTTAACGATAGCTTTAACGAGCGATTATGGTATCGCGAGTAATTCCGATAAAATCTTCGTTCGCGACGTCTCTTCCAAAGTTAGTTCACTAGCACCGTAGCATGGAGATGAACAACTTTCCCTTCTATCTCTTCGCGAAACGAAGCTTAGATCTAGAGAAAACATAGAGGTTTGTGTTTGACGGTTTGAAAACACCCGACACCGTTTTTCTTCGTTTTCGAATCAAAGAGGACGAATGAAGCTGCGAAATCCTTGTCTTCTCATCCACAAGCCTTGGGTTTTCTCTTCTTGAAGCAAAAGAAAGTAAAAGAAGAAAAGAAGGGAGAAGGAAGAAAGAAGGAAGAGGCTTGAATGCGCGAGGGTGGGAGATGATTATCTTCCTCTGTTTCCTTTCGTTTTTTTTCCTTTCTAATACATATATATATACACTACTAGAAAATTGTATTTTAGCTGCCATTATTAGCGTCGGCCCCGACACCGACGCTACTTAGCGTCGGTTTAGCCGACGCTACAGGAAAAAAATATGTTGTTAAATGGTGTTAACAATTAGCGTCGGATGAGCCGACGCTACGTAAAATGAATCCGACGCTAATTTATTTTTTTTATTTTTTATTTTAATAATTAGCGTCGGGTGAGCCGACGCTAAATTATTTTTGAACTTTTTAGTATTATTTGTGAAATCAGATTGAGCCATAAGTTAAAATTAATAACATAAGGTGAACCCTTCTTCTCTAACACTTTGCCGAGGACGAACCCTATATTTTGAATCTGAAATTGAATCCATCACCGTTTCATATTGAATCTGAAATGGAATCCATATTGGTGATCCCTTCTCTCACACTTTGTCACCGATTCTCATCCCTCTCAATGCCATGAGTATCGACGCCAAACCCGTTCCTATCTCGAATCTGTGAGTATTAAACTGGTCCCCCTCTCGAACCTGTGACTCTCTCTAACCCTCACTCTCACTCTCACCCTCTCGCTGCCATCGCCTCCCTTTTTCCTTCCTTATACTGTGCCGCCCTTGTCTTCCCTCACTCACCAGAAAACCCTTTTGATTTCCTTCTCTTTTCCCCTCATTCATCAACTCTTTTCCTCGTTTCCACTATCGCGAACACACCACCACCATTTTTGGTTTCCCTCATATTTACTCTCTCTGCGTCATCTCTCTGTTTCTCGTTTTCACATGCCATTGAAAACTCTTTCGACGTCTTCAAACGAACTATTGGTTTTTAGGTATTTTTTTAATTTAGGGATTTTATATCCATTGTTGGTTTGCTATCTATTTTCTCTTCTTAGCAATTTCAGTTGAATACAATCTTAGGGTTCATTTTTTTTGAAATTTTGTTGTTTAATTTTTTCTTCAAAATCAATGTATAACCCTTCTTAATTTCAAATATACTATTTCAATTTGCAGTTGAATGCTTTCTTCTGTAAGGTGTTTTTGTTCGTTGTGGTTTAGGAATATGCTGAGGTTTTAGATGAGAAATGGCTTTCGTTTTAGTTTGCTTCATTTGCAATAGAATGCATTAATCATCAACTATGGGAGAGATGGCTTTGGTTTGCTTCAATTATCAATTCTTTTCCTGATTTCATAATATATTTTTTCAGTTTTAAGATTTTACCAATCATAATGTGTTCGAAAGTATGGACAAATGCAACTCATCTCATCTTGATTTTAATGATAATTTTAATCACGATGTTATTGAGCATAGTTGTTTTCTAATTAACATGCTTATCCTATACTTGTATACTCAAATTGTTGTTGGTTTGCCATTGGATATCATGCTATGACCCAGTGACCCTGCTAATTTTTCATTACCACAGCAGGTTCTTATGTTGCATTTGTACTAATGTGTTTGCAAGTTAATACTTGGTTCCTTCTCACTTCCTTCACAGATATATTCATTTGATATATTCATTGCTTTCATTTTGTTTCCTATCAACTTTTATCTACAAATCATAATGGCTTCCTAAGGCTTTTATTTTTCCTTGACTAAGTAGCCTTATATTATCATAATTTCCTCCATACTTCCTTTAATACCATAATTTCATTCGGCTTGCTACAAATACACAAGCAATGATATGATTATCTAAATTTCTCAACTATCTTATATTTATCACTTAATATGTTGTAGTTCTTTTCTTCTCTTAGGTGGTTAAAGATAGAAATGTGGTTATTCAGCTTGTGAGAATAGTTGAATTTGTCGGTTTCAAGGCAATTACCCTTGCTGTGGACACTCCAATTCTTGTTCGCAAGGAGGCTGATATTAAAACAGGTTGGGAATCATTTGGATTTTTCAATAGGAATATTCTTTTTACAAAACCTTACATTGGTCATTATGGTAGAACTGATTAATCTTCTATTTTAATATATATATTCTAATGGCTTGCTTGGTTGGTTCTTAGACAGATTTATAATGCCACCACACTTTGTATTGACTATAGCGTCGGCCATCCGACGCAATGAATTTTTCCAGAATGACGTGTCAACGGAGATAAACTAGCGTCGGATGTTATATATTGTTTGTTAGCGTCGGTTGTTATATCTTGTTTGTTAGCGTCGGCTTAGCGTAGGTTTGACTGACGCTATATTAGCGTCGGATGTCATTTTGCCGACGCTATGTATTAGCTTCGACTGTTTTAGCCTAGGCCCGACAACGACGCTAAATCCTGTTTTTCTAGTAGTGATATATATATATATATATATATATATATATATATATATATATATATATATATATATATATATATATATATACTACATCCGAATATATATATTTATATATTTATATTATATTTAAATTCAAACATCACAATCTATTTTGATAAAATATATACTCTCGTTGTAACTCAATTGACAGATAAAAGTTTCTGCAACTGGAGATATTTTTAACAAAATTGTCCGATATTAAATTCTTCGTAACGTAAATAAATTAGTCCTCGAAAAATAATTTTAATCCAATTTCCAAAAATATATTTTTGGCATTTAACTCTATAAATACCAAAAACTTAGCTAAAAGCCTAAGAAATTCAACACAAAATACCCTTAAATAGTATAATTTAGGATTTAAAATTAAGGGTCTTATAGTTATCACACACAAGTTGGATGTTTGGTTCACTATTATGATTTGCTTTTTTGATGAGTATTTGCTCTTCTTTTGAATTAGTATATTATTCTATCAATCATCTCATATTTCAAAACATTCAAATTAAAAACCTTTTTTTACCGATCTCCCTAAAACTCCTCCTCTTTCTGAAAAAACAAGTATCTATTTATAGAGTTTTCTTTAATTATCCAGTTGCTTTCTTTGTCAGTGCCTCTATTTCCAATTCCTAATTTGATGTTTCGTTTCTTTTGCTCATCATCTGAGTTTTTTT
>JBBPBR010000003.1:53386419-53438396 GCA_037974775.1 Cicer pinnatifidum
TTTTTTTTTTTTTTTTTTTGCAGCTTTAATTTGTCTTTTAGTTTCTTTTTAAAACTCAAAAGTTTTTTTATTTGCTATGTATAAAGTGTACAAGGTTGGCTTATAAAAATTATGTTTTTATTTCTCTAATTAGCTACAACAGGTACAATGTATCAGTGAGAAAGGCTTGTGCATCAATAGCAGTAAGCACTAGCAGAGCAAGGCTTGACAATGAACAAGGGCAGCAATAAAGAACAAAACACAGACAAAATAGGGTGGAGAAGCTGGCTTAATTTGATTTGGTTTGGCTTAATTTTTATTTTTATTTGATTTGGCTTAATTTTTAAAATTGTAATTTGATTTAATTTTAAAACTGTAATTTGATTTGACATGATAAATTGATGAAACATAATGAGCCTACTTATAGTAATTTGATTTGGTATTGTAAATTGATGAGACATAATGAGCCTGATTTCTAGCTATATTATTTTTATTTCCATATATATATATATATGTTTTCTTTTTTTGTATTAATGATCATGAAGGAAGAAATCATAAAATTTGATATATTATAATAAAAAATGGATACTATTATTTTTTCAATTATTTCTAATAAGTTAGACAAAATGGAGGTACTACAGTTGCCCCTATTTAACAAACGCATGTATTAAAGTGCCCCTGAAATGTTAAACAGGGAATGATGTAAATTTTTTTTTGAAATGTGCAAAATGATCATCTTTTGATTGATTACTGATCTGTAGATCGACATGAGTGAAAATAGTCATCTTTGGATTATTTACCGATGCACAGATCCATAGAAATAAAAAATGATCGTCTTCGGATTGGTTACCGATGCATAGATCGACAAAAATGAAAGTGATCATCCTTGGATGGTTTACTAACGCATAGATCCATAGAAGTAAAGAATGATCGTCTTCAAATTTATTACCAATATTTAGATCGACATAAATGAAAGTGATTGTCTTCGGATTGTTTACCGATGCATAGATCCATAAAAAATGATCGTCTTCAGATTGGTTATCAATGTGTAGATTGAGAGAAATGAAAGTGGTCATCTTCGAATTGTTTACTGATGCGTAGATCCATATAAATGAAAATGATCGTCTTCGGATTGGTTATCGACGCGTAGATCGACAAAATGAACAAAGGTAGTTGGTACAATTTTAAGATAGATAAAGAGTGAGAGTATGTATATAATACTTGCAATGTGATCGTTAATGGTTGTCGACTATAAATAAAGTATAAATATAAGGTATGAATGATTCATGCGTGTGTTATGCATTATGCGAGGTTGTTACGTATAGATAAAATGTGGATTAAGATGCATGGATCATATGAGTATGAGTAAATTATGCATGATTTATGTGTCCTGAATTAATGATCAATTCCTTTTCATTTATTTGATTCCCCAATCCTTATTATCTTCTATGCCCACAAGTTTCAATGAATGAATGAAGATAACAACCATTTTTTACATGACGACTCCAATATGTCTCGTGGGACCCCCCTTTTTCGAGGTAAAATAAAGTCCATTGTTTAAAATGATTATTCTTCATTTTTCTTTTATGCTACCATACATGTTGAGAATCTATCGAGTTCCCGTGTATTTTTCAACTTCAATGAGAAGTATCGCTTTCATTCCATACACCAATGAGAAACGAGTTGCCCATGTTGAGGTACGAACAAAGATTCTATAGCCATTTAATGCAATGGGAAACATTTAATGTCAATCCTCTTGTCTTTCTCTAAAACCTCCTTAAAACCCTCTTGTCGTTCTCTAAAATACCTAATGGATATTCTTTATTCTTAACATATGATTTGATATCATCAAATCATGGCTTGCCGTTAGACTCTTCTTCTATTGATAAGAAATATGCAGGTTTATCCCTTTGTTGAATTTTTATAATCGACCCTTCTTGATAGGTGCTTATTTTGAACATTGACGACAGTGTGGCCAGGGCGTCAGCCAATTGGTTTCCTTCTCGAGAGATATGGTGAAAAGTGATATTTTTGAAGTGTTCTGTCAGTTCTTTGATATGGGTATTATACGAAATCAATTTGGAATCTCGCGTTTCCCATTCTCCTTTCGTTTGATGGATGACTAACAATGAGTCTCCATATACCTCAAGAACTTTTACCTTTGATTCAGTAGCTGCTTTAATGCCCATAACACATGCCTCATATTTTGGAATACTGTTTGTGCAATCAAAACAGAATCTAGCCGTAAATGGGGAGAACTGGTTTTCTAGGGAAATCAAAATGGCTCCAATTCCATGCCCTAACGCATTAGAAGCACCATTAAACAACAATGTCTATTTTTCTTTATTTGATGATTCAGTCTCTTCAAATAAAGTAAATACACCTTCATCGGGGAATTCACACGACATTGATTGATAATCTTCTACAAGTTGTTGGACTAAATATTCTTCTAGTGCGCTTCCTTTGATAGCCTTCTGAGTAACATACACCAAGTTGTATTCTGATAACAACGTCTGCCAACAAGCAATCCTTCCAGTAAGAGCAGGTTTCTCAAAGATATACTTAATTGGGTCCATTTTAGACACCAACCAATCCTCATCAGCGTGATTAATTGGGAGTTCAAAATTACAAGAAGAGGTTCTAGTGATGTTATTGTCAACATGTTCATTTTCATCGATGCATTGTGTAATATAAGAAGAAAAGGAAAAAGACAATGTGAATAAAGATTGCTAATAAGTATGAAATTGAAATACACGTGCCTTAATTAATTATCCTTATAGCCTTAGGGAGAGAAAAAAGAGTTAAAAATACATAAGTACTTTGAACATGAATTAACAAACACGAGAAACTCGATGATCTTCCAATTTTTGAGATTGGTGTGTGGAGGACAAGGATACACTAATTTGAGGGTATCATCATCAACATGAATCTCTTCCGTAATAGCCACTTGATCAGCATATATTATTTCGGCGCTTTGAAAGGTTTGGTGAATGTCACAAATAGGAATCTTCTATGAACTCAGTGTCTGATTTTCCAAATGAGCTATCTTGCTTTCCATTTTTTCCTTCACAACCTTTTCTTTGTCAGCTTCAGTAAGTACATATCCCTACCCGTACTTATTGTTTTTTTTCGAGAATATCAAACATATTTCCCAATTTAACAAAAACTCATCCTTCCAACATCGATTTGGTAGACTTTAATGATGTGGTAAACAAATTTAGTTCTTTAAAGGGAGATCCTTCACCCATAAAGACATCATTCGCGATTTTTAATGCTTGAAAGGAAGTCTCTATGGCTTCCTTCGTGTCTTCAATGTAGCGCATAGAAGATAGATGACTTACTATCATATCTTCTTCCCCAAATATTATCACCAGCTTATTGTCTACTATAAACTTTAGCTTTTGATAAAGAATAGATATCACTGCTCCAGGAACACGAATCCACGGTCTCCCAAAAAGGAAATTGTAGGTCAGCTTAATATCCATCACTTGGAAGGTTATTCTAAAGTTATAGGGTTCGATTTGAATTGGCAGGTCGATCTCACCAATAAATTTTCTTCCGAATTCATCAAACATTTTCACCACCAAAGCACTCGGCTTCAAACAAGCTCCACCAAAAAAATAGTTTTGACAGTGTTGATTTCGACATGACATTTAACAATGAACCATTATCAACTATCACAAGAATATGATCATGACACCTCACAGAGATGTGTAGTGCTTTATTATGCCTTGTCCCTTCAGTTGGTAATTCCATATTGCTAAAACTGAAACAATTATTAGCGGTGATGTTACCAACAACACCATCGAACTAGCCCATAGTGATGTCCTGAGTAACATGAGCCTCGTTTAAAACTTTCATTAATGCCTTTCTATGCGCTTCAAAGTTTAATAACAAAGAAAGAACAAATATCTTGGAAGGAGTTTGATTTAGTTGATCTACCACCTTATACTCACTTCACTTGATTTCATACATTCGTTAGCTTCTTCTTCAAGAATTGTCTTTTTGCAAGTCTCTGTCCCTTTTATAGCATGATTCACAACTTCTTTCCCTTTTCCTCCATGGCCATCCTTTTCCTTAGGTTGCCCGAGAGCATATACTCGACCACTCTAAGTCATCCAATAATCCCTAAAATGTTGGTGACAACAATTCCTTTAGATTCACAACTATCACTTGATTGATGATAGGCCAAGTGGGTTGTAACTTCATAATTCCATGCCACCGCCTTAGTATTCTCGTAAGGAAAAGGGGTTGGTAATTGGACAATTATCGCATTTGGTATGCTAGGAGTTGGCTCAAGATTTTATTTTCTGTAGAAGATTTTCAATGGTCTTTGTAAAGATCTACTATTTTTCATATACGACTTCATGGTCAACACATGATAATCTTTGGCACATTGTTCTATCTCATCTTCAATGACATTGACAAAGGTATCCCTCTGGCCTGTCGCAGCCTAAAATTTCGAGTGTTTCCTAAATTCAATGGAGTTTCCACCAAAATTTATTTTAAAATAGAGAAAACATTGGGAAACCTCTAAAAAAAATGGTCTTTAGAACCAAATTTTGAGTTTAGGAGTCGATTATGCGTAGAGAAGGTATTAGCACCCAACGACTTCCGTTAAAATACGGCTACCTATAATTAATTGTACAAGATTAATATTAACTTAAGTATATTTATTTCTCTTTATTATTAAATATGAATAACAATTATTTTTTTAATATCCTAATTTAATAAATATGAATAACAATTATTATTTTTTTAATATGATTTTGGAATAAGTGTGTGCTTAAAGAAATTTTTATTAATGTGCTTGACAAGAATGTGATCTTGCTCCTACTAATCTCACGGTGCAATGAAGAAATTAAAGATATGTAGTTCTAGGGTATAAAACACGGATGTATTGATTTTTTTAAAAGAAAATTTGTTTTGTTAAAAAAAATATATTTTGACAAAAAAATGATTTTTTTTATTTGAATAATTATTTTAAAATGAAAATTTTAGGACTATCAAACTGTACAACTCGTGTCTCCAAAAACATAGAATAAAAATAAGTTTCATCTAGTTAATCATTTTATATTTTTTTAATTTAAAAATTGAGTTTCAAAACCACCAAGTAGTACAACTTGTATCTTAACAACTGAAATATTATAAAAAAAGATCACATCTAATTAATCAAATTTAAAAAGTTGATTTTATAATTATTTATTTATATATAAAAATAAATTTTAGAATTATCAATTTGTACAAATTATGTTATGTTACTCATGGATTAAAAGATGTCATTTCTAGTTAACCTTTAATAATAATTTTTATTTATCGATTTGTTTATGAGTATTAATTTATCTATGAAGATCAGATTTAGAACCATCTAGTTGTCGCAACTTATATTCTAATAACTCAAAAAACTAAAACATCACATCTAATAAATTTATAAGTCCATTTTATATTAATTTATTTAAAAATAATAAATAAATAAAATAAAAAGATATTTTTAGAACTATCAAATTGTACCACTTGTGTCCTAACAACTCAAAGATTAAAAAGATGTCGCATCTAATTAATCTTTAATGAAATATTTATTTATATTTTTATGAAATTTGATTTTTATTTATGAAACAAATTAATTTTGAAATCATAAAAAAAAAAAAGAAACTAAATGGGTTGAACTCTTAAATAAATAAGTTGGTTTTTTTTGTGTTTTAGGACCAAATGATAACAAACAAACAAAAAGGGTTAAAGAAACCCTAAATCAAACTTCAAGGGAGCTGAGCGGCGGCCACTCTTTTGTTTCCAGAAGAAAAAAAATGTGAACAATATTGGAGAGAAAGAAGGAAAACGCTAACAATAGTATTGGAGAGAAAGATAACAAAGAAAGAAAGAAAGAAAAAGAAGAAAGAATGAGGAAGAGACGGAAAGGTACAAAGATAAGGCCGCTAGAAGGAGAAGAAACCAAGGAGTAGGGTGCGACCGCTCCAAAAGGCACGGTTGCCGTTCCGATGGCGACGGTGACAGTACGAAGGTTTGAGTTTTCTACTTTTCTCTATTCTTTTTCGTTTTCTGATATAAATTGGTTTGAGTTTGTTCTTATTTTGCATGTACTAATTTTTTATAGTTTGGAGAAAACATATAAGAATAAAACAAAGCCAAACAAAATAAAAGAATTAAAGTAGTGATAAAACGGATTCAGATTTTTTATTTTATTTTGAAAGGTATAATCATCAAGAATATAAAGTTGTTGCATAAATAATAGAGTTTAGAGATAGTTACCGCACATAAATTGGATGTTTGTTTATCTATTATGATCTGCTCTTCTGATGAGTATTTGCTCTTATTTTGAATTTTTATATTTTTCTATCAATCATCTCATATTTCAAAACATTCAAATTAAAATCATTTTTTATTGATCTCCCTAAAACTCCTCCTCTTGCATAAATGATAGAGTTTTATTTAATTGTTTAGTTGTTTTCTTTGTTTGTGCCTTTGTTTCTAGTTCCTAATTTGACGTTTCATTTCTTTTGCTCATCGTTTGAATTTTTTTTCCTGCACATCTAATGCATTCATGGTTTTAGCCAATTTATTTATTTTTATCTGATCATTTGCTGAGCTTTTTTATCTGCAGCTTTAATATGTCTTTTAGATTTTTATTAAACTCAAAAGTTTGTCTCTTTGCTATGTATAATGTGTACAATTGTTGACTTATAAAAATTATGTTTTTATTTCTCTAATTAGCTACAACATGTACAATGTATATGTGAGCAAGGCTTGTGCATCAATAGCAGTCAGCATCATTAGAGCAAGGCTTGGTAGTGAGCAAGGGCAACAATAGAGAACAAAACAGAGGCAAAACAGGCTGGAGCAACTGGCTTAATTTGATTTGGTTCGACTTAATTTTTTATTGTAATTTGATTTGATTTTAAAATTGTATTTTGATTTGGAATTGTAAATTTATGAGACATAACGAACCTACTTATTGTAATTTGATTTGGCTTTAAAAATATAATTTGATTTGACATTGTAAATTGATGAGACATAATGAGCCTGATTTTTAGCAATATTATTTTAATTTCCATTTTTATATATATATTTTCCTTTCTTGTATTAATGATTATGAAGGTAGAAATCACGAAATTTGATATATTATAATAAACATAGATATTATTACTTTTTGAATTATTTCTAATAAGTTGGACAAAATTGAGGTATTACAGTTGCCCCTATTTAATTATATTTTACTTGAAAAATATGAAAATATGAATAACAATTATTTTCATTTTCATGTTATTAGATAAAAGATAGTAAGTATAAGGACCTAAATTTGTCCAATAACAAACACATGTATTAAAGTGCCCCTAAAATGTTAAAGTCAGAACGATGCAAAAAAATATTTTGAAATGTGCAAAATGATCGTCTTCGGATTGATTACCGATGCATAGATCGACATGAGTGAAAATATTCATCTTCAGATTATTTACCGATGCATAGATCCATAAAAATAAAAAATGATCATCTTTGGATTGGTTTTCGATGCATAGATCAACAGAAATGAAAGTGGCCATCTTCAAATAGTTTACTAATGCGTAGATCCATAGAAGTGAAATATGATCGTCTTCGGATTGATTACCGATGTGTAGCTCGACATAAATGAAAGTGATTGTCTTTAGATTGTTTACTGATGCATAGATCCATAAACAATTATCATCTTCGGATTGGTTACCGATGTGTAGATCGACATAAATGAAAGTGGTCGTCTTCGAATTGTTTACCGGTGTGTAGATCCATAAAAAACGATCGTCTTCATATTGGTTTCCGATTTATAGATCGACATAAATGAAAGTGATCATCTTTGGATTTTTACCAATGCGTAGATCCATAGAGATGAAAATGATTGTCTTCGGATTGGTTACCAATGCGTAGATCGACATAAATGAACAAAGGTAGTTGGTCCAATCTTAAAGATAGGTAAGGAGGGAGAATATGTATATAATACTTGCAATGTGAACATTAATGGTTGTTGAGTTTAAATAAAGTATAAATATAAGGTATGAATGATTCATGTGTGTGTTATGCATTATGCAAGGTTGTTGAGTATAGGTAAAGTGTGAATAAAGATTCATAAATCATATGAGTATGAGTAAATTATGCATGATTTATGTGTGTCATGAATCAATGATCAATTTATGTTCATTTCTTTGATTCCTCGATCCTTATTATCTTCTACACCCACAAGAATCAATGGATGGATGAAGATAACAACAACATTTTGCATAACGACTCTAGTATGTCTCGTGGGACCCCGCCCCCTTTTTTCGAGGTAAAAGAAAGTCTATTGTTTATAATGATTATTCTTCATTTGTCTTATATGCACCCATACATGTTGAGCATCTATCAAATTTCTGTGTATTTGTTTTTCAAATGTCAAAATATTTAGAATATTTGTATTTTTCCACGTATTTCAAATTCTATCAATTGTTATCATAAAAGAACATTTCAAAATGCTAGAACAATCAACCATGAAACTGGATTAGTTTAAAAGAGTGTAACATACAACATTGAATGACAATATCGGAAAATATACATTTGTTACATTGAAAACAAAACAAATTACAATGTGGGGACGAATGTGTTTAGCTTTAGTTGGAGGCATCACAAACGCTAATCATTCTTGTAATTTAGGACTCTTATTAGTCAGCTTGCAAGAATAATAATTGCCCCAGTTTGAAGCGCTTGATTTTTTTTAATCCCTAACATTTGCATGGACCGCTCTTCCAAGTTTCCAATCCATCGGGATGCTCTAATTTTTGCATAGGTCGTCTTTTAAGGTTTTCAACCTAGCGAGCCCATTTTTTTCAATCATGTTTTTTTAAGCATAATATTTTTTTGACTGCATCTGAATTTACTGGAAGTGGAAGGTCTACTCCATCCATTTTTGTGAGTATCAGAGCTCTCCAGAGAAAGCTATTTTCACAACATATGATCCTTCGTAATTCAGGGTCTATTTTCCATGAGAAGCTTTTCTTATGGGCAACATTTTCTTTAACCCTAAGTCTTCTTCTTGAAACTCTCGAGGATGAACTTTTTTCTCGTATGCCTTTATAAGTTTTTTTTTTATATAATTGGTCGTGGCATAGAGCTATCATTCTTTTTTCTTCTATGAGATTTAATTGGTCAAATCGTGATTGAACCCACTCAGTCTCTTCCAGTTTTGTTTCCATCAGGACTCTGATTTGGCTTTAAAACTATAATTTGATTGGGCATTGTAAATTGATGAGACATAATGAGCCTGATTTGTAGTTATATTATTTTTATTTTCTTTATATATATATATATATATATATATATATATATATTATTAATGATTATGAAGGCAGAAATCACAAAATTTGATATATTATTTTAAAAATAGATATTATTAATTTTTGAATTATTTCAAATAAGTTGGATAAAATTGCAGTACTACAAGTAGTCTTGAAGAAGTTTATATGAACAAACCTGAAGGTTTTTCAATTGAAGGAAAGAATCATATGATTTGTAAACTTAATAAATTAATATATGGACTGAAACAATTCTCAAGAAAATGATATATTAAGTTCAATGATACCATTACCTCTTTCGATTTTGAAGAAAATATAGTTGATAGATTCATGTACCGAAAGATTAGTGGTAATAAGTTTATGTTTTTGGTCATTTATGCTAATGAAATCTTGCTTGTAACTAATAGTTACAGCATGTTTCATGAGACTACCGAATACCTCTCTAAGAAATTTAACATGAAGAATTGTTCTGCTGGAATTGCACCAATCCAAAAAGGGGACAAATTATGTCTCATGCAATGTTGAAAGAATGACATAGAGCACAAACAAATGGGTAAAGAAAATATCCACGAGGACAAATATTAGATTTGCTGTTGAAATTTTAGGCAAGTATCAAAGTAATCCTAGAATTGATTATTGGAAGGCTGTAGAGAAAATTTTGAGGTATCTACAAGGAACTAAGAGTGTATGCTCATGTATAGAAAATTCAATCAATTAGATGAAATTGGATGTATAAACTCAAATTTTGGTGGATGTGTAACACAAGGATGTCCACTTTTTGCTTATTCCTTCTTAGAGAATGAGCTATATCTTTGAAAAAGTACTAAGCAATATGTTGTAGCTTCATCTACTTTGGAAGTTAAATTTGTAGCATGATTTGAAGCTGAAATTCAGGCATTATGAATGTGAAATGATATTTCAGGGCTTAGAGTAGCTGACACTATTGTCAAGCCGTTGAAAATTTATTGTGATAATTATGCAAGAGTATTCTTTTCTTAAGATTGGTAAATACTCAAATGGTGCAAAATACATGGAATTAAAGTATTTCTCTGTCAAGGAAGAAGATAAAAAATAAAGAGTATCTATAGTGCGTGTTAGAACATACCTTATGATTATTGAGTCGTTAACTCAAGGGTTACAACCAAAGACATTTAAGGAACATGTACATAGAATGGGTCTTGGTTGTCCTAATACATAATGTAATTGATGATTAAGCTCTTTATATTTATATATTTCTGAATATTTATAATTTGTTTCTAGTCATTATGTGTGTAATTTTAATTATGAGTTATGAATGTTCTAGAAACATTAACGGGACATATGATATTTTATGTGGTGCTTAAGTATTTGTATAATAGAGCACTAGTGTTTGTGGTATATGGAAGAAATTGTCTTTTCGAAGATAATAATACACGATCGTCATAACACACACTTAAGTGTTTTATTATATAAAGCTAATTATGTATTCACATGGATGACGTTTGATACATGAATTTTGTGTATCATACTTATGAATTGATTTCTTTAAATTCTAGACCAAGTGGGAGAATGTAAGAAATTTATGGGTTCATAACCGTATAATTTATTGGCCTAAAATAAATTAAAGTAACCACTTATTTTTAAGAGGTAACAATTGAAAAGACAAATATTCTAGTAACCGCTAAATATTAAGACCTAGCATTTGGAAAGGCATAGGTTATAGTAACAACTATATATTAAAGGAATTAATCTCATCTATTAATATTGATATTTGATGAATGTTTTAGAGTAAATGACACTACTTATAAATTGGTCGTAGCTCTACCACAAAAGACATGCTCATATTTTTGCTTACTACACAAAATAATTTGTATCGTTAAGTGTGTCTTAGAAAATGGGTAAATAGAAAGAAAAAAAAAATGTAATTTGATTCAATATTCAATCAACTTGTTGTGTACTATGACTTCCTCATTGAATCTAGGTATATGAAAATTATAAACTTCAAGATCTTTGCGTTGTTCAACGTTTGTGCTAAAAGTTTATTATGACACTTAAGTTCTACATTTTTATGTTATTTCGTCATCTGAATGTGACATTGTTTTGTTAGTTGTCTTGATACAAAATTTTTTTATGTTTTTATTGTTGCGGTGTTTGTTTGGTTCAGATTGACAAAGTTGCTTAGATTTGTCACAAATTGATGTCGTAAATTTGTGACACTTGAATTTTTCATATTGTAAACATGTTGTCGTTTTGTGTTATTAATCTAGATGTTATGAGTTTGTTTGCAAATTCATTCTTATTGATTTTCGGAAGATCACGTCCTCGAGATATTGTTTGTGTTGGGTATGTCATAAGCTCTCACAGTTTTGTCCTTTGTGACAAGGCACAATTTATAAATTATCTTTAGTCTCAATTACCAAATAATCGCCAAATAATCAATGTATAATTTTTTGTTGTAATCGCAACAAAAACGAAACTCTAGCTATAAACATCTTGGCAAGTGGCTCTTTAGGAGTATCCCGTGATTAAAGTCTCAAACTCTAACTCGCATATTAACATTTCAAAATAGCATGCAACTATCAACTATGCATGATGGACATATCAAATACATCTATTTATATTTTGTAGTTTTTATTTTATAATTATTTTTGCTCTTGTTATCAATATATATGACAATATCATATAAAAAATAGATAAAGGATAATGCTTTTTTTATATATAATATAAATTTAAAGTGAGATGATATGTTCCTAATTTAAAATAGATAACAATTTAAAATTTATTAAACATTTATAAAATAGTTTATATTTTTTATCTTTAATAATGTTATTGGAGATTGATATATTTTTTCTTAACTTTATCGTGGTGATATTACTCTTGATGATTTTAAACGAATGAAGAAAAAATTGTTATATTATTATATCCATGTCCTTCTCCCATCAAATTCATCTCAAGAAAAAATCATCCAATCTATTCATGAACACAACTGAAATTAATTTATAGGTTGAATTCAATCTATCCATTTGATTTTACGGATAGTTGATGATTCATTTTTGTTCCATATAAATCTATTTGATTGCAGGAAATAAAATTTAAAATATCCAACTTCGTTGAGCCTACCTATGAAGTGGTCCTCCTACTTGAGTATGCATGAAGTCATATGATTGTGACGGCACACAACTCGATTCATCTATTTGCTCCTCTTAGAAGAGTTGTCAAAAAAAATTATAAATTTTATGACTTCTTTTAAAAATAATTTTATTAAGTCCCTATTATTAGACTTTTATTAAAATAATTTTAAAGCTCCGATCATTATATAATTGAGCTTAAGGGAGGAGATTTATAGACTCAAATATTTTTGTTAATTTTGAATGTGTTTTTATTTTGGAAAATTTTTTAAATTTATTTTTTTTCAAAAAATTATTAAGAAATATTTTTCTTAAAAAGAATCGAATTTTTTTATCACTGAATTTTTAAGAAAAAAATCAAAAAAATTATTTCTTAAAAAAAAAATAAATATAATTGTTTTTTTTTAAATGGGACTTTTTAATGTTAAAGACTGTCTTTTTTTAAACCTTTTTAATTATGAATATTTTTTTCCCCAACATGTAAATTGAAACCAATAATTAGTGGATTTGTCGAGTTGACAGCTCTAACTCTTAGTTTGTCTCCTATACATATTAGATAAGATTTAAGCATTAATACATAAAAAATATAATCTCAATTCTCAAAAGCTACCAAGAAAAAAAGAAAGAAAAAACACATGTATTTACGACTTGAAGCTTTGTAGTCTCAACATGTGTAGAGAAGATGGGACATGATATATTTTTTCAAAAAATAAATAAATAAATTTAAATGTTAAAATAACAATGTTATATTTTAAGATCAAATTAATAATCAAAAAGCCACCAAAAAATAATCAAACAAAAATCTTAATTTTAACAACTAAATTAGTTTCTTTCATATATGATGCAAGATCCACAATAGTCTTTAATCTTTTCTATTTCAAAAAAAAAATTATTGTTGTTTGAATATAATCTTTAATATAATCAATTCAACCACGTGTTAACAAGTCATAAATAAGGTTGATTTGGTGACAGATTTCATAAACTTCCTATTCATAATACAATATCGATAAAATAAGTATTTTTCATATATTAACACTACACTAAGACAAAAAAAAAAACATTGTATCACAATGAGGAACAAAACAACTCAGGGGCGGAGCTTCTTTATGACAGGGGGGGCCACGGCCACCCAAAAAAAAAAAAAATTTATAAGTACAATGACTAATATGTCCATACTAAAATTAAATAATTACAAAAATACCTAAACCTAATTTTATTTTCTCTTTCTTCCATCCACCTTCCTCTCTCCCTCTCTCCCTCTTACGATTCCGTCAGCCGTCTTCCTCTCACTCGCGGCAGCCTCCCTCTTCCAGTCAGGATTCTGTCAGTCGTCTTCCTCTCGCTCGCGGCGGCCTTCCTCTCGCTCGCGGCAGCCTTCCTCTCACTTGCGGCGGCCTTCCTCTCGCTCGCGGCAGCCTTCCTCTCACTCGCGGCGGCCTTCCTCTCGCTCGCGACGGCCTTCCTCTCGCTCTTAGAGTCAAATCCGCCGTATTATATTGCGGAATACTATCTTTGACAGCAAGTTCTTCAAAAGAAGACTGTCTCATGTAACCAATTTCATGCTCTCAATGCTGAATATTTGGAGAAGCATTTTCCCGTCTGGTTTTTGATAATGAAGTTCCTGATTGCCTTGTTGTTTGGTTGTTTTGTTCTAAAATACGTTTGGAATTATTAGAGCTGATTGGAGGCTTCCATGAACTTCCCAAGTTTTTTGTTGTACTAGAACTTGCTTTCCTCACTAGCCTTGGTGACAGGGTCGATGTAAGTGAGATCTACACAAGAACAAATGAATGAAATTGAAGGTAAGAACTAAGAACCAACCAGAAATTTGGAGCTTTGTTCTGTTATTGTTGAGTTTGGAATTCTGAATTTTGAATTTGGAATTTTGAATTTGGTTTGCTGTTTGGAATTTTGAATTTTGAATTTGGAATTCTGAATTTGGTTTGTTGTTTGGAATTATGTCATTTGTTGTTTGGAATTCTGAATTTGGAGTTTTGTTATGTTATTGTTGAGTTTGAAATTCTGAAATTTAAAGCATAAACTTTGTTATATTATTGTTGAGATTTTTTGTCGCACATAAGGTGTTTGATTTTATGTCAATATAAAGTGTTTGAGTTTTTTTGTCGCACATAAGGTGTTTGATTTTATGTTCATATAAAGTGTTTGAGTTTTTTTGTTGCATATAAGATGTTTGAGTTTTGTTGCATTTTTGTTTGAGTTTTTTTGTCCATATAAAGTGTTTTAGTTTTTTGTTTGTTGAATATAAGATGTTTTATGTTTATTATATTGATTGATTTAGATAAGTTTGTGAGAATGAAAAAAAGTAAAAGAATTGATTCTTTTTTCAAGAGGAAAATTTGTGAGATTGAAAGAGATGAAGAAATTATAACTTCTACATCAGAAACTATCTCTGAGAATCCAAGAATTGAAGAAAATGAGAATCATCTTTCCAAGGTTCATAGAGTTTTCGAAGATGACTTTGAGAAATGTTTAGAACGTGACCCCGGAAAGCGTCCTCAAATTTGGCAATATCCACCAAATAAATTGGATGCAATACGAAGAGCTTATCTAAAATTTGGTCCTTATCAAATAAATTTAGAGGAATATCCTTTATCTGGCAACGAGGTTCATCTAAGACGGTTTCAATATGCTTGGTTTAACATATTTTCTTCATGGCTTGAATATTCACCTTCTAAAGATGCTGCATATTGTTTACCATGCTATCTATTTAGCAAAAGACCAAGTGGACGTCCTGGATCAGATGTATTCATTGGTACAGGTTTTAGAAACTGGAAGAAAGTTAAAAATGGAAAATATTGCGCCTTTCTCAAACACATAGGGATAGATCCTTGCTCACCACACAACAATGCAATGAAAGCTTGTCTAGACTTGTTGAATCAGGAGGGACATATTAGGAATACTTTTCAAGTGCAAAGCTCAGAACAAATTTTGAAGAATCGAATACGTCTCAAGACATCAATTGACACTGTTCGTTGGTTAACACTTCAAGCTTGTGCTTTTAGGGGACATGATGAAACTAGCGAGTCAAAAAATCAAGGCAATTTTCTTCAATTGATAAAACTCTTGGCAACTTACAATGATGAAGTTGCGAAAGTTGTGTTGGAAAATGCTCCATATAATTCTAAATATACTTCACATCAAATTCAGAAAGAGCTTTTGCATATTCTTTCTAGTAGGGTGAGAAAACATATTTGTGAAGAAATTGGTGATTCCAAATTTTGCATCGTTGTAGATGAAGCTCGTGATGAATCAAAAAGGGAACAAATGTCTCTTGTGTTAAGATTTGTTGACAAAGTTGGTTTAATAAAAGAGCGATTTTTTTTTGTGGCACATGTTAAAGACACTACAGCTTTAACTCTGAAAGAAGAAGTATGTGATATACTTTATCGATATAATCTTGATGTTTCTAACATGCGTGGTCAAGGGTATGATGGTGCTAGTAATATGAGAGGAGAATGGAACGGTTTACAAGCACTATTTATGAAAGATTGTCCTTATGCTTACTATGTCCATTGTTTTGCTCATCGATTGCAACTTGCTTTGGTTAGTGCATCAAGAGAAGTTGTTCCAATTCATAAATTTTTTGAGAAGCTCACTTTTGTTGTTAATGTTGTTTGTTCTTCTACTAAGCGTCATGATGAGTTACAAGCTGCTCAATTAGAGGAAATTTCACATTTGCTAGAAATTGATGAAATTGTAACTGGTAAAGGTTTAAATCAAATTGGTACTTTGAAGCGAGCTGGGGATACTCGTTGGGGATCACATTTCTCTTCTATTTGTAGCTTGATAAATATGTATGAGGCAACTTGTATTGTTTTAAAAAAAATTACAAATGAAAGAGCAAGTTATTCTACACGTGGTGATGCTGATAGTGCTTATAATTATTTGAAGACGTTTGATTTTATATTTATCTTGCATTTGATGAAAGAAATAATGGGGATAACTGAAATACTTTGCCAAGCCTTACAACAACAATCTCAGGATATAGTTAATGCCATGTGTTTGGTTGGAACAACAAAGTGTCTTATACAAGCATTGAGAGAAGATGGTTGGGATAAATTATTTACTGAAGTGAAAACTTTTTGTGAAAAACATGATATTGAAATTCCTAATCTCAACGATGTTCATTCAACAACAAAATTTGGACGCTCTCGTCTTCAACAAGGTCAGGTTACAATAGAGCATTATTTTAGAGTTGAAATATTTTTTACTTCCATTGATCAACAATTAGAAGAGTTGAATAACAGATTTAGTGAGCAAGCAATGGATTTGTTAACTCTAAGTTGTGCTTCGAGTCCTAAGGATAATTATAAAGCTTTTAACATTGAAAAAATTTGCACTCTAGTTGAAAAATATTACCCTGTGGATTTCAACATGCAAGAGAAGATTAATTTGAAATTTCAACTCCAACATTTCTTGGTTGATGCTCGTCAAGATTTAAATTTGAAGAATTTATCAACTATCCAAGAATTGTGCTCATGTTTGGTTGCAACTGAAAAGACGCAAAATTTTTACTTGATTGATAGATTACTTCGTCTTATCATGACTCTTCCGGTTTCTACTGCCACAACTGAAAGATCTTTTTCAGCAATGAAAATTATTAAATCAAGGTTAAGAAATAAGATGGAAGACGACTTTTTGGCAGATAGCATGGCAGTTTACATAGAAAGAGAAATTGCTGCAAGTATCAGTTCTGAGTCTATTATTGATGATTTCAAGTTAATTAAAGAGCGTAGAGCATTACTTTAAGGTATTTTTAAGTCATATAGTTAAATTATTTGATAATTTATTTTGTGTTTATTACAATTTAATTATTTACTATATAATATTATTTATATATTTAATTTATATATTATATTTTTATGTCGGCCACCCCAGACTTTTCGGTCAAGCTCCGCCACTGAAAACAACACTACACTTAAACAACGCAATCATAAACAAAACATAAAAAAATAAAAAAAATAAAAATTAGAACTCCATAAAAAATCATTTATTTAAATGAAAAAAATAAAATACATTAAATAATTGATTTTAGATAAAAAAAAAAAAAATTAAACTTTTTTTTTTCTTTTGATGAATGAAGAAGACACAACTCTAAGTGTTACTTTTAGAAGAGAGAAGCAGTGAGAATTAGACAGGTTTCACCCAACTGAGCAAAATAATTGGAACTTATCGTGTCTTAATCTGTTCAACTTGCGCAAATGTATGTTTCGTTCACAAAGAGAGCTTCGATTGGCATTGATTATAAATGTGACGTTCCCCTATCATTTGAGTTTGAAATGGAAAGCAAACTCATGTACCCCACCTCAATTACAACTTGAGAGATGATTTTTTATTTTCTCAATCACAACTTGGGAGATGATTGTAACATCATATATATCCACACAAATTTTTTTTCCACATTTCTCTAATGCAAATTGATTAGTTATTGTTAGTTTTGTAAGCATGTAAACCGATCAGAGAAAGCGATTACATTCAAGAGCTTACAAACAAACCCCCATCATTATCCTATGCATTAGGTTAGGGTCTAGAGTGTTCACGTCTAAATCCATAAAAAAAATGTAAAGATATTATTTTATGAAAATCTCATGGATTGGATCAAATATATATCAATTTTAATAGTTATTTATTTTTTTATTAGTATTAAATATTGTTTTAATATGTAAAAAAATGATATTGCATTAATTTATTATTAGTTACTATTAATTTTTATTAATAATATTTATAAATTTAATTTAATTTTTTTTATTATTGTATATATTTTAAACAAAATCCATAAATATAATTTCATAATATTATTTTTTAATATATTATTTATTATATTTTATTTCAAACTTGTTACTTTAATGTAATTTTATAATATTAATATTTAATCATTATCTTAAAATTAAAATTTAAATAATAAAAAATTAATTAAATTTAAACCGCATTCATTCTGATCGAATTAGATTTTTTTAATTTCATTCAAACTTTTAAGTATTTTAATTTTTGAATTAGATGAGTTTTGGCCTCATAACCAATCCAAACCACACCGTAAAGAACTTTATATTAGGTTATGATAATCAGTGAGCAGGTAGTCTCCGGTCATTCAGCTCCAAGCATAAAATAAAAGTGTTTATCCCAAAAATAAATTAAGTTGTCATTCGTAACAACATACAGACAAAAAAAGGTGAATTGATGTTCTTGCAGTCGAATTGGCCGTTGGTTGAGGCAAAACAACCAAAAACGAGGAAGTCAAATCTTTCTCAATTCCAAATGGTTCTAGGGGATGAAAAAATGCATGCGGAAACAAATATATTCACCTCAACACTCATTTCTCTGTTTTTTTTTACTAAATTATAACTAAAGCAACTAAATAATGAGGCGTGTGTGAAGATTGAAACAACATTGTTGAGTGGAGCTATTCAAATTCGACAAAACTTAATTTTGCAAAGACTATTAACCAAGATATTGATTTGAGACTTTAAATAAATGATTGATTGATTGATTCAACAATGGAACGTTTACAAATATATGTGACAATTGAATTACAACTCTTAGACAAAAAATCCCTTGCTCCCTAACACTAAAAAACTATATTTTCTAAAACATCCTTTACAAAAAATCTGAACTAAACATTTTCAAATTGAAAGCACTTCCTTAATTTTGAAAGCCTCTCAATCCTAGAGAAATTACCAATTCTAGTACTTTGAAAAGTCCTTTTCAATCCTCCCAAACCTTTTCATTCTTATCCCTTAATTGCCCAACAATGGAACATCCATTCCAAGAAATGATATCACACATTTGATGTTTAACTATAAACAAAATTAGTCTCACTAAGAAAGAGAATCATAAAAAGTTTTTTTTTTTTTTATCTAGATTGTTTCTTGAAGAGAAGAATAAATGAAAGTACTCCATTTAAAATAAGGCAACATGATGGTTTAATAGGACATGCTTCATTTATGAGAAGACACAATCATGAAACTAAAATAACTAAATTTTAATTTATTTGATAAAAATAGATTTTAAAGCTTGTGTAAGTCAACTTACACATGTGTGAATCAATTCACAGGTGCCTTATAAATTTCATATTTCAACCCTGAATCGATTCACTAATTAATCCTAAGTCTCTAATTGATTATTATTAATTAATAGGTTAATGTTATTATCTTATTCAATTAATCAATAACTTTGCCATTTTCTAGTTTTGATTGTTAACCTAATTGATTATTAAGTCATTTCTAATCTGTTAATCCTAAATTATTATATATTAAATCTTAATTAATCATTCTAATCAATTATCAAGGTCTTCTTGATCATTTATTCTTCATTTATTTAACACTACTCGATTAACTGTAAATACTAATCGATTAACATTGTAGAAAAACATAATATAGCTTCCTAAAATATAATCATTTTTAATTCTTAAATATAAATATTTATTATCAACATAAGTCAGAATACATAATTCATGAATTTCATCAACGCATATCATCAAATCACACATAACATCAATCGTAACTAAAAACGACATAGCATATGCCATTGTCTTTACAACAGTTCTAAACACATAAAATGGTCGGTCCAGACTTAGAAATCATGGGATATTCTTAGTTATTAAACCTACTCGATTTTGTTGTTATATCAAGAGTCAAAATCTCCCTTCGTGCCTTAACTCATGAGTTCACAAATCACTGACTCGGGTTAAAGAAAGTATGACTCTTTGTTGTTCACAATATAGATATTTGAATTGAATACAATTAATAAACAAAAGGTTGATTTTCTATGAAAATAAGAAAAATAGTAAACTCTATGTGACTTTATCGATTTAGAACGATTTTAATTGGTGAATGAAACAATATGGTTTAAGGCTTCTCGAACAACCAAAAGCCCAATAACTATTGGAATCAAGTTTGGTGTAGAATTGGCATAGTTATGAGTGTTTATAGATTTGTGAGATACTTGAACTTATCAATATGAAAACATACAATTTTATCAAGTTAAAACACTCTTAAGTATCTAGGTTGATTCATCGAGTGTTAACTAAAAGATAAGATGTTAAATTGGCATCACAATACTATGGAAAAATGTTATTTTTGAATTTTGGTCAAATATTAATTGATTGGCAACAATAGCTAATTGATTAATCAAGTAAAAATAGGATTGTCTGGTACTAAGTCACATATTAATTGATTGCCCCACTTATATTAATTGGTTATTCTTGTTCATAATTCATTAATACTATTTATCAATTGATTAACAACTTTGAAACAAATATCATTTACCAATTTCTAGATATTCTATATTAATGTCTAAGCATTCAAACAAACAAATAGCACAATTGACACAATTGACTTTTAAGATTTAATAAAATTGTTGAGGCAAAATCTTAAATCAAAGTGTTTTGAAGATAAACAAATAAGTTAATTAATATCTAATCATGATTCTGATTGTGTTGATATTTAACTTGTGTTTTTGAGTGTTTTAGTCAAAGATAGGTGATCAAATACATTCATACAAAAATCAATGATCACACTATAATATAAATGAAAGAACATCATGTCTTAACTAAACTGGAAGTCGATTATAAGATCATTTTAGGTAATCTAGATCATTCTAGTTTATAAAAGTATCATTATGGTTTATCAATATCATTTTGATTATTTTGTTTTAAGGACAGAAGCAAAATGAACTATTCCCGATGGTCCAGATCTTAAGATAAAAAAATATCAAGACTTTTTAAAATAATCAAGTCTAAAAGTCTAGCTAAATGTCCAAAGAAGCAAAACAACATCAATATCAATGACTAAATTGATGAGCTATGAACAAAGACAACAAAGATGACATAACTGCTGCACCTTTTGCAAAAGACAAAGCAATGCAAAAGAAGTAATGGATTTATAATTGAAAAATTTGAACTTTGCATGTAGTGTAATTTGATATACACCTTATGTGAATTGATTCATTCTTTTTTTTAAAGGAAAGTTGTATTAATAAAGCACAACTCAACAAAAGATATGCTAGAAGAAGCTAGGGTGAATCAGTTCATAAGTATTCAAAAACCAAGGATTTCAATCCTAAATTACACGAATCGATTGGTGAGTTGCACTAACAATACTGGTGTGAAGAATGTTTACATCATTTAAATGAAAGGAATCAAGGGTAGATTGAAGTGTCTTCCTTCAACATGCATTGGTGACATGGTGATGGCTATTGTGAAGAAGGGAGAACCTGGTCTGAGAAAGAAGTTTTTTCCTACTGGTATTGTTCGTCAGTGTAAGTCTTGGCACCGAAAGGGTGGTGTCTTCATGTATTTTGAAGATAATTATGGTGTATTGTGAATTCTAAGGGTGAAATGAAAGGCTCGGCTATCACTGGTCCAATTAGTAAGGAGTGTGCTAATCTAAGGCCTAGGATTGTAAGTCATGCCAATGCCATTGTATGAGTGGAATCATGTTTTTGAGTTATCTGCAAGTATCTTTTTGAGATCATGTTTTTCCATTAGTGTCAAAGATTGGTTTATGGCACTACAGCACTACTGTTAACTATTATGAATTCTTTATATTAGTTTTTCATTAAAAAAAAATCAATTCATGGATCGATTCTCATGAAAGATAAACTCTAAGTGGGAAATGGGTGTGAGAAGGTTGTAAATTACAGTATCAATCATATAGGTTAGACTGTTAATAATTTCCTTTTCAAAATTAGGAATGACAACCAAATTCATATTCATTAGATAACCACAAAAAATATCCACGAAAAATAGAATAAAACTTGTAAAAATATTTGTATATATAATTGCATGAAACAAATGCAACACAAAGATGTGAATAAAAACATAGATTTTATTATGAATAATAATATTTAGAATACCAATCTAAATATAAAAATAAAATTACAACATACATTGATCAACAATTAATTTTATAAGAGATATTAATTACTGTCTTTATTTTATTTTATTTTTTCAATTTTAAACAATTAACTTTCTGTTTAGTCTACAAATTATTTTGTTTTTTGTTTTGTTTTTATTAATCAAATTTATATTTACATGATTCAATAAATTTTTTGATAATTTAAATACTTTAGTTGATTATTTTTATTATTTCATATAATTTTCTTTTAAATATTTTGTTAATATGATAAAATATTTTAGTATTTATCAATTTATTGTAAACTTGAATAATAGATACATATATGAGCACTTAGATTTCTAAAAAATACAAATTCAAATACAAATGTTTTTTTGAAACTACAAATACCAGAATACTCTACACAAATCATATCCATTGCCATTCCCCTCGAAATTGAAATAGATTGAATGGACTAATAATTAATATGGTCTATTTTATATGCTGAATTGAAACGTCGAAGTTTATGGATCGATTGCTACCGTCTTGTGGGGACTGAATCCAAAGCAGTAGAATCACAAACGTGAGGGGAAATACCATTCCATCAACTTGGACGTGATGTGTTGCACTCATTTGGGCTTCAGGCCCTACTCCCATAAATGTCACTTTTAATTCGAAGAATTGAAGGGAACCAAAAAAACCCCACTAGTCCAAATTATTGGAACAAAGTTAGTTAGTTAGTTCATGTATATTTTATAACGATAGAGATAAATCAGATCCTTCCCTCAGATGGCACTTTCCTCATAAAATACCGAACATTGTAGTTGGGTCACGTTTTGAGATATTTCTCTAAATTATCTTCCCATTAATTTTTATTTTTATTTTAAATTGAAATATTCTCGTTATTGCACATTTAATAAATTAAGATATTTTATGTACAAACACTAAGATTTATTTTTCGAGATATTTAAAATTTATTTCAGAAAAATTGATCACTTTTAATTTTTTTTTCTTCATATATACATCAGTTAAAGATTGAACTCCTCACAAAATAATTCGTTTTATAATAATATGTACATAACTAATTAAAATTAAAAGTTCCACGTACCTCAAAAGAATATATTAATTAAGAATTAATTCCACAAGATATTTTTGAGCCCTATATATAGTTTACCTTTCTTCCCATTTTTTCTCATCCACCCAAGTCCTTCCAAGTCCTAAGTGAGAAATAGACTAAGATAAGAAAAACCAATGGAAGCCTTTTCTTCAAAGACCCTTCTCATAGTTATTGCCTTTAGTTTGATTCTTACAAACTCTGCCCAAGCAAATGAAAGACCATACCAACAAGCCAACACATTATTCATTAGAACATCTTGTAGTTCCACAACTTATCCAAGACTTTGCTATGCTTCCCTAGTGAAGCATGCGAATTCCATTCAAACGAATCGCCTTCTTTTAACAAATACGGCCTTGAACGTGACTCTTGCATCGGTTAAATCAACATGGGCTATGATGTCAAGTTTGGCTAAAACCCGGGAGTTGAAGCCAAGAGAGGCCGCAGCTATGAAGGATTGCATCGAGGTGCTTAGCGACTCGATCGATGAACTCCGAAAGTCTATCAATGAGATGAGTCGTCTTAGGACTTCAAATTTTGAGCTAACAATGAGTGATGTACAAACTTGGGTTAGTGCTGCCTTGACGGATCAAAGTACTTGTAGCGACGGATTCGAAGAGATTAATGCAACGGGAGATATTAAGACAATAGTGAAAGGGAAAATTGTGCAAGTGTCACAATTAACTAGCAATGCTTTGGCTTTGATAAATAAGCTAGCCACTTCACATGGTTAAATTTAAAGTTGCTTAATCAAGCTCCACTTTTTGTAGCTTCAAAATTGAAGCATTATTAATGTAATTGGTGATGTTGTTTCAAGTTATGCAGCATCAAGTTGGTGTTCAACTTAAGTCTGTTAAAGATTGTAAATATGTAGGAATTAGTTGTGGAGATTTTTTTTAATCGAATATCTTGCAATGCAAAGGTTAATTCTTAAAATCAGGTAGAACTACAATGAATTTTAACATTGTTGTACTTGCAATGCTAAAGTGAAATTTAATATATCTTATTAAGTTAGAAGAAACCTAAATCATCTCATATAAGCGCTATTGAGTTACTAGTTGATATTTATGTCAAGGTCACTAAGTGAATTTGGCATTTATATTGTTTTTTAATGAATTATTATACAATTACTATAAAGTTTGTTGGTCAATAGTTATGTGAAGATTATATGAACTTATTGGAATAAAATCATGTGAGAAAAAGTGAAATTATCGTGTAAAAGAGAAAATAGATAAATGTTAAATAAACTATATACCGTACTCATCTAAGTTAATCTCATAAACACTTGAACGAGATAATAAATGTCTCTTTCAATTTAATCAGAGGTCTTAGGTTCAAATTCACTTCTAGAAATACAATATTGTTAAATTTATTGTGAGAGAGTTTTGTCGTCTATTATAGTCTTACTTGGCTCGAGACTGAGAATGCAACAATGTTAAATCTCTTAAAGAGAATTTTACCACATATTACAGTCGTATGTGACTCGAGGGATAGTTCCTAATAGAAAGGGAAAGAAAAAAAAATTCAATTTTAGTAAACCAAAGATTAATAATACACATTTAATCAATGTAAATAAGGAAATAAAAGTAATACAAATAAATATCGAAAGAGATATTCAAATCCCCCTTAAAAAACAGAACATGACTAACTCCAAAATATAATATGACAAAATAAACAATACTGGACAGATATCAAATTCAAATGATAAACAATGAAATCCAAATAAGAAATGATGTTTTTTGTTACCTCTCTTTTACTTGCTAATCCAAAAACTAAGTCAATTCTCGTAGGAAAGGTTTTGTTTTTCTATACTAGTACACATTTTTGCACAACGCATTGCCACACAAATCAAAACCGCAATTTAAGTGATTTTTGACACTTTCTTATATATATACTATTTGGTTTCATGACAGGTGGTATCAATTTATTTAATTTTTTATTTCATACCTTTTTTTTTTTACTTACGCCAAAAGAGGGATAACAAGTAAAATTAATTTGAAGAACAAAAAAATTGATTAGAAAGTTCATAGTAAAAACACATAATAATACTTCTTAGTCTAATTTTATATTTTTATTTATTTAGTTATTTGTTGATCTTTTAATTTTAATAATACTTCTTAGTCTAATTTTATATTTTTATTACTACTTCATATTTTTAGATATAATTTTCTTTTTATGTTAATTTATATATATATATATATATTATTTATTTCATAATTTTTAATTTTTAATATATTATATATTATATAAATTAATGTAATTTCGTTTTTAATAGATTATTTGACATAATATAAATATTTAATTATGTATCGATACAATTAATCGAATTCAAATCATATTTAATCGAATTGAATCAAATCATATTTTTCGGTGAAGTCCTTCAAAATCTAAAGCGAACTACATATTATTTTAATTTCAGATCGGGTAATATTTTTGCTCAAAAACCGATAAACCAAACCATAAACACCCTACCAATTAATGTCAATTATGTGATCATGTGCAATCCCTATTTTTCCCCTTAAGTATTTGATTTGATGTCATATAGTATATCCCAAGCGATCAAGATTCTTGCTATTACGTGTACTTCGACAATGCTACGAAATCAACATGTGGCACGTGCAATCCCTTCTTGCACGGTTTAGAGTTGCTTGTGAACACAATGAACTTATAACACCAAAGTTATCAAAATTTGCCACATTTTACAATATAAAATCCCCCTTATATGCACTTCAAATTCAATTCAACCAAAACAAAAACACCAATGGCATTGCAATTGCATAATCTTATTGATATTTCAATGAGTTCCCATAAATTCTTCAAAATAATTTTTTCCATTCTATTCATATCAACCCTTCTTCAATCTACAACATCTACATCCAACCTCACCACAAATTCAAACTCCACTTCAACCTACAAAAAATTCTTAAAGAATCAATGCAATTCAACCACATACCCAAATGTATGCTACAAGTCACTCTCCCCATACACATCAAAAATCAAAACAAACTTTTTAACACTAACCAAAATATCTATCTATCTAGCTCTAAAATCATCAAGAAGTGCATCAATGATATTGAAAAAGTTAAGTTCCAAGAAACTAACACATGACGAAACATTGGTCATTGCCGATTGCATAGAAAACATCGACGACACGGTTGATGTACTCGAGCAATCAGCGGACGGGCTAGTGCATTTGAATGGTACCACAAGTAGTGATGAAAAGTTTCAATGGGATACCATAAAGACATGGATGAGTTCAGCTATAACAGATGAAGGAACATGTACGGATGAGTTGGATGAAATGGAAGTGAGGTCTTCAATTCAAAAGAAGATCAGAACAAGTGTTGGTAATATTGTTTTCTTGACTAGCAATTCTCTGGCTTTTGTAAATAGGCTTTCCTATTAAAGAAAATCATTCTCATAAACGTTTACTGAGAAAGAAACAAAGTCCACTCCAAGAACTATGATAATAGTCACATTTATTCAATAATATCATCCTGGATAAATATTTTTCAAAATTAGGTGTTGGAGTGTCATATTTATTATATCTATAAATTTTGACATTAATATATAAGGATTTTCTATGTGAACAAGATGTGTCGATTAATGGTAACTGTAATTGAATACAACGTTAATTTTGACACATCGTTATGACATAAAAATTGATCATAGATTAATGTCAAAATTTATAGATATGATCTATATAATAGTACCTTTTAATAAAAATAATATTTATCCAGTGTAATATTTTTGAATGATTGTAATTGTTAAGTTTTTTTATTTTGATATCTCCTCATGTTTCTATACATACAACAATTGGGGATTTAATTTTTAATTGGTTTTAGGGAGTTTATATTTTTCATGTGTTACTAAGGTTAATGTAAATTTGTGGATTTTACAATGTGATTCTTATTCTTATTTATACTTATCATCACTCTTGTAATCCATATATATATATGGTAACCAAATATATAATGAGTTGGGATTGTCATATAGGAGGAAACAGAGTGCTAATTGATATTTTCAATTTTATGGTTTGAACTTTCACATGTCAACTACTAGATAAATCAATCCATGGGTTCTAATTTCAAGTCTCCTATGGTGGGTAGATTTAAATAATAACAAATAGTTAGATAAGAATACGAGTTACTTTTATTTTATATGTATTGGCTTCAATTTTAACATATGTCTTCGAAGGGAATTTTTTGTACATATTGAGAGTAATTTGAAAATAGGGGGTCTTTTTTATTTTACTGTGATGGTGTACTCATTGGTAGAGCTTATGCATTTGGATTGTGGTTTGTGGAGGATCTGCTTTAAGATGGAAAATGGGGAATTTTGATGTAACTTATCATATTTACATGAATTCATGAATGCGGATAACTTTATTTATATGTTTGGTGACTCAACCTTGCACATCTTGTGCTTGGGTGTATTAATATTGATTAATAAAAGACACATTTGTAAGTGTTTGGCGAATAAAGGGTGTTAGAGCGATAATTATAGTAGTCGAAGATATTATTGTTGGGATTTACAGCGATGGTCGTGGTTAGGATTTTGTATGGTAGGTTTTTTTGAAAAACCATATTATATCCATTTTAAAACTAATATATGGATTAAGATTTATAACTAAAATTATTTTTTGGTTTAAAATCGGTTGTAAAATCAGTTATGATTAAATAATCGATTTTGACAAATTCAATTTTAAAACCTATTTTTTTTTTCTTTCAAAATTCGGTTATTTTTTAATTGATTTGCGTATTTTTAATTAATTTGAAAACTTGACATTATAAACAGAAAACTTGATATAATTTGTTAATTTCAAGAATTTGATGTATTATGAAATTATTATGACAAAACTACGAGTAAACTTGAACATATTTTTCTTGTGATTACGTTAAACAAATCATCGCCATATAATCCAATCAATAATGAAAGTGTGTAAATTATAACTTATACACCGTATTACACCACAATCAGCAACACTCTCTAAATTTGACATTCATCCTCAGATAAAATGAAAGACAAAAAATATGAGAAATCAATAAATGATTCACAATAAGGTAAAATATTGACAAAATATAATATATAACATTTATATAAATATGAAAGAAGAAAAATGGTTAAACTTATATAAGATGTCAAAAGGAAAACAGAAAGGAAAAACCTAAGATGAATAAAAAGACTAATTTGTACAAAATGAAGTAATTAAAAATGAGTTATGTTTTTATGCATTATTTTAAAACTGAAGGTATGAATTTTATTTTATAAAAAAACAAGGCAAATATGTTTTTTAGGAAATAGATTTTTTGTTGTGAAAAATAAGAGTTTGTTAAGGTCATGAAAATGGTGAAATTTCTATTGAAAACTCGTGGAGGAATGATACAAAATTTAATACCTATAGAAATAGATACAAAAATGAAGTATTGTTAAGTTAGGAAGGGATTGAAATGTAGAAAATGAAGAGATAAATGGAAGACTGGAGTTGGGGTTCAAGAATGACTACCTCGTTGTTGTCGTCGAAATCATAGAAGAATCAGTTAAATTGTATGTAAATTACAATTTAGAGAAAATAATTAGGATTCTAAGAAAATATTTAGGGTTCAAATACAAAAATAAAACATGAGTAGATAATAACTGGATAAAATCCAAATCCCAAAAATAAAACATGAGTAGATATCTAACCGATTAATAAATGAATTGGATTATAACCATATTATTTTAACTAAATATTTAAAATAGATTTGGATTTGGTTGTGGATTTAGGCCTCATAACCGAATTTTTTGCACAGTTTTAGTCGTGATGATGGATGCATCTTCTTCATGTTACGGCGAGACTAAATAGAATTGGATGTGAAAGGTGCATCACGGTGGAGATGGTAGAGAGTGGTGGATGTCAAATACTATAAGAGGGTAGGGTGCATCTTCTTGATATTGTTGAAGGTGAAGAATAATCATCGGTGTATAAGACATGAACAACGAACATCTATGACTGAAGAAACATAAATGAACTTGGTTTATTTTGAATTGAGAGTGATTCATAGATTATGTAGGTGGTATTGAGATACACAATTTATATTTGACTTCTAAATTTTAGATTAACTCTTCTGTATCAAGTGTCTTCTTTTGAGGAGTTATATAGTTAAGTGCACTTGACTCAAAACATTTATCAAATGAGAGTTCTGTTTGTATGTTTTCTATGAGTGCACAAATGAACACTCGTGTATCTTAAAAGTAGTTTGAGACATTAAAAATAGTATTAGAGTTAGGATCCTCACTCAATACAATGTGGTTTAAGGATGAATTAGGCAAAATATTTGGAAATGCATCGTGAATGTGTCGGACGATTTCTAATAGGAGACATTGATGAACTCAATACATATTGAGAGGAATTTAGAGATCATGCATGTCTGAGACCACATAGTTAAGAATGATGGCTTAAAATATATATTTTTTCTTAGCTTGATAGTTTTCAAGGAAAAGATATTACAATAATTTAATGTTCGACTAAGAGATAAGTAAAGTTTAGTTAATAATTATTTTAATTAGAATTTAAATTTAGATTCTCCTAAACGATTCTTCTTTAATTATTCTTTTGAATAACTCGTCTTTAATTAAAACTCATTAATCACTTAAATTCAAGTACATGATTAATAACTTAAAATAAATTAACTTATACAAACAAAACGAATTTTCTTTATGGACCCGTGACTGAAATTTATAGCTGATGATGGTTGATTTGGAGCACTCGTAACATTAATGACCTCTTTGGTAGTTTTTCAGGATTGCATCAAGCCAACTTGAATTATAGCTTTTTTTAAACAATTATAGGCAATAGCAATTGATGAGTTTAACACAACTTGCGCCAGGAAGTTAGGATCTCCATTTTCAACTCAATTAAATTCCATTTTTATCTAATGTGAGTGATGTTTTATCTACGCTTATTCTAATGTAAGTAATGTTTTATCTCAATTGAAAACTACTAAATTATCTTCAAATTCAATTTTGTAAGTTAGAAAAATTCATATTTTTTATAGTATCTTATTTTTACGACGTGTCAAGAAAATATAATTATTTTTATGAATCCGACATCCTAGCAAACAAAACTACACAATTTGTTGCTGGCTGCAGCATATGCACAGGTTGATGGAAGAATCAATTTATGGGGTGTGTCAGTCGATTAACAGACTTTTGTTCAATGTCACGTTTAAGCTTTTTATTAAATAGTTCCTTGATTTCAGTTTTCAACAGTAACAGAAAATGTCAATGAATTTTATATTTTTTAGGGCTAGGAATTTAATTTAAAAAAAACTCAACAGCTACATGGGAAGAATTTTCTTTATAAAAAACAGAAGATAATCTTTCCTTGTAGCTTGCAAAGTGCTCAACCTGTTAATTAATTGTGATGTGGAGATAATAATGTTATAATAATAATAATAATAATAATAATAATAATAATAATAATAATAATAATAATAATAATAATAATGTTATTATAATAATAATAATAATAATAATAATAATAATAATAATAATAATAATATATTTTCTTGAATTTGATGCGAGACATGAAGGAAGAGAATGCCAAGTTATGTGGTGTTGGTGTACATTAAAGTAACCTTGTTGTAATCACATATGTTATGATACAATATCTGGAATTTAATTGGACCATGCATCAAGCACATGTTAATTCAAGAAATACCCACATGGGTTGTAAATTGGTATAGTTGTTTAATAATCTTACCCTATATCAACCAGCATCATTCTAGCTCTCTCCATAGCTCTAATTTTCCTGCACTTTCTTAGATCTTCATAAAAAAAATACAAAATTAAATGTTAAGTATCTTGATATGAGTGAATTCCGATTAAATGCATACACATCCCTTTTAGTCATTTGATCAAACAGGTTGTGTTACTCATATGAAGCATATAACTTTACAAGTTTGTTCGGGTTCTTGGAATTTATTTGAGGGTATGGTTGTTGGTGAATGGGAAGTAGGGTTGGTTTGTGTTCTGGCAAAAGAAAGTGTTTTATCTTTGTTGGGTTTCCTACTTTCTTAATTTCCCAATTATCATTGTTGGTGCTCTTCTTCATTGAGCACAAGCTCGTGCCATTTAGAAGGAATCTTGTGAACCCTAAACATAGTGCATGACCAATTCTTTCACTTCATCTTTAAGCGGCATATCAGCAAACTTGTGATAAAATTAAAAATAAAATAAAATTACTAAAAATTAAAGATACGATATAATGGAATTAAGGATGACAAGTAAATAAATATGTAGTTGCAAATATCTATGGATAAAACACACTATGTATACGGGGCTAATAGCCTAACAGACACCTAGGATAAATTAAAATTTAAATGGATATTATGAGTAGCATCCGCCTCATTTCCACCAATTGTCATACTTATCACATACAGGTTTTGAACTATAAGAAACGAGTAAAAATGTGATTTGAAAGATGCCCTTTGGTTCAAACTTAGATGAATGAGATGGGATTTACTCCAGCCAATATTAGGGTTCTATTCAACTTTTATTTTTATGTTATTTTATTACATTGCACTTTTAAATCCAACAAGTAAATACCCCATTTTTTAAGTACTTCACATATTTTTTGACAGTATGCTCTCACCTAATAGGTTAAAGATTAATCTCTTAAGATACCAAAGGCAAAATCCCTCTAAATGTTTTCTTTTTATTATATGCAAGTATAAAACTGATTCAGAATTACAAATTTCAAAAGAATTCAAATCTTTTCATCTGAACCAACGTATTGTTGGTATCAAAGTTTTACATTCATCGACTACTATTTCTGTCAAGAAATAAGATTTGACAGCATGGTTATAAAACTCGAACCGCTCCGACCAGTCACTTTGAAAATGTTCAGTGGATGTGTCTAAGAGACCAGCCAAATTCCAAAGCAAAGCAGCCCAGAATTTGGATCTTGTAGTTAACTAGGAAAAATAGAGTCCCCACAAAATCCAAAATTCACCCAAATTTATACGATGCTCTCACAACACAACCCATTCACACAGCTTTCATGTAGTAGTAGCCTTCTTCTGCATAAAATGATGGAAGTTATTACAGCTTTTAAATAAATATAAACAATTTTAATCCACATAAAGAGATGGAACTGGAAGTGTTCGGAAACAAATTCCTTGTTGTAACTGTGTCATGTAGTTACACTTACAGACCTCGACCATCAGATGGCAATCAATAGTTGAGATTGTTCAAAACTGATTTAGTGCATGCATACTGTTTGATCTTTAAATCAATGACCAGAGATTGATTATTATGTGTAACCATGTGATAGTGTAGGGAATCTGACAGAATTACAAGTTTACAACTACCCAAAAATATGGTATTTTGGAGTTTTCCTTTTCTCCCCCATATAATCAAGCAAACAAAGGCATGCTTTATAAAACACAGCATGTTGGTTGATGTATATATTTGTGCACCTAGCAAATGCAGTCAAAACCAGTTACTCATAATAATTGGATTTAGCTCTTCTAAAGTAAGCAATCACTTTAGAGGCTAAAGTATTCTCAACCTTAATAACTTGTAAGCATGACCAAGAAGAGGTAATTGGTTGTGTATGTAGCATAATGCAACTTGAAAATTTGTAACTAACATTATAGGACAATTGAATGTATACCTCACATGCCGCAAAAACTGGCCGAACTTGCTCAAATATTTCATCCTCTGTTCCCACAGCATTGATCTGCAGAGATTAGCTTATCATTTATAACTCATACCAGAAATAAATGTACAATTTTGTGACCAGAGAATTTGATTAATGTATAAAAGAAAAAAAAAATCACATAACTATCACAATTTAACACCAGGCTGGAACCCAAGAAAACCGAGATAGAGACTAGTTTTGCAGTTGGATTCACACAGGTATCAGGTAACTGAGTGAGAGAAAATAATTAGACAGATTTACTCAGATAATTTCTATTCAGTAAAATAAATATCCGCGTGGCCATACACGTCCAACGCACAAACGAGAATATGTTTATAGGAGTGCCAATTGGCAGGAGTATCCAGACCCAGTACTCTGCCGGACCCACCGCCCACCCTAACCGTTTGAAATGGACAGATACCAACGACGGTAACTACTCCTCGATTATCTTCAAGTGGTCAATTTTCGAACCGAATCTGACTGTAATCAACTAGTGTTCACCCCTATTCACATCCATATAAAAGCACAACAAACATACAGCCAATGTTGTCAAACACTTAACTCAGACAAGGTTCAGAAGGAGCGTGATAATAGTAACTCGGAGAATCGTAACACAGATAGTAAGATTCTACCAAAACATAGGACCATAACTAGTAGAAGGATTGTAATACAAAATCATAGGATCGTAACCTCTAATATCATAATCATAACAAAAAAAATCAACATATAAAAGATTAAAATTCAAAACATATATTAATTAATTAATCTATATACATAATAATTGGTATTAAGTTTTGTTTCAGTATAATATTACTAATTAATTTATTTGGGTTAGTCGGTTATTACTTTCTTTTTTAGAGATGGGTTAATTACTGCTACTATAATTATGTTAGTGGGATAATACATAAACGTTTCAACCACTTTCCAATTTCCAAAACCCACCAATTAAATTTTTAATATTTAATAATTACAAAAATCACGGTTTCTTTTATTTTTCCAAATCGGGTCTCCAAACCCCAACCCGAAATCAAGGGTCGTGCACCAGAATTGGAACGCAACGCGGTTCCACGATTCTGCAATGTGGAACGGCGTTCCTGCTCCGATCTTCTTCTCCGATGATTCTGCAAGCGAGTCTACACGGTTTTGAAGGCAAAAATCATAAACTCGTGCGATTTTGACAACAATGCATACAGGTAAATCCCAAGTCCATTCATAATTTAAGTCAAACCCACAAAAGACTAGCTTTTGAATTTCCCCACCAGGAAGAAATTAAACAGAATCTTGAAGCAGCACAGTACCATACACCTTAAGGTAAGTAATAAGATATCTATAACCAAAAGTGTTAAAACTGAATTGTAAAACTAAAGAAAACTGAACAGAAAAGATGAATTAAAGAAAATCAAGAAGGGTTTCTCTCAAGAATGTATTATTAATTCTGACACAATTGAATAGAATAGCAGTTACAGATTTGCTAACTGAATTGCCCTGCAATTCAGTCCCAACCAATTAAGTCTCTAACTGCCTCCCTATTGAAGACTAAGCTTCTGTTATTTATACTAACCATCCTAACTAATCAGTTAGGATTTACAGCTGGCACAGCTCAGCAACTAACAGAATCTATCAACCTAAAAATTAAGTTTGGATCCTTCTCTCATACACCTTCCTAATAGGAAGCCTTGCTTGACTAGCAATCCTATGAATGCCCCCCCCCCCCAAAAGAACTACCTTGTCCTCAAGGGGAAAAGACGGGTGAGGTGAATGTTGCGGTTTCAAAGCCAATCCAAGCTCCTCAGTCAACATTGGTGGCAAGGTCTGAGGTGAATGTTGCGGTTTCAAAGCCTTCTTAAGCAATGAAACATGGAACACCGAATGAACTTTAGTTCCGAGAGGCAGCTTTAGCTTGTAAGCCACCTCCCCCACTCGGTTTAGAATCTGAAAAGGACCATAATACTTAGGAGCCAATTTAGCATATGGTCTATCAGCCAAGGATTTCAATTTGTAAGGCTGAAATTTCAAGAAAACCCACTCCCCAACATCAAAATTCACCAACCGCCGGTGCTTATTTGCTTGGGCCCGCATCTGATCTTGAGATTTCAGCAAATTCTGTCGCAAATCAGCCAGTAAATCATCCCGTTGCTGGGCCAACTGATTGACATCATCCAACTTTGATGGAATGGTGCAGCTCTTAATCAACAACGGAGGGTCTCTTCCATATAAAGCTTTAAAAGGTGTCATTCCAGCAGAGATATTGTAGTTACTGTTAAACCAGAACTCAGCCCAATGCAACCAGTTCAACCAAGTCTTGGGCATAGGCCCAGCAAAGCACCTAAGATAGGTCTCTAAGCACCGATTTGCAACTTCTGTTTGACCATCCGTTTGAGGGTGATAAGAAGTGCTATGCTTAAGACTAGTTCCAGCCAATTTGAACATCTCCCTCCAAAAACTGCTGAGAAAAACCGCATCTCTATCTGATACAGTTGTAGAAGGAAATCCATGAAGCTTCACGACTTCCATCACAAATAAAGCTGCTACCTCCTTAGCATTGTACGGATGCCCAAGAGGAAAGAAGTGAGCATACTTTGTAAGTCTATCGATGACTACAAAGATTGTATCCTTGCCTCTAACTCGCGGAAGGCCACCACCAAAATCCATAGAGATATCTTGCCACACTTGGCAAGGAATAGGCAACGGTTGCAGTAGTCCAGCCGGAGATAAAGTGGAGTACTTGTTCCTTTGACATACATCACACTCTTCAATAAACTTCTTGATATATCGCCTCATGCCTTCCCAAAACAAGAAGCTAGAGACCCTTTTAAAAGTTCTGAACAATCCTGAATTCCCTCCACAAGGAGAATCATGGCATTCAGCCAAGATAAGGGGTATTTTGTTAGAACCCTTAGGCAGCACCAATTTACCTTTATACAAAAGTCTTCCCTTCTTGAACGCATAACCAGAATGAGAAGTAGGAGAGACAATTAGGTCCTGCACCAACTGCTGCAATTTAGGATCTTGTTGCAATTCCTCATCCCGAGAATTATCATCTTCCACATGTAGAACTGAGAGGGCAGCATACATATCTCTCCTAGACAAGCTATCTGCTGTAGTATTCTCCTTTCCTGGCTTGTATTGGATTTCAAAATCCAAACTAATGAGCTTGACAGCCCATTTAAATTGCTCAGCACTGAACAATCGTTGATTAGTCAAGAACTTAAGGCTCCTTTGGTCAATCCTCACAATGAAATGGTTGCCCAAAAGGTAGTGTCTCCATTTGTTCACAGCGTGAACCACAGCCATAAGCTCCTTCTCATAAACAGACCTTTGTTGAGCTCTCAAGGACAAGCCTTGACTCCAAAATGCAAGGGGTTTACCCTCCTGCATCAAAACAACCCCCAACCCCTTACTAGAAGCATCGGTTTCGACTACAAAGACCTTAGTGAAATCAGGCACAGCCAACAAGGGAAGATCAACCATGGCTGTTTTCAAAGCCTGAAATACAGATGTAGCTTCCTCAGTCCAACAAAACTTGTCTTTCTTCAAAAGCTCAGTTAAGGGTTTGGCTAATTTACCATAACCTTGGACAAAACGTCTATAATACCCTGTTAATCCAAGGAAACCCCTAAGACCCTTCACATCCGTAGGAATAGGCCAAGACGTCATGGTTGCGGTCTTTGACGGACAAGCTGCCACCCCTTCTCCAGAAATCACATGTCCCAAATACTCAAGACTAGACTATCCAAAGCTACATTTTTTCTTATTTGCCTTCAACCCATTCTGCATCAGCACTGCCAAGACTTGGTGGAGATGAACAAGATGAGCTGACATATCCTTGCTATACACCAAAATGTCATCAAAAAAGACCAAGACAAACCTCCGGAGGAAAGGCTTCAAAACCTCATTCATGAGGGCTTGGAATGTGGAAGGAGCATTGGTGAGACCGAAAGGCATCACCAAAAACTCATAATGCCCCTCATGAGTTCGGAAAGCCATCTTCTCTATATCATCTTCCATCATCCGAATTTGATGATAGCCTGATTTAAGTCAAGCTTAGTGAATATTGTTGCTCCATCAAGTTCATCCAGCAACTCCTCAATGATAGGGTTGGGGAATTTGTTAGGGATAGTAATTTTGTTGAGAGCCCTATAATCTACGCAAAAACGCCAACCCCCATCTTTCTTCTTGACCAAGATGATGGGACTAGAGTAAGGGCTAATGCTCGGTCTTACAATGCCAGCCTCAAGCATTTCTGAAACCAACCGCTCTATCTCCGTTTTTTGATAGTGTGGATACTTATAAGGTCGTAGATTAGGTATCTCAACCCCCTCCTTCAAGGTAAGTTCCAGCTTGCCAAAGTTGGTTTTGACCTCTCCCAAACAAGAGAGCCAATCCAAACCCGACACCAAGTCCACCCCTTGCAAGGAGAACAAATAAAAGTCTTGCCTAATTTCCATTCCTTGCAAATGCAAACTCAACTTGGGACACCTTCCCTTACATTTCACCCTATGACCATCCCTCAATTCCACAATGTAAGAAGGAGTATCTTCCACCAGCAAGCTCAGTTCTGAACTATTTCATGAGAAATGAAGCTATGAGAAGCTCCACAATCTATGAGTACCAAAACAGAGTTGTTTTGAACTACCCCTTTTATCTTCCAAGAATTTGTGGAAGTCAGCCCAGCCATTGAACAAAGAGACAATTGCAGAGAATTGAAAGCTTCTACCTCATGAAAATCAACATCGCTGTCCTCCTCGTCATCTTCTAAAATAATCATACGAAACTGCTTATTTTTGCATTTATGGTCTCTATGATATGGCTCATCACATCTGAAACAAAGTCCCTTCTCCCTTTTGTCACTCATCTCAGCCCCGGACAAACGTTTGAAATCACCACCCCTGATTTTATTCCCTTCCCCAGCCTGAACACTCACCAGATTAGTAGCAGAGGTACCACCCTCAGTTTTCTTATCCAACCAAGGCTTAGTATCAACAGTCACAGTCTTATTGTAAGAACTAGCCTTAGAAATAGTGGTTGGCTTAGTGAAAGTGTTGGTTCCTTTCTTGGTCCAAACCAGATTCTTCTCCTCAATCATAATAGATTTATGAATTAAATCAGACAAAGACTTTAATTCATAAAGCTTTAGCTCCACTTGAATTTCCTCTTTCAAGCCATTCATGAAAATTCCTCGTGCAAATTCTTGATCAATGATCTTCAAAGCTCCAACATATTTCTCAAACTCCTCCACAAATTCCACCATCGTCCCTGTTTGTTTGAGGGCCAGCAACAACTCAAAGGGATTTTGTACCATTGAAGGTTGAAACCTGCGAACCACCGCCAGCTTGAACCCGTCCCAAGTATGTTCAAGATTGCACCTAGCCCACCAGTAATACCAGCTCAGTGCTCTACCCTCCATGGCCACCAAAGTGGCACGCAACTTCTCCTCCACAGGGACGCTTCGCAATTCGAAGAATCGTTCCAAACGGTGCGTCCAACCGTACGCATTGTCACCTGAGAAAATCGGGATCTCCATCTTCCTCCAGGGATCTACCGCCGCTGCTGCTGGAATCAATCTTGGCCGCGAATGCAGCCAATTGATCCTCCGTGTGTTTGGCGCGCGCCTCTGCCAACTCCAGTCGTGTGCGCCATTCCTCGCGCTCCTGTTCCCAATCACTCGAATCTCTCACCATGCTTCTTGTCTTCATGCAATGCACAGTAGAAGAAAGCGAACTCAGGGCACCAGATCGGTGCTCTGATACCAGTGTTAAAACTGAATTGTAAAACTAAAGAAAACTGAACAGAAAAGATGAATTAAAGAAAATCAAGAAGGGTTTCTCTCAAGAATTTATTATTAATTCTGACACAATTGAATAGAATAGCAGTTACAGATTTGCTAACTGAATTGCCCTGCAATTCAGTCCCAACCAATTAAGTCTCTAACTGCCTCCCTATTGAAGACTAAGCTTCTGTTATTTATACTAACCATCCTAACTAATTAGTTAGGATTTGCAGCTGGCACAGCTCAACAACTAACAAAATCTATCAACCTAGAAATTAAGTTTGGTTCCTTCTCTCATACACCTTCCTAATAGGAAGCCTTGCTTGACTAGCAATCCTATCAAAAAGGATAAAAGAAAAAGCAATTCTTCTATGCAAGTCAAGGACATACAGGGCCCTGTTTGCAAAAACATCTTAATTAAGCACTTATAGCCAAAACACTTATCATATAAGTGCTTATTCATAATCTATTTCTATAACAAATATGAACTAAAGTCAATTTGTTTTCATATAAGTTGTGTCATAAGAGCTTATGAAAATAAGCTAAAAACAACTTATGACATGTCATAAGTGGGTTCCATAAACTCTCTCAAACAATCTCACAAATGTTTACGCCGACGGTTAGCTCAAATAAGACAATACTAAATTCAAATGAAAATTGGAACTAAAAAATTACCCTGTGTAGTTTCCCTTTCTTTGCATAATAGTCAATAACAGGAAGATTTAATGACTCAAATACTTTAAGACGTTTCTTGATTGTATCTATATTGTCATCAATTCGACCCTGCATAACATGAACAGCATATATCAGACAAGTTTCTCATCAGTTGCTAAAGTACATCATCAAGAATGTGATCAAGAACCTGATTACGGCTCAGCACCCGTTTCACCATCTCTTCTTCAGGGCAATCAAAGAAAAGAACAAAATTTGGTTCAGATCCAGTCTGCATAATGAACAGTATTTATTTTAGTAGAATACATGAAAGAATTTAGATGAAATTATTTGTTCTAATACTCAAACAAAGTGCATTCGCAAGGGTATAAAGAGAATGTGGCAAAATTTGTAGTTAATTCAATGCATAGAAAAATTGGTGCTCGTACAAAAATAAAATAGTACTGTATCAATTCATTGACATTAGAAAAAATAGGCTCAAGGAGAAGAACATTACTTGCTTCAACACAATTTTAAGTGATAGAAAGTTAAAAAGTCAAACTTACAATATGTTCAAAAGCTATTCGGTTCTCCTCACTTCTAGGGAAACCATCAATAAGAAACTTATGATTGTCACCAGATTCCAACTCTCTTAGAATCAATTTCACAGTCACTTCTGATGGAACAATTTTTCCTTCCCTAATTGTATCCAGAATCATCGAGCTGTTTTGATGTTTTTATTATTAAAATCCCAAATATGCGCTAAGGAAACAAATATAAAATTAGAATATGAGAAAATTACCCATATTCAGTATCAGAAACTATCTCCTTCCTCAACAGGTCACCAGCACTCAGATGCTTAAATCCAAAGGTTTCAACAATTTTTGCACATTGTGTACCTTTTCCACTACCAGGGCCCCCTGAGAGCAGGAGAATAATGTCTTATTATCAAATATCATGCAATTGAAGCCAACCAAAAAACAATAGTAGATAAAATCATTAATAGAAAGAGTATGCATCATTTATTTTTCCTTTCCCCTTTCAACAGAAATATAGTCTATCACAGAATATATGGTGTTTTAAGGTTCATAATCATACACTTTTAATACTTCACTAATTCATTTTAGTCGGTTTTTCTTTCAAAATTCAAAATAGCATAATTTTAGCCATTTGGTCATTAGCATTCAGTGATGTCCGTTTGTGTAATAATGTCCAGCTAGATCATGCGAACAAATTAACAATTAATTATGTGATTAGTTTGAACAATTTCAAATAACTCTGTAAATTTTTCCAGAATGGTGGACATATAATTGAAGAATGTATAAACATCCTAGATGTCTCAGCTCCAGCATAAAGCATCATTGATTATACTTATCCATGATTTTATATATAGTGACATTCAATTACAGACATTATCAACAATCAACATGCATTAACTTAACTTCTATATCTTGTTGTGGTCATAGTTAGGACTTACAGAAAAGGACCTTATCAACCTCAGTGATGTACCTTCCAATTCTAATATTAACATAAATATGAAGACATTACATCCACGTATAATGTTGCTTTGCCAACATAGAAACACAAGATATGCAGGAAGAGAACAGCATGAAACTCACTGAGGCATTCACAAAAGTATGGTCTATTTAGATTGAAAAAATGTTATGTATTTTTATTTCTAATTTTCACTTTAATTACAAAAATGCTACCTTTGATTTAACTGCAAGTTAGTCAACAATTTAAACAATAAATGCATCACTGTTTACCTAAAACAAAAGTTATAACCGAATCTATATGCTTGGGACAAATCCTATCCTTTTCCTGCATCAAAGGGAACAAAGAAATAAGAAGATCACTGAAGTATCATACTCAGAGACAATATTATTATAAGCCGTAAATTCTTCGGTTTTGCTAACAGTAAATCTTTGAGACTCACAAACTGCAATAAGTGAAATTAACAGCAAGGAAAAGTCATCAAGAAGTTATTGCAGCCCAAATTACCAATTTAAAATCTGAATATATCCACAAAGTCATGATTGTATTATATAAAAAACCAGAGTGAATAATGATATTGAATCAAAAAGTTTATCTACCCAATCAGAAAGGAAAAATAAACATTACTTAGATGAATTCATACAAGTAACTGATTTAAACACACTTATAGTGATACAAAAATGCAGTTAAAGAGAAATAGCATAGACAAGGTCTCAAGTTAAAAAAATAGAACAAAACCTCAATTCAGCCCCTCAAATATTACTCGCTCTTCTACTTAGTTTCTAAAATCTATAAAAATAATTAGTCTCTAAAAGATATGAAAATCTGATTCGTTAGTCTATGCTTCTATATATTGAAAAGATACTTGAGACTGATATACATTGTAACTGTAAAGATATTTTACACTATCAACTAATTATAACTATGAGATCATAAAAATGTTTTACTATAATTTAAAAAACTAGGATTTAATTCATATACACTGTCAATATAATAACTTTTTACACTATCAATAAATCATAATCATCTGATCACTAAAAGCAGACTTTAATCATAACTACTTTTAAAATCATATATATAATTAGTTGTGATCTTATAGATACCATAAAACTTTGTACCTCAATTGTGTATCAAAATTAAACTCTTATAATTCTCTTAAAAGTCACATATACAATTGATTGTGAGGCTGACCTAGTGGTCCACTATAAACCAGTATATAAAAGTTTCTCAAAACACAAACAACTATCGACAACACTCATCATAAGTATAAGTTAATGATTACTTGATTTTTATGGTTGAGACAATAACTACTAAAACTTAACTCGTCTCAAATCGACACCAATCAAGTCACGGTCTCAACTGTAAAGATGAGTGGAGCACTTGAAAATACTTCCAAAGAAAGCCTCGATACTAATTAGAGTTTTAAATGACTTTTAAAAATTAATCCACGGTGGACCACTCTAGAAGTTTTACACTCATGAAGAACCAAAATTAAACTAAAGAATTAAAAGTACCTGAAGGTGTAAAGGCGATTGTGTGGTAAATGTACGGCAATGATAAGCGTTGTGTATAGAAGCTTCCTAGAATGAGAAATAGGTCAATATCTGAACACGAATCGACAAAGTGAAGTGAACGAGAATGAGAATGGAAAGTTAGTTAGTTAGTTAGTTAGTTACCTCCGTGATGTGAAGGGAAAGAGATGATTTCAAAGAAGCGATTGCGCGTCTCAACATTTTCTGCTTCAGATGTGGTGTTTCTGAAATCGATTTTCAATTACTTTCGGTGGGGTTACATTGCGCGAGAGGAGATTTTTGTCAAACTAAGTACTAGTAACGTGTATACACACTGTGAGTGTGAGCGTGCGAGGAAATCAGCACATGCATATCGAGGAATCGTTTTTTTTTTTTTTTGATGAATCAATCGGTTAGTTTAAGATCGTTGAAGTATGCTTATGATTTAGAATTCAAACACTTAATACTAATGTAATTATTGGAGTAATTTCTTTCTTTTTTCCTACACATTATTGAAGTAATTTGTTGCTATTCATTTAATTATCGGAATTGTTTTTGCATTTTATTTTCACAAGTGTCACATCACATTTTAAAATTATTTTGAATAACTCCAAATAGACTTTCGTTAATTTTTTCTACATATCACTGCACTTGGTAATATACTAGTCATAAAAAATATTGTATCGTGAAGTATAAGTCTCTATCAAATTACAATATGTACCTATCATATTCTTTTTTTTTCTTTATTAACATTCTTAATTAATTTTACGAGATAGAAAGTCAAATTAAATACATTATTATATTATTATATGGAAGTTGCGATCTTTCTCTTTTTTTATTTATTAATTCTCTTTTTCTTTGTCTATTGAAAATAGAAAGTTTAAAATTATTTTTTAGTTTAAAATTATCATTTTAACTCTTTTTTTTCCTTTAATTAAAATAAGTGGTTTCTATGTATATATTTTTTTCTTCCTTTTATTTTTGTGATTTTGTCGTTCAAATGCAATATTATTTTGTTCTTATTTTAGTGTGGCGTTTTTATTTCTCATCTTATTATAGTGTTTTAGTTTGTTTTAAGTTTGTACTTTTTATATTTGTTAAAATGTCTGAAAATGATTTGTTTAGTTAATATCTTATTTTGAATAAGACATTTAAAGAGGTTATTATTAAATTCAACATTATCTCAACTTTACATATGATTTATCAACTTGTGGTTGAATCGATCAGGTCAAATACCACTTATATTCGATATAAACGAATACCAGCAAAGATTTATTTTTTGAAGATGGATGGGATTAAATATTATAGATATTGTATTATTCTTCACGTTGACTACATGTATAAGAAATTAGTTTGATTATTAGGATTAAATTTTTAGTTAGATAATTTTTTATTATATTTTAAAATATTATCATTAATGTATCTTATACTTTTTATTGTTTTCAATATATAGATGGCAAATGTCTCAATCCATGATCAATTTACACTACAAGAATAGATGGATTTTGTGATAGCCAAAAGTTCTCACAGAGGGAAAAAAACATCCACAAAAGTGGCTTTTGTGAGGGCTTTTGGCAGCCACAAAGAAGCTGGTCACAAATTTTTGTGAGGGCTTTTGCAGCCACAAAGTGCCTGAAACAGGTTGACATTTGTGAGGGCTTTTGCAGCCACAAAAGACAGGCATTTATGAAGACTTTTGCAGCCACAAAAATCTGTCTTTGTGAGGACATAGGCCGCCACAAAGTCCAGACTAAATTTGTTGATTGGACCTTTGTGAGGGCTTTTGGCCGCCACAAATGCCAACGTAATTAAAAATTAATATATTTTGTGAGGGCTTAGGCCGCCACAAAATAATTCGTATTTAATAAATTAATTTTTAAATTCAAAATTAATAGTTTATTATAATATTATATTTAATAAATTAATATAATTATAATATTTAAATTTAAATTAAATTTAAAATATAATGTAATTATAAATTAAATGTAATATATAATAAACTAATCTTAATATAATTAAAAATTTAAAATAAAATATTTAAATTAAAAATAAAGATTAATAATTACATTAAAGATTAATTTAAATAATAAAATATTAATAATAAAATATTTAAATTAATAAAAAAATATTTAAATTATTAATAATAAAATATTTAAATTAATAATTATAATTATATTTAAATGAAGCTTAAGAGTAATTTTGTGTAGAGAGAAGGAGGAGAGAATAGTTAGAATGAGGTTTTAAAGAGAAGTTGGATGTGAAAAAATGAAGTAGGAGGGGGAGAAATATATATAGTGTTGCTTGAGCATTTGTGACGGCCTTTGCAGCCACAAATTCCATGGCGACCTTTGCAGCCACAAATGCCACTGGTCACGTCACTCCTTTGTGACGGATTTGGCCCTCACAAATGCATTTTTTGTGGCTGTAAAAGCCCTCACAAAATCCAGAAATATTTAACTGGATTTTGTGGCTGTCTAAGCCCTCACAAAATCAAAATGTTGTGATTTTGTGAGGGATTAGGCAGCCACAAAATCCAGTTAAATATTTAAAAATTTGTGAGAGCTTTTTCGGCCACAAAAAATGACCAATTTCAATTTTAGCCTTTGTAAGGGCTTTTTCGGTCACAAATTTGTGAGGGTTTTATTCAGCCACAAAATATTTATAAAGTTGGCCACAAATATGTTTTTTTCTTGTAGTGTTAATTGTAACATTTTTATGTTAACATTTAAATTAAAGTTATTTTCTACTTAAAAAAAATGCATTCATATATAAAAAATATTATAAAAATATATTTATTACCTTTGAGGGCTTATTTATAATCACTCTTATTATAATTCTACTAAATTAATATTTATCTTTCAAAAGATAAACATACTTTTTTTCCGTACAACCACAAAATATGTTAAATTTAATGTTTCAAAAATTGGTTCTAACATCAATTTCGCAAAATCACCAAGTTAGGAAGTCATTAGTGGAACCTTAGAGTTATAAATTAAACTGCATAATTAAATTGGATTAAATTGAATGATTCGGTCGGAAGAATTTGCCTTTTATAAAAAACATGACATCAATAAAATGTCAAAAAATATATTCTCTAATCAACATGATTTCACAATTCAAATTCAACTCATAACAAAATCCATAAATAAAATTTAGACAAAACTAAGTAAGTTCTAAACATAGTGGAACACAAATCACTACAAAGCCAAATAAATTTTAAATTAAGTCTAATTGCAAAATTACTAGAAATCAATTATATATTTAATTCCAAGGAGTAAATGTTGTTTGAATTATGAACTATTTTTCTTCATCAAGGCTCAACATCTGCTCCATTAGCTTCCCCATCAATTACATAATTACTTTGATTCGTGTTTGCTCCAACATCGAGTTGTACATCATCATCATCCTCGTCCCAATCTAATTGATCTATGACATCGATTTAAAGAAAGATTAGCAATTGACATATAGTGATAAAATTAAATAATTAAATTTTAACCACAATAAAAAAACCTACCAATATCATTAGAAATAGGTCGGATGGTCATATTAACAAGATCACATAATGGTTCCAATTCTTCATTAGTTAAGAATGGTGGTGACTCCTCCATCATCCAATTAGAATGGTCATCAATTGTTTCAAAATTGATAGGAGCATAGCTATGATGCCTCTTATTCCTATAAATCATTATAAATTTAAAATACAAAGCATTTGAATTTAAATATAAAAAGATTAAAAGAATATAACATAATAACAGTAATACCTATTTTGTAGCCTTAAGTTGCAACGAACAAATACAAGATCATTAAGTTTTTTATGCTCCAAATCTATTTTACTTTTTTATAAATGTGTTCAAACACACTCCAATTTCGTTTACAATCAGAAGCACTATAAGTTTGACTCAGTACTCGAATAGCCAACAATTGCAAATGTGGTGCATCATATCATAAGTTTCCCACCATTGATCTAGAATATTGCATGTGATAAAATAAATCAAAATATATATGGTACTATCATGTCCTAAAATTTTCGATTTAAATAATCGTTTTAAAAAGTGAGTTTAAGACTATCAAGTTATACAATTTATGTCTTCAAAAAAATGTTACACGGAGTTAAACTATTTAAGAATATTTTTATTAGTATTTTTTTTTTAAAACGAGTTTTGGAACTATCAAGTCGTACAACTTGTGTCTTAATAACTTAAAAATTACAAAAATATCACATCTAATTAATCAAATTTAAAAGTCAATTTTAGATTATTTTATTTATAAAAATAAATTTTAAAACTATTAAATTGTACAACTTATGTCTTAACAATTGAAAAATTAAAAATACGTCACATTTAATTAACTTTTAATAAAAGAAATAGTTGAGTTTGGAGTCCAAAATTCATGAGAGAGAGAGGAAAACGGAGAAAAAAAAGGAAGGAAAAAAGAAAGAAAAGGAGGAGACAATAAGAAAAAGGAAGAAATTGGAAGGAAAAAAAAAGGATGGGAGAATCACCCACAAGGAGTTTGGCTACCAGACACAAGAGATGCGACAGAGGATGTTATGTGTAGTGCGGCCACAAACACGACAGCGGTGCAATGAGAGTGTGCGTCGGAGTTGCAGTGTTGTGTTCGACAAAGGTTATGGTGATAGTTTAAAAGGGGATTTGAAAAGAATGATGGAGCTGGTGACGTGTGTGGTTCAAACTCTTCCAAACTCTCTGCATTTTTTTTTATATTTTGTTTCTTTACTTTCTTTCAGAATCTCTTCGTTCTACATTTTTATTTTTCTATTCTTTATTTAGATTTTTTTTTTCAATTCAGAATAATTTATTTTTACTATGATTTTGGTTTTTATTTATAAAAAAAATTAGGTTAAGTCTATTCTTAGATGAAAAAATTGTCAAATTGCAAAGCCACATGACCGCAAAGCTGTCTGCAAATTAATGCCCCTCCTATTAACATTGAAATAGTAAAAGGAAAAAAATTGAAGAACTTTGTTCTGATGCATGCCCCTCGAAAAATTGTTGTCCAATTTTTATTTTTTTTTTCCTTTTCATTTATTCTTGTGCATATTCTATTAAGTTTAAAGCATATTGGTGGTTTAAGTTTAAGGCTTTAAACTTGTAGTTAGCTAATTGCCACATGAGCATATCAAGATAAACACATTTTTTTTTTCAAATCTCATATTTTTTTTTATTTTACAAAAATATGATAAAAACATTACTTCTTATTTTATGATTTATTTTAATTATCAATCCAAATAAGTAGCTACTAACGATGAGTCAAAATTAGTGGATTAAATAAATTGACCTTTTTTTTTTACATTTTAAAGAAAACTCAAATGATGACAAGTCTTGTAAAATCATATTATGAAATTTTGTTATATCGGTCGGACAAAATTGAACATGTACTAAAATAAGAATTATGGACAACATATTATGAAAGATATCAATTACATAATGTTACTTGGCATCGCTTTATTCTGATTCTCTATAGTTGTTGTCCTTCCAAAATCAAGCTCATAATTTTTAAATATTCTCATCTCCTAAGTTAACTTAGCTTGCAGTTCAAGATTTCCATGACCATACTGTTCAATGACATCGAAAAGGTTAGATGTGGTGGTCTTATGTTCTTCAAATTTAGGATAAATCTGCAAGATGGATTTATCCAATAACCAGCTGCATGAAGATTTTTACGAAGTTGTGAATCCCAACGGTTATCTAGGATATTCAAGTAAGGATCCACTTTCGTCTTGTTTCTTCGAAACCTCTTCACCATCTCCTCTCTTGCTCTATATATAGCCCGATAAAGAAAAGCATTGCAGATTGATCTTCATTATCAACAATATGCAACATAATATCGCGCTCTAAAATTTCGATTGTTTCTCGAATTCAATAAAATCGTCGTCAAAGTTTATTTTAAAATAGAGAAAATATTGAGAAATCTTTAAAAATAAAAAAATGGTCTTTGAAATTAAAATTTGAGTTCGGGAGTCGGTTATGCGTATGGAAGGTATTAACACCCTACGACATCCCGTTAAAATATAATTACTTATAATTAATTATGTAAAATTAATATTAACTTAAATATATTTATTTCTCCTTATTATTAAATATGAATATCAATTATTTTTTTAATATAATTTTAAAATAAATGTGTGCTTAAGAAAGAGAGGGAAAAAAAGAATTTTTTTATCAATTTGTTTGACAATAGTGTGATTTTGTTCCTATATATCTCCTGGTGAGATGCATAAATCAAAATTACGTAGTTCTTGATTATAAAATGTGGATGTGTTGATTAATTTTAAATAAATACGTTTTATTGCAGAAATTTGAATTTGGTAAAAAAAACTGTTGATTTGATGAAGGAAAAAGACTCCTAATTTGAGAAATTGATTTTGATGAGTATGTTTGTTTGAATTTAGTTGAAAATTTTTAAGATCATAGAGTTGACACAACTCATGCTTTTTAAACTAGGATTGGCAAGATGTCATAACTTAATCAATCCAACTTATAAAATATTATTATTATTATTTTGGAGTATAAGATCGTCAAATTCTCACAACTTAGATGTTATAAATATCTAAGATTAATATAATGTCCTATCTCAATAAATATTAATATTTTATTGTTAATATTTTTTGTTTTGTTTTTAGGGAAAATTAAAAAGCCAAACCTCCGATTTTCATATAGTACAAAATCATTCTAGAAGATTTAGTTGAAGATTCATTTTGAAATTAATCAAGCTTCAACGGTCATATTCTTAAACCATATCTATCAAGGTTTATATTTTGTGAAGATCTATGTTGACCTTGCACATGGAAGATACACTCAGAAGATTCAAGGGGAATTACTCTCAAGCGCTATATGGACATTCTCTCACATAATCATTCTAGAAGATTTGGTTGAAGATTCAACAGTCATATTCCCAAATCGTATTTATAAAGGTTTTATTTTTAGTGAAGATCTCATTTGACCTCTCGCAAGGAAGTTACGCTTAGAATTTGTTTGGGACAATATTGAAACCTTAATTCATGCTTTATAGAGGGATTAATTCTGAAGAAGAAAATACAAAACAACAAGTCAAAAAACCTTCTTAACTCAAAACTCTCTAAGTATTCAAAATTCAAGGTTTCAGTTTTAGAAAAGGCATTCGTTCAACTTTCTATTACTTAGTGATTAATGCTCTTTTTATTGTGAAGCTCATTGTAATCAATCTACTTAGAAGAAGTAAAACGGAGCCCAGTGTCACCCCTTTTATAACCCAACCCAGTAATGGCTATTCTGCCTCAACGACTTGTAGGTTTTGAAGTTAGAAGTCGAGAAGACTTGACTTGTAGGGTCAAGGTGTTGTAGTGCCTTAACGGTTTGTAGGTTTCAAGCTAGAAGTGGAGAAGGCTTACTTGTAGGGTGAGATATTGTAATTCAGGTTTGGACTTGTGGATAAATCCTTATGTGTGAGGGGACTAAACGTAGTTTCCACATTGGTAGTGAATCAGTATAAATCCTAGTGTTTCTCTTTTTCCTTGTTACTTTGTTTTATTGTTGTCTCTGATATGTTTATTTGTTATAAGAATCCTGAATTATAATTTTTATTTATTTATAATTTAATAAGGCAAAACACAATTCAACTCTCCATTCTCATGTTTTTGCATCTTCACAACTGTCTTTCTAGTTCTATATCCATTTGTAATATACTAGTTATGTGAATCCCATTTGTAATATATTTTTACTCAACTTAGAATCTATATATGTGAGTCCTATAAAAAATGTTTCTTTCCTCTCTTATTATTATTTCCCCAAACAATAAAAACTTATTTTGTTTGTATTTTTTCATTCATTCTGCACTATTTTCACTTCTCTTCCCTAGTTCCTAATACAATATTAATGTTATTAAACGTGTTTTTTTAATTATATTTTTAAAAAACTATTTAAATAATATAATTTAGTATTGTTTTTATATATAAAAAGGAAAGAGTACATGACATCTCATAGAATTGACAATTATAATAGTGATATCATAAATTATATTATATTATATTATACTTACCACTATGGAGGTACAATTCTAAAAGTACACTTAATTGACATTTGAGTCTTGATCTTAGCATACTCATCTAGGGCTGGACCCAAACCCGTGGCCCAAAAATAATCGGACAGCCCGCGGCCCAAATTCAATATTGGACGGACAAAGACGGGTTGAACGGGTTCGCAGGTCAATTTTTACGGGTTCATATGGTTTTTAATGGGCGGGTTCAGTTTATGATATTTTGACAGCGGGTACCCGAACCTGCCTGATCTAATATATTATTAAAAATTAAAAGTTATACTACTTAAACTGAAAAGGCTCAATAACCTCATCACATTTTTTAACCTTAATTTTCACCCTCACTCATGACTCAACTCAACATTCACCAAGAAACCCTAGCCACCACTGTTTTCACTTCCCAACCACAAATCCTTCATGCGATCTCCATCGTTTCTTTTTTATTTGAATCGTAGTTATCGCGGCCTAAAATTTCGAGTTTTTCTCGAATTCAATGGAGTCGCCACCAAAATTTATTTTAAATCGGGAAAATATTGGGAAACCCTTAAAATATAATAAAAAATAAAAAAATGGTCTTTGATACCAAATTTTGAATTCGGGAGTCGATTATGCGTAGGGAAGGTATTAGCACCCTACGACATCCGCTAAAAAACGGTTACCTATAATTAATTGTGCAAAATTATATCAACTTAACTATATTTGTTTCTCTTTATTATTAAATATGGATATAAAATTATCTTTTATAAATATGATTTTCTTGAAATAAAAGCGTGTTAAAAAGAGTAAAAAAAGAAGTTTTTATAATTGTGCTTGACAAGAGTGTGATCTTGCTCCTACGTATCTCCCGGTGCGATGGAGAAATCAAAGCTACGTAGTTTTTGGTAGAAAATGTTGATGTGTTGATTGCTTTTAAATAAATTGTATTTTTGTTATTTTAATTTTGACAAACATAAAAAAAAAAACTTGTTTGATTTGAATAATTGTTTTTAAAATATGAGTTTTAAGACGATCGAGTTGTACAACTCGTGTCTCAAACCTCAAGAAGTAAAAAGATGTCGCATCTAATTTAACCTTCTTAGGAATATTTTATTATTTTTTAAAATAGAGTTTCACGACCACTAAGTAGTACAACTTGTGCCTTACCAACTCAAATAAACTGTCACATCTAAATAATCGAATGTTTAAAAAATAAAAAAAATATGATTTTAAATTAATTATAAAAATGAATTTTAGAACCATCAAGTTGTACAACTTGTGTCCTGACAACTAATAGGTTAAAAGACAATACATCCAATTAGTTTTTTTTTTAATAGAAAAATTTCTCTATATATTTAGCAGAATTAATATTTATTATAAATGTAATTGAATTTAATACATAAAATAAGACTTATGTGAAAGAAGAAAAAAAATAAAAAGAATAATAATAATAATAATAATAATAATGATAATAATAATAATAATAATAATAAT
>JBBPBR010000003.1:53438777-53454772 GCA_037974775.1 Cicer pinnatifidum
ACAATTTGTGTTCTAATAACTCAAAAATTAAAAAGATGTCACATCTAGTTAATTTTTAATGAAATATTTGTTATTATTTTATTTTTATTTTTAGTATTAAATTTCAAAGTTAAAGAAAAAATAGTACAACTTATATTAATATCTCAAAAAAAAAAAGAGTCATATCTAAATAAAAAAATAAAACAAAGAGATAAAAATATAACAATTATTTTTCATATTAGAAATTGATTAAATATTCAAGCATATATATTTTTAAAATAAAAGGCAATGATCAAACTAAAAAACAGAGCTGGACCTAAAGAAACGTAAATGGGCCGAACAAAAGAACCATGGCCCAATATCTTCAGAAACCTAATTGGTAAAACAAAAACCCTAACTTGAAAAAAGGCATGGGCAAAACAGAAGCCGCTTCATCATCCAAACCAAGATGAGCGACAGATCCAGAAGAAAGAAAACGGCGGCCAAAACAAGCAAGGTTCGAGTCCTATCCTTTCTAACTTTCTAATACTTCTCAATCAAATCTATAACAATAATAACTTTTATTACTAGGAAATGTAAATGAAAGAAAACGAAAATACCTTCCCCCTTCTTCAAGTTGTTCCTCTGTTTGTTTGGATAACAATGATAAAAATTCGATCTTGATCTGTTTTAGTGTTTAAAATCAAACTCTCTTAAAAAAAAAAAGAAACTCTCCTCTCTATTTCAGAATTTAGAATCTGTGTTTAGTGTTTTTTTCCTTCCCCCTTTCTTGATTTTTTTTGTCTCTACTTATAGATAAAACAGTGCATATTTATGTTTTTTAGATAAATTCGAGTTCTAGATCTTGCATTGTTTCACACTAATTTTAGCTGGATTTTACATTGTTTTTGTAACAAATCTTAAGCAAAGTACTATTAGGGAAATAAATTTATCTGCCTTTTATTATACAAATGTTCAAAGTAATCTATACTGGTTTCTAGTATGTTTACAAGGGATGTTGATAATACAAAGAAAATAAAAGTTGGTTTTCTTTGCCAGGAGGTTGTGTATGCGTGTGAAGGAGAGGAAGCGTATGAAGAATGGGTTTGCTGATAGGAATTGGTTTGCTGATAGGGAAAGCAGGAATGTGTTTGCTGCTTTTTGGTTTGCTGATAGGAAAGCAGGACAGGCTGTAAATGGCACAAGCTTGTAAATGGCACAGGCTTGTAAATGGCACAGGCTTGTAAATGGCACAGGCTTGTAAATGGCAGAGGCTGTAAATGGCACAGGCTGCTGTAAATGGCACAGGCTGCTGTAAATGGCACAGGCTGCTGTAAATGGCACAGGCTGCTGTAAATGGCACAGGCTGCTGTAAATGGCACAGGCTGCTGTAAATGGCACATGCTGTAAATGGCACATGCTGTAAATGGCACATGCTGTAAATGGCACATGCTGTAAAATATTTATTAAATATATTATTATTATTATTATTATTATTATTATTATTATTAAAATACTTTTAAATTATTGGGACAAAAATTAGGTACTGCCAGGAGGTGTTAATAGGAAAGCAGGACAGACTGTAAATGGCACATGCTGTAAATGGCACATGCTGTAAATGGCACATGCTGTAAATGGCACATGCTGTAAATGGCACATGCTGTAAATGGCACATGCTGTAAATGGCACAGGCAGTAAATGGCACAGGCAGTAAATGGCAGTAAATGGCACAGTCATTAAATGGCACAGTCATTAAATGGCACAGTCATTAAATGGCACAATCATTAAATGTGTTTGTGTTGCCAATCCAAACATAGAAAAAAAAATTAAATTTGGATTGTAAAATACTAAATGTAAAATATTTATTAAATATATTATTATTATTATTATTATTATTATTATTATTATTATTATTATTAAAATACTTTTAAATTATTGGGACAAAAATTAGATAGATAAATGAAAAAAATGGCAAAAATAAATAAATGAAAAAAATGACTAAGACCAATGGTTTAGGGAAGTAAATAAAAAGCATGATCGTCTTCGGATTGATTACCGATGCGTAGATCGACATAGATAAAATGATTTCGGATTGCTTACAAAATGATCTAGAATTGCTTACCGAAATAGATAAAATGAGATAGATAAATGATCTCGGATTGCTTACCGAAATAGATAAAATGACATAGATAAAATGATATCGGATTGCTTACCGAAATAGATAAAATGATCGTCTTCGGATTGGTTACCGATGCGTTGATCAACATAAACAATGTGATCGATCGTCTTCGGGTTGGTTACCGATGCGTTGATCGACATAAACAATGTGATTGATCGTCTTTGGGTTGGTTACCGATGCGTTGATCGACATAAACAATGTGATTGATCGTCTTCGGGTTGGTTACCGATGCGTTGATCGACATATACAATGATTGATAACATCATCGTCTTCGGGTTGGTTACCGATGTGTAGATCGATATAAATAAAATGATTGATAACATGATCGGTAACAACCAAACATGAGTTTAAAGTAATAAAAGGAGATAAGTTTGTTTTATTTTTATTTTTTAAAAGGAAACATGTATATGGTAATTGCAATGCAAACGTAAAATGAATAATGTGACACCAAATTTGTTGAATATAAATATAAGATATGCTTGATTAATTCATTATGCATGATATAAAGAGTTGTTGAGTATAAGTAAAATATGAGTGAAGATGCATAAATCATGTGTGAGTTTTTTGAAAAAAATGCACAATACATGCAATGAAGATAAATTCTTGTTTATTTATTTATTTTATTATTTTTTAGTTCCCCCGATCCTTATGTGACTTTATACACTTATAAGATTCAATGGATCAACGGCAATAACAATCGCTCTTTACATGATGACTCTAGTATATCTGGTGTAATCACTTTTTCTTGAGGTCAATCTAATGTGCATTATTTAAAATGCTTACCCTTCATTTTTCTTGTACACCCATATATCTCGCGTTCCCGTGTATATATTTTCAAGCGTCAAAATATTTAAGATATATTTTTTTTATATTTTCATATATTTCAAATTCCCATATTTATTATCATAAAGTAACATTTTTTTTAAAATACTAGAATAAATCAACAATAAAACTGAATTAATTTAGAAACAATGTAAGGTACAACATCGAATGACAACATTGGAAAGTGTACATTCGTTACATTGAAAACAAAACTGATGAGACAGAGATTACAATGTGGTGAATGTGTTTAGCTTTAGTTGGAGAGATAAAAAACGCTAGTCATTCTTGTAATTTAGAACTTCTAAGAATAATAACTGCCCCAACTTGAAATGCTTGATCTTTTTGTTATCTCTAACTTTTGCATGGACTGCTCTTCCAAGTTTTCAATCCATCGGGATGCTCTAATTTTTGCCTAGGTCGCCTTTTCAGGTTTTCAACCTAGCAAGCCCAATTTATTTTTATTTTTTTTATGCATAATACTTCTTGACTGCATCTGAGTTTACTGGAAGTGGAAGCATATCTCCATCCATTTCTGCGAGTATCAAAGCTCCCCCAGAGAAAGCTTTTTTCACAACATATGGTCCTTCATAGTTCGGAGTCCACTTTCCCCGAGAATCCTTTTTTATGGGCAATATTTTCTTTAACACTAAGTCTCCTTCTCGAAACTCTCGAGGACAGACTTTTTTCTCATATGCTTTTTATCGTGATTGAACCCACTCCGCCTCCTCTAGTTTTGTTTCCATAAGGACTCTGATAGAGGGAATTTCAACTTCGATGGGAAGTACCGCTTCCATTCCATACACCAAGGAGAAAGGAGTTGCCCTTGTTGAGGTACGAACAGAGGTTCTATAGCCATGTAATGCAAATTGAAGCATTTCATGCCAGTCCTTATATGTCTCCACCATCTTTTGTATGATTTTTTTGATATTTTTGTTTGCTGCTTCTACAGCCCCATTCATTATTAGACGATATGGAGAAGAATTATGGTGCTGAATTTTGAAACTATCACATAACTCTTTCATCATTTTGTTGTTCAGATTAGTCGCATTGTCAGTGATTATATTATTTGGCAAGCCATATCGACAAATCAATTCTTTTTTGATGAATTTGATAACCACACTTCTCGTCACATTGGCATAAGAAGCAGCTTCAACCCATTTTGTGAAATAATCAATAGCTACTAGGATAAACCGATGTCCATTTGAAGCCTTAGGCTCAATGAGTCCAATAACATCCATTCCCCACATTGAAAATGGCCATGGTGATGTTAAAACATTCAAAGAGGTGGGTGGTACATGTACTCTATCAGCATAGATTTGACATTTATGACATTTCTTTACGTGACTAAAGCAATCGGACTCCATGGTCAACCAATAGTAGCCAGCCCTTAAGATTTTTCTTGCCATTGCGTGCCCATTTGCATGAGTTCCGAAAGAACCTTCATGAACCTCTTGGATGATTTTCTCTGCTTCTGCTTTGTCCATACATCTGAGGAGAACCATATCATGATTTCTCTTATAAAGCACATCTCCATTTAAGAAGAAGTTCATTGACAATCTCCTTAAAACTCTTTTGTCGTTCTCTGAAATACCCAATGGATATTCTTTATTCTTAACATATGATTTGATGTCATAAAACCACGGCTTGCCATCAAACTCTTCTTCTATTGATAGGAAATATGCAGGTTTATCTCTTTGTTGAATTTTTATGATCGGCACGTCTTGATTAGTGGTTATTTTGAACATTGACGACAAAGTGGCCAAGGCGTCAGCTAACTGGTTTTCTTCTCGAGGGATATGGTGAAAAGTAATCTTCTCAAAGTGTTCTGTCAATTCTTTGATATGGGTGTGATACGGAATCAATTTGGAATCTCGCGTTTCCCATTCTCCTTTCGTCTGATGGATGACCAACAATGAGTCTCCATATACCTCAAGAAATTTTACATTTGATTCGATAGCTGCTTTAATGCCCATAATACATGCCTCATATTCTGCAATATTGTTTGTACAATCAAAACACAACCTAGCCGTAAATGGAGTGAACTGGTTCTCAGGGGAAATCAAAATGGTTCCAATTCCATGCCCCAACGCATTAGAGGCACTATCAAACACCAACCTCCAATTTTCTTTATCAGATGATTTGGTCTCTTCATCTAAAGTCATTATGCCTTCATCGGGGAATTCACACTGCATTGATTGATAATCTTCTATCGGTTGTTGGGCCAAATACTCTGCTAGTGCGCTTCCTTTGATAGATTTTTGTGTAACATATACCAAATCGTATTCTGATAACAACATTTGCCAACGGGCAATCCTTCCAGTAAGAGCAGGTTTCTCAAAGATGTACTTAATTGGGTCCATTTTAGACACCAACCAAGTTGTATGACATAACATATATTGCCTCAACCGACGAGCAGCCCATGCCAATGCACAACATGTTCGTTCAAGTAGTGAATACTTTGTTTCACAACTGGTGAACTTTTTGCTCAAATAATAAATAGCATGTTCTTTCCTACCAGATTCGTCATGTTTTCCCATTACACATCCCATTGATTCATCAAGTACTGTTAAGTACATAATAAGGGGTTTCCCCGAAACAGGAGGTACTAAGACGAGAGGTTTTGATAAGTATTGCTTAATCTTTTTGAAAGCCTTTTGACAATTCTCATTCCATTCAACCTTTTGGTCTTTGCGCAACAATTTAAAAATTGGCTCGCATGTAGCGGTGAGATGTGTAACATCCCGTTTTTTCGAGACATTAACTACCGAAATTCTAAACGTAAAATTGCAAATTCATTTTTATTTATTTATGATTATCTTAAATACTCATTTATCTTAAAATCAAATAATAATGTTTTTAGTTATATTTTACAAATAATGAATAAAAGTATTTACAATCACTAAAAGTAAATTTAATACGTTAAACAAAAAAACTCTTAAAGTCAAAACTATTGATGTTTTATTACCCAAACATAAATCCTAATTGGTCATAAACTTTGGACTTGTGGAAAGACTCACCCAACGAGTCTAACCCCAGCACAAAAGTATCTCGGAGCCTCCAACTGCATGTTATTGTACTTCCTCGCATTTCTCCTATTGGATTGACCGTGACATTATTCACTCAAGTAACACTATATGTGACGTCCTGTCAAATGTAAGGATCATCTCCAAATAACAAACACAGAGCAAATATGCATGCATATATAGTTGTTATAGCAGAAATATAAATAAATCATATATTTCATTTAACAGTTAAAAATCACAACGCACCAAAAATACAAATCAACCAAAATGCACAATCTATTTGTTAGACTATATGTCAATGCATGATTCCGGAATATCACCTCCCCTGCAAGGGCTTCGTGGGTCCTTCCAAGCAACACCACTAACTCAAAATCCCCACACTCCAACCAATTATGGACGCACCACACAACTATGAATGCATGAATGTAGGCACTTTTGTTAGTAACAATACAAATCACTCAACCAGAGCGTCCAAAATCATTCAACCTTGTTCTAAACCAACCTAGTTTAGACCCAAAATAATCACCTTGAATAACCACAATCATTATAACAATGTATCATATAACATTCATTTTCCATAATTTGAACATGTTAAACACATCTATAATTAATATTCATTTTAAAGATAACACATTAACAAAACCAATACACAACATCACAGTACATTTATATCACATATAATTCAAGTAGGAAAGCGGATGGAGTGATGCCCTTACCGTTACCAAGGTTGTTTCTAGAATTATGTTTCACAAACTCTTGTCTCACTCGTTTCACTCCAGCTGCTGTGCGAGCACGATTTCTCCCTCTCGGGATGTCGTTTTGCCGATCTGACCATTGAAAACGAAGACCTAAATATTGCGAACCTGCTGTCCAAAAATCAGCTCAATCCAACGGTTAACGAATGCGTAATTAATATTTTTCTGAGGCTGATTTAACAAAATCGAGAATAGGGTTACTCCTCTCTTTTCTCTTTTGGTGGTTGCCTTTTCTATCAAAATAGTTTCTCTCTTTTTCTCTACTAAGCCTTTTTTTTTTTTTTTATATATAGCAGAGCGATTTTGGATGCTCGACGTCTGTTGTTGTTTTATTTTTTTCCTTTTAATCAGTAGAAATGGATAACGTTAAGTCAGGAGTGGGGAGGAGTGGGGAAGAGTGGGGAAGTTAAGCCGAAAGTGGGTAACGTGGCATTTCCACCTAAGCCATTTATTTTTAACGGGTTGTCAAATGATGCTTTTATTATTATTATCATTATTATTATTACTATTTTTATTATTATTATTATTATTGCCAAAAATTAAAATAATATCATCAACGATTATCTCCACTCCTAATAAGGTACAATATAAAATGGCTAGGTGTTACATTCCACATACCTTAAATAGTTTCGTCCTCGAAACTGATGCCAATGAATAAAAATGCGGGTATTACAAGATGCGATATAAACCTCGCAATGTAATTCAATCTACCCAAAAAGCCACGAATTTCATTTTCTGTGTGTGGAGTTGACATTTCTTGTATTGCTCTTACTTTATCTGGGTCCACTTCTATCCCTTTTTGACTAACGATAAACCCAAGTAACTTGTCTGATCTTACACCAAATGTGCATTTAGCAGGGTTTAAACGGAGTTTGAACTTCCTTAGTCGCTCAAATAACTTTTGAAGGTTAACAACATGGTCTTCTTCGGTCCGAGATTTTGCAATCATATCGTCCACGTAAACCTCTATTTTCTTATGCATCATGTCATGAAACAAAGTTACCATTGCTCTTTGATAGGTTGCCCCAGCATTCTTCAATCCAAATGGCATCACTTTATAGTAGAAAGTCCCTCATTGTGTGATGAATGTAGTTTTCTCCATATCTTCGGGAGCCATCTTGATTTGATTATACCCTGAGAAACCATCCATGAAGGAGAAAAGGGAGTATTGAGCAGTGCTATCCACCAGGACGTCAATATGAGGCAGAGGAAAATCATCTTTAGGACTAGCTTTATTTAAATCCCGATAGTCAACACACATTCGAACCTTTCCATCCTTTTTTGGAACTGGTACAATATTAGCCACCCATTGAGGATATTTTGCTACTGCTAAGAAACCAACATCAAATTGCTTTTTGACCTCTTCTCTAATTTTAAGTGACATATCAGGTCTCATTCTCCTCAATTTTTGTTTAATTGGAGCATATTCAAGCTTGAGTGGTAGCTTGTGTTCAACTATGTTAGTATCTAGCCCAGGCGTATCCTGATATGACCATGCAAAGACATCCACATAATCAAACAAAAGTTTAACCAACTTTTCTCGTTCACTTTCTTTCATAGACATACCAATTTTAACTTCTTTCTTATCATGTTCACTCCCTAGGTTGATCACCTCAACAGGTTCTTGATAGGGTTGGATTATCTTAGCTTCTTGTTCAATTAACTTTTCTAGTTCTGGGGAGGCTCACAGTCATTTTCACAATCCTCATCAGCATGATTAATTAGACGTTCAAAATTACAAGAAAGGGTTCTAGCGCTGCCATATTCAACATATTCGTTTTCAACTCTACATTGTTTAAATTAAGGGGAAAAAAAAGAAAAAAAAAATTAATAAGGATTGCCAAAAAAGAAAAAAGAAAGACAAAAACTGGAGAATTCAAAAATGCATTTATTTATAATAAGTACAGAATTGAAATACATATGCCCTAGTTAATTATCCTTATAGCCTTGGGCATAGCAAAAGGAGTTAAAAAAATACATAATTACTTTGAACATGAATTAACAAACACGGGAAACTCGAGGATCTTCCAATTATTGAGACTGGTGTTTGGAGGACAAGGGTACACTAGCTTGAGGGTGTCATCAACATGATCCTCTTCTGTAACAGCCACTTGATGATCATGTATTATTTCGGCGCTTTGAAAAGTTTGGCGAATGTCACAAATAGGAATCTTCTGTGAATTCGGTGTCCAGTTTTCTCTTTTTCCCTTCGCAGCCTTCTCTTTATCAACTTGAGTAGGTACATACCCCAACCCGTACCTATTGTTTTTTTCTGGTATTTCTATCAACTTTCCCAAATTAACAAAAACTCCTCCTTCCAACATAGATTTGGTAAACTTCAATGATGTGGTAGATAGTTTTGGTTCTTTTAAACGATATTCTTCACCAATGAAGACGACATTGGCAATTTCTAATGCTTGAAAGGAAGTCTCTATGGCTTCCTCCGTGTTTTCAATGTAGCCTGTAGAAGATAAATGACTTACTATCATATCTTCTTCCCCATATATTATTACCAGCTTATTGTTCACTATAAACTTTAGCTTTTGATGAAGGGTGGATGTTACTGCTCCAGCAGCATGAATCCATGGTCTCCCTAAAAGACAACTGTACGCCGGTTTAATATCCATCACTTGGAAGGTTATCCCAAAGATATGGGGTCCGATTTGAATTGGCAGGTCAATCTCACCAACAACTTGTCTTCTAGATCCATCAAACGCTTTCACCACCAAAGCACTAGGCTTCAAACAAGCCCCCTCAACAAATAGTTTTGACAGTGTTGATTTAGGCATGACATTTAATGATGAACCATTATCTACTAGCACTCGTGCAAGAATATGATCGTGACACCTCACAGAGATGTGCAGTGCTTTATTATGCTCTATCCCTTCAACTGGTAATTCATTATCACTAAAACTCAAGCAACTACTAGCAGTGATGTTACCGACAACTCCATCAAACTGATCGACAATGATATCGTGAGTAACATGGGCTTCATTTAAAACTTTCATCAGTGCTCTTCTATGTGCTTCAGAGTTTAATAACAAGGAGAGAACTGATATCTTGGAAGGGGTTTGATTTAGCTGATCCACCACTTTATATTCACTTTGCTTGATAAACTTCAAAAATTCATTAGCTTCTTCTTCAGACACCGTCTTTTTATTGGTCTCTTGTCCTTTCATGGAATGATATATATCTTCTTTCCCTTTTTCCCCATGAACCTCCTTTTTCCTAAGTTGTTCAGGAGTGTATACTCGACCACTCCGAGTCATTCCACCAATTCCTGAGATGTTAGTGACATCAACTCCTTTAGATTCACAACCATCACTTGGTTGATGACTGGCCAAGTGGGATGTGACTTCGTATTTCCACGGTACTGCCTTGGTGTTTCCATAAGGAAAAGGGATCGGTGGTTGCACAATTATTGCATTTGGCTTGCTAGGAGTTGGCTTAAGATTCTCCTTTTTGTAAAGAATTTCCAATGGTTTTGGGAAAGATATACTACTTTCCATACACGATCCCATGGTGAACACATGACTATCTGTTGCATATTCGTCTGTCCCATCTTCAATGACATTGATAGAGGCATCCCTGTGGCCCGGTAAAGGATTACTCCCTATGTTGGGACCGTCTTCCTTGAAGGTAAGCCATTTTGCATTAATCAATTCTTGCACTTTAGATTTTAGGGCTTGACAATCTTCAATGGAATGCCCAACGGCTCCTGCATGATATTCACATTTGGAATTCGGATTATACCATTTTGGAAATGGTGGTTCAAGAGGTTTCGTTGGTCTTATGACTACCATTGAATTTTGAAGTAAATGGGGCAACAATTGGCTATACGTGACGGGAATTGGATCAAAATGGGTTATCCTTTTTTCTCGATTGACAGGTGGTCTATAGGGATTTGAGATTGGGTTATGGTTCCATTGACTTTGTGGGGAAAATGTGGTAGGTGGTGGTTGATAAAAAGGTGGTCTTGAAGGGTGATATTGAGGGTATGGAACTTGTGTAGTTGCAGCCACATATGGATAAGGGATGTAAGGATTTTGTGGTATCGGGGGCTGAAAATTTGGGGGTCGATAAGAATTTATGGGTGGAAAATAGGAGACTCTAGGGCTTATCATTACAGCATTGACATCCCCCTCTCTCTTTTTTGTGAGTGTCGGTTGGAGTCGTTTCACGCTAGTTGATGCACAGACGATCTTGCCACTCCTCATCCCGCTTTCTATCCTTTCTCCTATCATGACAAGGTCAGAAAAATTTGATGATATACTCCCTATCATCTTGTCGTAAAAAGGCGACTGGAGAGTATCCATAAACATACCCACCATTTCTCTTTCAGATAATGGAGGTTCTACTTGTGATGCCATTTCCCTCCACCGTTGTGCGTATTCTTTGAAAGCTTCGTTGTCCTTTTTCAAGGAATTTTGCAATTGCATCCTATTAGGGGCCATGTCAACATTGTATCTGTATTGCTTCAAAAAGGCATCAGCTAGGTCTTTCCATGAACGAATTTGATTTCGCTCAAGATGCATATACCAACTTAACGATGCCTCACTCAGACTGTCTTGGAAAAAGTGAATGAGAAGTTTATCGTTATGAGCATGAGATGCCACTTTTCTGCAATACATGGTTAGATGATTTTTAGGACATGTGTTGCCCTTGTATTTTTCAAAGTCAGGAACCTTGAATTTGGGAGGGATAGTCACATCAGGAACCAATCACATATCGAAAGCTTCGAGGCCATAAACATTATACCCCTCAATACCTTTTATTCTCTCTTCCAAGACATGGAATTTTTCCTTTGATTGTGTATCATCCCCAATGTGAGATTGATGCCAATTCCCATTAGCATCGAAATTGGGTACATGAGGTGCAATATATGGAGTATTTTCCGAGGGTAGAGTGTTTTGGGGTGGTAGATATCCCAGAGGAGATGGAACTTGTGATTGGTTTAGGTTTGGGGGTTTAAGTGGTTTGGGTTGTTTTCCATGGGGTTGACGACTAAGGGTGGAGTATAACCGGGTGGAAGACCGTACATAGGAAATTGTATAGGTGTTGTACGAGGTTTTTGGATAGTCGGTGTAAAGCCTGGTGGGTGAGAAGGAGTGGTTTGTTGTTCTTCATTTACAGCCGGAGGATTCTCATCTATGTTCCCCTTCCTTGACAATGCTTGTATAGCTTCTAAGATTTGATCAACCTTGTCCTTTAATTGGTTGACATCCATTCTTATCACCTCTTGATTTTGCTCAAGTTCTTCCATGATCTTTGAGTTTGTACGAGTCCGATAAGGATGTCGGGGAAACAACTTTATTGATTTTTCTGTTTTTTTTTTTTTGAAAACAATAAAAAATTTATAAGTATGTATTAAACATGAATGGAATGTCATTATTATCTCCTTTTTTATTTGGATGTTGGGGAATCATAAGTCTTGCACGAATTATTAATGAGAGAAGAACATGAGAATCGATAAACAAAACAACAAATCCTTCATTGATGAGAAAAAAGCACATTGCATTTAAATTAAAAAGCTACATTGACTATGGTATTTTATTCATCTTTTTCAAAAGGAAAACCAATCTTCTCCTCCAATTCTTCTACTAAATGTTTGAAATATTCGACGAACTTGTAGACTTTGATTGGAGTGTTGAGCGGATGCATTACTGCATCAATCTCTCTTAGATGTTTTAGAATTTTTATGATTGTCTGATTAGCTAGCATTGCTAATTTCGAAAAGCAATCTTTCCAATGCTTTCCTTTATCTTCCAATTCTTTATAAATATCTTGGTTCTTCAATTGCCCAAGCAACACCATGAAACGCTCCTCCCAGTATATGGTTTCATCCTTCAAGTCATTATAGATCTTTTCTTGATAATCGATGTAATTCTTCAACTCACTAGAAGCTTCCATTTCTGCTTTTAGTGCATCTTGGTGTTTTGAAAGTAATTCTTCGATTTCTTCCTTCTGTTGCCTCTCATTCCTTACTTGACCCTCATATTTATCTACCATTTTTTTTAGTTGTTTCTTCAAATCTTCAAACTCCTTTTTTATCTTCTTCTCAGAGCTTGTTGATTTTGTCCACAACTGCTTCCACATATAGGCTTCTTTGATGGCTGCATTCTTTTCTTCATTTGCACCTCTCAAACAATCTTGTACGTCAAGTTTATTTCCTTTTTCAATTTTCAACCTCTTGTTGCTTCTCTCAATAAAATGACTCTTACAAGTGTTTTCTGATCTTAAGTTGTCGTTCTCTTGGGAGACTTTTTCTAACCTTGCTTGTAGCTCTTTTTTCTCTTATTCAGATTTTAGCAATGATGCTTTGAGTTCTTCTATCTCTTCATTTGCAACAAGGATAGGTTCAAGCATTTCCTGACCATTTGAGGCTGTATTATGGAAAGGCAGCTTGATTTCTTGGACTCTTTTCTTTACCCATTGTTGATAGGGTTCTTTTGCGCTGCAACTTCTACGTCCGAGTATTTTTCCTTTTCTAATGATCAACTCCCAAGCTCGACTTATCCTTCTCAACATTAGTGGGTCTACTATACCCGTATTGTGCAAAACAAAAGCCTCCAATGACCTATCATCTGGTTTATCCAACATGGGGTAACCAAGTTGTCTCAGAGCTACCATTGGATTATAATTAATACATCCTTTCGTTCCCATGAGAGGTACATTTGGAAAATCTCCGCATTGGCATATTACTTCCTCCACCCCTTGTTCTCTATGATACCATGAAATTGTGTCCCCGGTAAGGCTAGCTATACTCTGAGCCCATTCACAATTATTTTTAATTCCAATATGATACCCTCTTTTGAACATATGAGACATGAACCAAGTATACAGCATTGGAGCACAACACAAAATTGTTCCCCCCTTCTTCTCATGTCACATGTGCAGAGAATAGTATACATCAGCTAGAATCGCGGGAACAGGGTTTTGTTTATGTTTATTAAAAGCTAAGAAGACATTTATGGCAGAAAAATCTACAAAGTTATCAAGGTTTGGGAATAAAACAATATCATAGATAATGAGGGACAAAACATCTATAAAAGTACTCCATTCTTCTTTATCGGCTAAATCTTGGCACTTTTGCTCTAGATATTTTCTTGAAAACCCATGAATAGCCCCTTTTTCCTCTTTTGTATTTGTCAACTCTCTTATGTCGATCTTCAACACTTCAGCAATTGTTTCTAACTTCGGTGGTTGCCCAATATATCGATAAGGATTTCCTCTTTCTAGGGAGTAACCCAATATTCGTTCAAATTCCTCTAATGTTGGGGCCAACTGAAAATCTTGAAAGGTGAAACATCTTAAGAGAGGATCATAATACTGAGCCAATGCTGTGAGGGCACCTGTTTGCACATTTACTGCCAAGAGATTTAGGATCTTCCCATATTTGTGAAAGAAACTATCACGTTGTATAGTTTTCATTTGACTGTTGATGTCTCTTAAACTTTTCAAATCAGGTTGCTTGAACTTTAAAAGTAAGGTTTTCCTTTTTTCCGATCCCATTGTCCACTTAAATAACACGTGATTAAGATTTGTATGATTCCCCAAAAATCCTGAAAATTTTTGCAAAATGCTATTATGTTTTATTTTTTTTAGAAAAAGAGAGAGAAAAAAAAATGTCATGAGGTATGAATGAAACTAATATATATATATATATATATATATATATATATATATATATATATATATATATAAACTCTTGAATATATGAAATAATTTATTGGGTTTTTACGGATATTCTTACAATGAAAGGGTCTATTGGCTTATGTAGTGAAATTCTCACAAGGGAGGCTCTATGGTTCTAAACACGGTTCCTAGAGTCAATAATCCTATTTTGGAATATTGCCAACAACAATAGGTAAACTATTTGGAGTGACAATAACCTCAACATGATCAAACTCTAGGTGAGATCTTCATGCTAACCAAACAGGATGTACATCCAGAAGGCTACCACTACACAATCTCGAATCTAAACTTAAGTTTTGTTCAAACCCGGGTATAAGGTTCCACTCATAAGTGTGTGTCTTAATAAAAGTGTAGGCATTGAATAAGCATAATTCAATAAATCCATAATACTAACAAAACATATACATATACAAAATAAAGACATAAATAAAATAAAATAAAATAAAAATGATCTACTAGCTTAAAAGAATACTATAATATCAGCTAATACTTATTAAATAATAATAATAAACACATAAAGAAAATGAAAATAAAAAAAATAAACAAATATAGAAAAAGTTAAAAAAATATTATGCACAATTAATTTGTTAGGCTTAACTCTCTAATTTTCCCAAGTGGAGTCGCCAGCTGTCGCGGCCTAAAATTTCGAGTTTTTCTCGAATTCAATGGAGTGGCCACCAAAATTTATTTTAAATCGGGAAAATATTGGGAAACCCTTAAAATATAATAAAAAATAAAAAAATGGTCTTTGATACCAAATTTTGAATTCGGGAGTCAATTATGCGTAGGGAAGGTATTAGCACCCTACGACATCCGCTAAAAAATGGTTACCTATAATTAATTGTGCAAAATTATATCAACTTAACCATATTTGTTTCTCTTTATTATTAAATATGGATATAAAATTATTTTTTATAAATATGATTTTCTTGAAATAAAAGCGTGTTAAAAATAGTAAAAAAAGAAGTTTTTATAATTGTGCTTGACAAGAGTGTGATCTTGCTCCTACGTATCTCCCGGTGCGATGGAGAAATCAAAGCTACGTAGTTCTTGGTAGAAAATGTTGATGTGTTGATTGCTTTTAAATAAATTGTATTTTTGTTATTTTAATTTTGACAAACATAAAAAAAACTTGTTTGATTTGAATAATTGTTTTTAAAATATGAGTTTTAAGACGATCGAGTTGTACAACTCGTGTCTCAAAACTCAAGAAGTAAAAAGATGTCGCATCTAATTTAACCTTCTTAAGAATATTTTATTATTTTTTAAAATAGAGTTTCAAGACCACTAAGTAGTACAACTTGTGCCTTACCAACTCAAATAAACTGTCACATCTAAATAATCGAATTGTTTAAAAAATAAAAAAAATGATTTTAAATTAATTATAAAAATGAATTTTAGAACCATCAAATTGTACAACTTGTGTCCTAACAACTAATAGGTTAAAAGACAATACATCCAATTAGTTTTTTTTTTAATAGAAAAATTTCTCTATATATTTAGCTGAATTAATATTTATTATAAATGTAATTGAATTTAATACATAAAATAAGACTTATTTGA
>JBBPBR010000003.1:53457719-53483990 GCA_037974775.1 Cicer pinnatifidum
TGTTTTTTTTTTAAAAAAATATATGATTCTATTTTTTAAGTATGATTATGTTTTTGTAAGCATGCATAGCTACTGTTTTTTGTAAGTGTTTTTGTAAATATGAACAACTGCCTTATTTTTGTATATGTATGCTTCTGTTTTTATTTCTTCAGTATTCTAATAGCTTCTGTTTTTTATTTTTTATTTTTTTTATGGTAGAAATGCATGCCTCTATTTTTTTAAATGTATTGTATACTAGTTTTTTTTTGTAAATGTAAAGTATGATTTTAGAACATAGCTTATGTTTTTTCAATACAACTCCTTTATTAAATAATTGTCCCATATAAATATTAGTTCAACCCATTAAATATCAAAATACTACCCCTTAAATATTATTACAACCACTTAAATTTTTGTAACAATTACATAAATTTTAATACAATCCCTTAAATAATTACATACAACCCTTTAAATATTGAACGTCAATGTGATTGGTATTTTAATGATTAAGACTCGCTATTATTTCAGTGATGGACTAACCTAGTCAAAATGTACCTACGCAAAACATCAACAATGATGAATGTGTAAGAAATATGCCTCCTTGATATTGATTTTGATATAACTTTCAAACATACAATGTATATGTATTATTTGATAAATCTAATAGTGTAAGTTGAGATACATTTCAGGAAATCAATCAAGCAAAGATTAATCATATCAAAAGGCTTGAAGATTATGTGAAAAAGAATCTAACACTTGGACAAATCTTGGATCTCAAGCAATCAAGCAAAGATTGATGATAGTATACAAAGCTTGAAGATTATATGCAATTTTGTCTAGTGGTCATAGTATTTAATAGGTAGATTCATCATTATGGTTTCATATCTAAGTATTTGCCAAATTAAAAATGAAATCATAAAATAAGTAAGTAAATCAATCAATTGGTAAATCAATCAATTGGTAAATCAATTGATAAATCAACTAGGTAATCGATTGTCTAATTCACAGAACAAATAATCACTGAGTTAATCGATTGGGAAATCGATTACTTAAATGTTTTTAATCAGGTATGTGTTTTGTGATTAAAGAAATCAATTGGACAATCGATTTGCAAATCAATTGGGAAATCGATTTTCTGATTCACAGAACAAAGCTTGTACTGAGTCAATCGATTGGCAACCGATTACCAAAATGTTTTTAATCAAGTCTGTGTTCTATGATTAATAAAATCGATTGGACAATCAATTGGTAAATCGATTTTCTAATTCACAGAACAAAGCTTGTACTGAGATAATCGATTGGCAAACCGATTACTAAAATGCTTTTCATCAGACCTGTGTTCTGTGATTAGAGAAATCGATTGGACAATCGATTGAACTATTTTTCTTAAATTACAAGTTTTTTACTAATCGATTAGGAAATCGATTGCATGAATGAACTAGTTAATCATTTATCAGTAACATATTGCATAATCGATTGACACATCGATTTTGAATAAATATCTAAGTTACTGGGACATGTCAAGTCAATTGACGAATCGATTGGAGTAAATGTCTGAGTTACAGGGAGAATTTAGCCCATTGCTAAATCGATTATGTTAATAAAAGAATCAAATGAGTAATCGATTGTTTTGATCTCGTTGTTTGAACAAAACAAGTATAATCGATTAGTCAATCGATTCTGATACAAACTGAGTATCAGTTTCTGATATATGCATTAAAGGAATCGACTGAGTAATCGATTGTTTTGATCTCATTGTTTGAACGAAACAAGTATAATCGATTAGTCAATCGATTCTAATACAAACTGAGTATCAGTTTCTGATATATGCATTAAAAGAATCGATTAGGAAATCGATTAGTTCATCTATTTTCAAGATTCAAGAAAAACAAGATACGCGATAACCGATTAGGAAATCCATTAAGCTGGTAATACATATTAATGAAATCGATTGGGAAATCGATTTAACTGAAGTTTTTTTGAAATTATATAAACTTTATCAATCACCATTTTCATAACAGTTAATACATTTTGAAAGAACAAAGAGTTTTCATTGGCTACTCGAAAATTACACCTTGAGAGAAACTGTTATAACACACAAATATCAATTGGCAAAATACTTAGAGTGTGAGATTTGTGTGATTGAATAAAGTGTTCTTAGTTCTTAGTTCTTGTTGTAAGAAACAATTTTTGGTAAAAGAAAGTGTGGAAAATCCAGTATTGTTAAACTGGTGGTTATCTTTTAGGGTGTGTGATCATCTAAAAGAAACCTCAACAGCTCTTGCTAGAGCTTGGCGAGTAGCTCTTAAGGATTGTTGGTATTTTTAGTAGTGTGAGTTTGAGTTAGATGTATAGGCAGAGAGATTGCTGGAAAGTCTGTAAAAATACTCAAGTCATTACTAGTGAAGGCTGAAATCTTTGAGTGATTTCAGGACTGAATGTAGACTATCGAATCGATAGTCGAACCAGTATAAAAATCCCTGGTGCTCACTTTTCTATCTCTAATCTCTTTATATTGATAATGCATGTTTTCTTGTATGTTTGTTCTTGAATGTTTGTTTTGAATAGGTTCTGAATATATTACTGTTATGTTCTTGAATGTTTTTGAATCTCTGTTGTGAATAATCTTTTGAATCTATCACTGTTAAATTGGAATTAATATTAATCAAGTTGGTTTTAATATTAAGTTCATCACTTAGAAAGAAATTGGATAATTTGGTCAATAATCTTGTGTATAACTTTCTAAGGATAGAGACAATTATACCAACAGAATGTGGTGTAGCAACAACAATAATTGATGTTGTTGGACTTTTATTGGATAATACCCAAGAAACAAAGAAGATAAAACCTATTGCAAGTGGGCTTAGGCAATCATCAAATTGCTAGGAACATTTCAATAGAGTACCTGATTGTGATGTTGATACTGCGGCGTGTAAACACTGCCACAAGAGTTATTTGTGTGATTCTAAGTCTCATGGTACCACTAACATGAACAAACCCGTTAATAAATGTGTCAAAAACCACTTCTTGTGTTATACGACCCTAACTAAACAACTCTTAGATTTCCATCTGTTGAGGGATCATGTTTAGTTCCAACTAGTAGTAGATTTAACCTTGAAGTTTGTCGTAGGGCAGTGTCCGTTTTCGTGGTTTTAGATGAAAAACCATTTAAGGCGATAGAGGGTGAAGGATTTAAATACTTGTGTAAAACATTGCAACCCTAATTTACCATTTCATCTAGGTGTACAATAGCTAGAGATTGCTTTCAATTGTATTTGGATGAAAAACTTAAGATGAAAGTTTTCTTTAAGTTTGATTGCAATAAGGTGGCTCTTACTACTAACTGTTGGACATCAATCCAAAACCTTAATTACTTGACTCTTACAAAACATTTTGTGGATAATGAATGGAATTATCAGAAAAAGCTAATTAGCTTCACAGTTACCCTTTACCACAAGGGTGTAACCATAGGTAAAAAGATAAAGGAAGTTTTTGTAAACTACATGTTTTTGATGACAACAAAACCATCGACTATGGACAATGCAACAAGATCAAAAAGAAGATCCATAAGCTTCATAATAAGCTTCAAATTAAAACCATAGATGATAAAATGTAAAGGTATATGATACTCACCAATACTTCAAGTACATGAGAACAAGTCACATTTATGCATGCATTTAAAATAGTTTCAAAAGTCCAAATCACATTAACAAAGCAGTTGAAAATCAGATTTTTGACTAAGTACATAAGTGTATTCGAATACACCATGTTGTATTCGAATACAACTTAAGTCAGAGGCAAAAATTTAAATGTTGTATTCGACTACAACAATGTGTAGTCGAATACACTTCAAGTCAGTGGCCAAAATTGCTATATGTGTATTCGACTACACATTGTTGTAGTCGAATACAAGCTAAGTCAGAGGCTAAAATTCACTAATCTGTATTCGACTACACCAATGTGTATTCGAATACAAGATGTAAAATTTGAATTTTTTGAACGTTACAGAGACTTGTATTCGAATACACATATGCTGTATTTGAATACACCTGGAAACATTATAATTTTTCAGATCTGGGATGTCTCTAGAACATTGTAATTTTTCATCAAACCTCTTGGATCAATGGCCACGAATCTGAAGGGATGTTTTATGGAGTATAAATACCCCATAACTTCAGATCAAAAAAAAAAAAAACGATCCTTGAATCAATTCATTGAACAACTTTGAACAAAATTCTGAATTTTCTAAGTACTTGCATTAGATTTTCATATCATTTCAAAAGGTTCTCAAGTACTTGAATTGCTATTAAGTTGTTTATCAATATACCACATATTAGACTCATTCAAACCTGATTGTATCATTTGTATAAATTAGTTTAATCTAAGATAGTGGTGTTCTATCTTAGAAGTATTGTTAGAAGTTTTGTAGCAAGAATCCCAGGGTGGGAGTTGTACTTTTCTAACAAGTATTGAATTAATCTCTTGTGGTGTGCAAGAGGACTGGACGTACCCTTGGTTATAAGGGGAACCAGGATAAATCTTAAAGTGTCATTTACTTACTGCTGTTATTATTAAGCCTTGTTCTTAAATTTACAAAATCCAACTATCATATAACAAAAAACAGGAAAATCTACCTACACCTAATTCACCCCCCCCCTCTTAGGCGTACTTATGTACTTACAATTGGTATCAGAGCGGGTTAAGATAACTTACTCCTCGATCAAATATACATGGCTTCCGCACAACCTGTTTTTAGAGATGGTGGTAGCAGTACCAAGCCACCATGTTTTGTTGGAGAGCACTATGATTTCTGGAAAATACGTATGCAAGCATACCTTGAAGCACAAGGAGATGACATATGGGATGCAGTTGAAAATGGGCCTCATATTCCAAAAACTGTCATCAATAACAAAGAAGAAATTAAGATAAAAGATTCTTGGACCGATGATGATAAAAGAAAAGTGTTGTTCGATAAGAAGGCTAAGAATATATTGCAATCTGCACTAGGAATGGATGAATTCTTCCGGATATCTCACTGCAAAACAGCAAAAGAAATATGGGATACGTTGGAAATAACTCATGAAGGCACCATTGAGGTAAAAAGATCTAAACTCAACACACTATCACAAGAATATGAGTTATTTCGAATGCAGCCCGGAGAATCTATTCTAGACTTGCAGAAAAGGTTCTCCCACTTAACCAATCACTTGACAGCACTTGGAAAAATCTTCACCAATGATGAACTAAATCTAAAAGTACTAAGGTCATTAACAAGAGCCTGGCAACCAAAAGTTACAGCAATATCCGAAAAGAAAAGCCTATCCAAAATGTCTCTTTCTGCACTATTTGGAAAACTTCAAGAGCACGAAATCGAACTTGGAAGGCTAGAACAAAATGAAAGCCAAGAAAAGAAAACCAAAAATATTGCTTTAAAGACCGAATCAAGAGAACAAATTAAAGACAATGATTCAGATGAAGATGAAAATATTATCCTTCTTGTTAAGAAATTTGGTAAGTTTCTTAAAAATGATAGAACATTCAAAAAGAGAAGCTTCAAGAAGAAAGATAATTCTACATCAAATCCAAATCCAAATGCTGGTGAAAAATGTTTCTAATGATGAAACATTTGTTGTTACTGTCCATCTTTCTCAAATGGCAAGGGCACAAGCATTTGAAGTTCATTTAAAAGAAAAAGATGCAATTGACCAACAAAGTGAACTCGAGGGGTATCTTACTAGTAAGTGTGCGAAAATGAGTGATAAATTTGATATCTTAGGTTGGTGGAAACATAATTCAGCTCAATATCTAGTTTTATCCTTAATAGCTAAAGATATTCTAGCCATATTAGTGTCTATGGTTGCGTTTGAAAGTGCTTTCAACATTGGGGATAGAATAATACAAACCTTCAGGAGCTCTCTAAAACTAGAAATGACAGAGGCATTAATTTATACTCAAAATTGGTTCAAACCTACCTTCACCTATTTCAAAGACTTGAATCTCATGGAAAAGGTCAAACTTCTTGAAGAAATTATAGCAGGTAAAACTATTCATGTATATTTAACTAACATCAATTCATAAAAATGTATATTTCTAAATGTGATGTTTTTATTTTATAGAGTCCAAAGGTATGTCACTAGGAAATGCAGCTTCAGGTGGCTTAACATCACAGCCACAAGCACAACCATCTGGTTGTGGTTGATTAAAATCGATGTATATCATTCCCAACTCTTTACTTGTTTCTAATTGGAAGTTTTTAAAATGAGAATTCAATTTTTGTTTTTGTACTAATTAATTAGTTCTAACTATTTCAGGTCTAACTTTTTTGAATTTATCGGGATCACACTTTTGACTCGCTGCATTTAACTCTATGACACAATGACATCGTTGGCACCATATTTTGCAAAGTGTATGGATTTTTATTTTTAATTTATTCTTTATTTACTATCTATTCTTTATGTTTATTTGATACTCACAAAATGCCTTATTTTTTGTCTTTCAATTTATTAATGATGTTGTTTTTTTGTTCTTTATTAAAGACGTTGTTGTGTTTAGCTTGATGATATTAATTTTGTCTATGTTGGTAAATCCGAATATATTTCAATTTAGTGTCAAAATTTAATGTTGGTGTTGTCTTAGTGTTTTTGTTAGATATTTGAGTCATTTTATTAATCATTTGGTTGGCATGTAGAGAGCAAGAGACATACATACTCTGCCTTCAGATTCTAGACTCATTATTATGGCCAAAGGAAGACCACCTTGTAGACCTGATCAAATACATTATAGGTATACACATAATTATCAGTTGCTATTTTAAATTTTATGCTGTTTAAAATTAAGTTTTATGATGATTAGATACATTTAGTAAATACTTGTTACTTAGTAATTATAAAATCAAACAAATATAATTGGTTTGTGGTGTTAATTTTGTGTTAGGTGTTTCCAGTTCACATTAATCTTCATTGTATTGATGTTGGGGTGTCATTGTTATTACTTTTCTTTGTTATGTTTTTCTTTGTTTATAGCAGATTCAATTCCAAGCTATTTCAACAATTGTGGTAGCAAGTTGTATAATCACTCATTAAGTATGAAGGAGAAAAGTAAGATAATTATGCTTAATCTATTCAATATTATTTTATATCCTCATTATTAGCAATAATTTATATTGACTTACATTTGTTATTGATTTATCAGGATGTGAAACAAAGAACACAAGTTGATGATAATTATAATTTCATCTCTAAATTTTATGTTGATTTGTAATATCGTCATTTTTCATAAAGTCATTTGAAATAATCAATGGCCTTTCATGACATGATTCAAATTAAAACTTAAACAATCAGTTAGTGTATGATTTTTATAACTTGATATTGTGTCTGAACGTACATTGATATTGTTGAGTATTTTTACTAGGACTTGTATGTCATTACATTGATATTTTTAAGTACTCTAAATCTAGATTTTTAGTTTTGTTATTCTTAACCCATGAAAATCCGATCGAAGAAACCGTCTAAACCGAGAAACCGAAACCGGCACAAACCGATTTACAAACGTTCGAAATTGAGTTTGGCTCGGTTTGAGCTTTTGGGACCGAAACCGACCGCATGTGCCCCCCTACCTATGAATGGCCGAAACTCTTGAAATAAAACTTTACCTAGCACAACTGGAATGGATAGTCGAAACACTGCTTTTAAAACTACCAAAGTGAATTTCACTAAAATCTAATCATTGTTCTCTACTACAATGTGTATATGCACAAGAAATAAAGCTACCTAAACCCTTCAAGATGCATTTTCCACAAGGAAGACTCTGATTTCAGTAAAGGATGAAAGACACTAAACTGGCGGTCTGAGGTTTCACACTACTTAATCCTAGAAAAATAACATATTAAAAAATAATTGTCATTCTAAACTACTGAAACGAAATCCCTAATGTGACCCAGTTACAGCCCTCGACCGTCAGATCTCAATCAACGGTATAGATCATTTAAAATTGATTTCGTATATGTGTAATTGAAACCGTCTGATCTCACATCAATGGTCGAGATTGATTACGGCATATAACTGCGTGACAATATTAATGTAAGGAATCCGGGTTTCTAAAACTAAAATGAAGCAGAGAATAAAAAAGAATTTTGAGGCACGTCCCTTTGTGGCTAAGTAGGTATCAATCACAGATGTTCATATTGTTTTCTTCAAGAAGTTCGCCTATTTGAACTTTACTGCTTGGAGAAATTTACAGACCTCTAGCTATATCACGAAACAGATGGGTTGGAGTCATTGGGTGATTCCTTGGAGTTCTTAATCACCATATTGATAGACGCTAGCTGAGACAAATTCTGTAAGAAAGAAAGTAATAAAGGAATTTTTGTCAATCACATGGAAAAGTACAAACTCATCTTTCATATTGCAAATATAATGAGAATCTAGCCAATGCAACTAGGGAAATAATTTGTTATACTTAGTTTAATATTTAGTGTAAAGGGAGGGTTCTTGAGTTTTGCCCAAATTTGGTGTAAAGGGTTACTAATATGGTGTTAATTATGCTATAGAATTTCCGCCTATCTTAGTAGATCTTACTAAGCTTAAGCTAGCTAATTCATGAATATGCTCACTCGTCAACCTCCCATTAAATTTGAACAAAAAAAACTCATGAAAACAAGTGATGAGCAATTTTATTTTCCTTGCCTTCTAAACCAACCAATAACTTCGGTAAATCTTTCAATTTCTAACATTAACAAATTAAGGGCAAGTGATTTTAAGGAGATGGGGTGAAAAAGGACAAAAGAGACATTTCCTTCACATCATAAAAACACCAATTTAGGATTAATAAGTGTGCCAATTCTACAATACATTATAAAATTTTAGTGCATTAGTATATCAAATTGTCATCATAGTCCAACTTTGTATCCATACGTGAATGGTTATAAAAGAATCAATGACAAATATAAATTTCTTAATTTGCTAAACTGGCATAATTATAAACGTCCACGTGTACAGTGTACATACATACCACAAAATAACGAGGGAAATGTTATAATGTATTCATAACTGTACAGTGTATTGTATAAGTAACCAACCACTACTTGATAGTTGTTGATACTTCATACAACAACATGCAATAATGTTGACCTAATATGACTAATTATATTCACAAAATATAACATCTAGCATGATAGTTATTACCTTAAATGAGAAGTTACTAAACGAGTACTGCACCTCAAGAGCAGGACCACCATCGAATTCTGCTAAACTACAACATTCATCACCCTGCTTAACCAGTATATGGTCAGAAAAAGTCATGGTAAAAGAGGGCTGGCAGAAAATAACATCAGATGAAATCTTTGTTCCAGACCAAATTAAGAACTGATTTTCAAAGGGGAAAAAAAGCAATTCATGTGAAGTTAATTTGTAGTTCATAAGAACTAAAATTAAAAAGATTCTTACATCTTCATCTAATGCATCGCTGCCTGAACCACTGCTGCTTGTATCAGTAATGCCATCAAAATCACTACCTCCAGCACAATGTTCATCCTCTGGATTCCATACATACCGGCTCATAAAATAACTTGTATCAAGAGCTTCAGCTGATGGTATGAACATAGCCTGCACAAAATTTGGGTGGAACCCAAGTGTGAGAAATCAAGAGATAAAACATATAAAGCTCAAATAAAATTAAAATGACGACCTTCTGCCTTGCAAGTGTATCCCAATTAATATCCTTGAAGAAAATATGGCGTTTAACCTGCCAAATAAATATAGTGTTGCCTTTTGTGTAAATGTGATATCATAATTCGTAAGTACTTCATTTATAAAAGGAACAAAATAACTCACTTCCGTAGCTCCTGTAGCTCCTAATCTTTGGACTGGGTTCTCAATTAACAATCTGAAAGAGAATTTACTATCAGCCAAAACCAACGTGACAGGAATCCTAATGTTTCAAGTTGAACGAGGACTGTTTTTACCTAGAAATGGCATAATTCATGTCATATCTTTTACTAGAGGTATCATAGGAATGAAAAACACTTGAAGAAGCTACTTATACCATTTAATAACAGCATGGCTTCTCAAATGGGTCTAGCTTGTTCTGACAAATTGTGATAATTTTGTAAGCCATTGCTAAGTTCTAACCACATCTCTACTGTGACAGTTTGTCGTTGATAACTCACAATAGTAAAGGTAAACATGGAAAATCGTCAACTTGACTTTTCACACTGTCTAACCCTATTCTTCCATTCCATCACAAAGCTTGTGAGTCTGCATGCATGCGTGAACTCACAACTACCCCTTATTCTCGTACATATTCTTGTACTTTCTTTTTCTTCTATACAGTGACATGTTATACAGGTAAAAATATAATCAATTCAGGTCACAGATGGTCAACAAGATACTGAATGCAACAAAGCCCTTTGGAAAAAAGGCTTCAGTTATCTTGGTTTGTATTTGGTCGTTTACACAACCTGGACTATGAGTAAGTTGTTAGAGAAGGAAGAAATAAATGGTATTTATGGGCAGTTATGTTTTTATTATTTGTCAATTGTATTGTTTATTTTTAGGAATAAATTGAGAAAGGAAAGGTATACGTGATAATGGGGAAATTATTGAGTGGTTATGGGAGGGAGAGACCAAGCTCTCTAATTCTTGGGGGATTTGTTGAGGCAAAATCTCAAATTAATTTTTTTGATGATAATCAAACAAAGTTAATTAATATTCTAATTATGATTCTAAAAGTGTTGTTGCTATTTAACAATGCATTTTTGAGTATATTAATTGAAGATAGGTATTAAACATAACAACACAAGATCATTTTTGAAGAAGTAAGGTCATTATGAGAAAACAAGATCATTCTAGTTATTAAAAACAAAAGTATGAAAAACGAGGATCGTTTTGGGTAGTTTGCAAAAAAACAAAGCTTTCGAAAAACAAGATTGTTCTCGTTTACGAAAGTACCGGACTTAAGCACACAAGATTATTCTTGGTTTAAAACACAACAAAAGCATAACTATCATGGAGTTGGGGATCAAATTGGTTTCAAAAGTGATGAAGAATGATGGAGTAAATTAAAAATACCAGATTTTGAAGCCACTTGGGAACCGGTTGCAACTATCATGAAACAACTTGTTCATTTCAGCTTAAGGACATGGTGATTCAAAAGGGGGAGTATTGTTAGAGAGGGCATAAATAAATGGTAGCTATCGGCAATTATGTATTAATTATTTGCCAATTATGTTATTTAGTTTTAGGAATAATAAATAGAGAAAGGAAAAGGGAAAGTTATTGAGTGGTTATGGGAGCGAGAGATCAAGCTCTCTAATTCTGAGGGAGAGACCAAAACTCTCAAATGTCTTGGATAGGAATTGCCTTGCAACAAGCCTCTCTAATTTTTGGTAGGGAACCCATTGTAACCAGTCTGAATGTGTGAATTATCCTTTTTCTATAGTGTGTGTAGTTTTGCTTTTGTTGTAATCCTATTCTATCATCAATAGAAGTCAGTTTCGACAATTAACTTCTCTCAATCGGTACTACTAGTTTCTGACATAAGTTTCATGTAAACTTGATTACATAGTTTAGCTATAAGGATATAAAGATGAACACATAAACCAATTTTCTTACAGTAGACGTGTTAAACACTAAAAAACAATTAATCTACCCAACATTTACTATTATCTTAATCATTCAGTGTATACAAGCAGCACCAACATGCTCTCCTGTCAAAACTTATTGAGGCCCTCTGGCTCTCCATATCAATTGTTACTAGACGTTGATGCCTAGAGTTGGCATCTACTGGGTAAATATGAATAGAATGTACATATTACTTTTGCAGTATCATAGTATAATCTCGTTGAAACATCCATAAAATACATATCTACTTTGATAATGCTTACTTATTCATCAAATCGTAAGCTTCATAGCTGATCTCCTCAGGAAACCTAGGCCATTGTATGTCTTTGTTAATTATGTTATCAAAAATTTGCTGCAAGCAAAAAACAATGAGCAATATTGTTAAGATATGATATTCTGCCATATTTTCAAAATAAAAATTCATCAAACTCTTAAAGTTCCAACAAATCCATAGGTGATTGAAATTAAAAATCAAAACAAATATAACCATATGCAAAAATGCGGATATCTATTAGCAATACCCCAAAGAAAGGTACCAGATGTAGTTTGAAAAACAAAACCAATCCAGTTGAGGAACACTCAATGATCTTACAGGAGTGATCACTCCGTTTTAAAAGATAAATTATACATGACTTGAGCAACTGAAAAGAAGTAGAGAAGAAACAAAAAGCTACCATCTATATCTTCTTTAAATATTAGCCTACCTGTGGATGTTCTGCATTAAAAGGTGGAATACCCACAAGAAGCTCATAAAGTATGACACCCACAGACCACCAATCTGCAGTTACACCTACAGGAGTGCAAGCGTATATAAGAATATATGCAAAATAAAAACAAATTCGAAATAAAAAATAAAATGAAATACAGTTAGTTAGTTATTTATTTATTAAAAAACGAATTGGCTAACTAAAAGCATTTTTCGTGTAATAAGATGTACTATTTAATCAGCAGATAAACTGCAAACCATGTCCCATGCCCAGAAGTATTTCGGGTGCCAAATAGTCTGGGGTGCCAACTACTTTTTGTTGTTCACGTGCTTCCCTCTTTGAAACATGTCGGGGTTTTGGTTCATCATTGTCTAGAAAATCATTAGTGAAAGATGAGGGTGCTGATAAATCATCTGTGCTGTTGATGAGACCAACTTTTGAGAGTCCAAAGTCCGTCAACTGTAATAACAAGGATCAAAACAATTAGAAAAGAGTCAACTAACATTTTCATGAGAAAATTGTAAGATGGTCTATTGTAATTAATAGAAATTCATTGCCCACGGGCCACAACATTACATATCATGGGGTAAAGACCTAAAAACTTGTGCTTGTTACTGTTTCATATTGGCTGGATATATGGATAACATGCTTCTCATAATAACTTGGATAACCCTCTCCGCTAAAGCTAGCTATTGGAATTGAGTATTGCACCAACGGAAATTCTAATATTATATCAAATCTTATCGCAATACAAAGGTCCATTATCAATTATTTTAAACTTCATAGTTTAAAGGTCCAATCCAAGGCGTAAAAGAGTTCTTTATTGGTCCTGGCCCATGCCGGAACAATTAGCATTCCACATTGGTTGGGTATAAGAGCAAAGTGCCCCTTGTAATGAAGCACTGAACACTATTTCCATTCATCTATCTTCTTTGGCTGAGATAGGTTCAGTCCATTTGCAATTCAAATCTAATATCAAAGGCTATCTCAATCTTAATGGTAAGCCAACCTCAAATGTTTACCCCTCTAAAATTTCTCCGTCCAAATGCCCAGTCCTCAACGTCAATGGTCGAGTGTTAACAACCCACTTTGGCTAGGTATAACGTAACCTTTCCAGTGACTAGGGAACTTCTCCTTGCTTGGGCTACCTTTTATAGTAGAATTAGGCACTGTCCAATCCTAATGATGGTAATCGGGGCCACTCTACTAAGAATATTGTCATTTAAAAGTTTTTTTTTTTTGCTGATATAAAACAAACGATAAGTGAAAAGTATGTAAAAGAATTGAATCCATGATACGGACCTTAATGTGACCATCTTGACCAATCAACAAGTTATCCGGCTTCAAGTCTCTATGAATTATATTTAAGGAATGCAAGTACTCCAACGCAAGAACCTGTACAGCGACCACGGAAAATAAAAATTAGGATAAATAAAGACAAATTTTGAACTAAAACTACAAAAAGCCAACATGCTTACAACTTCTGCAATATATATACGAGCCATATCTTCATCTAAGCATCCTAGGTTTTTCAACATAGAATAGAGATCGCCGCCATTTAAATACTCCATAACCAAATAAAGATTTTCCTTACATGTGAAAGAGTAGAAAAATCGGACCTGCTCATCACAGTTACATGAAAATCAGATTTGTTAACAATGGGCATCAACGTCATAAATGAACGACATGGTATGGCCTGCATACCACGAAAGGGTTCCGAACAGATATAAGGATGTCTCGCTCAGCCAAAATACTTTGAACGGCATTTTTACGAATCATATCTGCCTTTTTCAGAACCTACAAAAATATCAAAGAACAGTTTAAACTTTTTCTAAGTACTCAGTTTGACAAGCCTTTTTAATGGTTTCTATAAGCAATTATAGACAGCCATAACTAATTGACAATGCTGGACTAAAAATACATGTATTGTTTTACAACTTCAGGAATGGCGACATGCTTTTTGTAAGCAATGTTTAATAATATACTTCAAAGAATCAATTTATCTCAGCTTTCTTTCTGCAAAGTAATCATTTCAGTTTGAGGAAACTTGCCTTAATAGCAAATAAATCACCGGTTGCTCTTTTTCGGGCAAGAAAAACTCGTCCATATGCCCCCCTGCTTATTGGTTTTATTATTTCAAAATCTTCAATAGAAGTTCTGTCCTTAGAACAAGTGTTAATCGGGCTAGCACGAAGGCTACTACGGACTGTATCATCATCCACCGAACTCTCTTCATCAGCCATGCTATGTGATGAGTCTACCTTTTCATCTTCTATTTGCCCACAAAGGGTTACATATTTCTCCCTATAAAAGGTGTAGAAGATTTCAAGGTAAGATTTTAAGCATTATTTTGATAGGAGGGTAAAAAATAACACATAAAATAGGAATGGCACAACTTTCAGTTTATGCTATCAAATGTTGACAATAGTGGTTGTCATAATTGGTGGAAAAAGTTAGCGATACTTAAAAATCCCCAAAGTATATGGTAGCCCTAGAAACAAGACAAAAAGGTGAAAATGCTCACTGCAAAAGTTTCTCTATTCGTCGGCCAAAAGTCTCCACAATAAGTGCATCCACTTTTCTGTCCTGAATTGCGTATTTCAGATCTTCCAAGCGATCAAGCATATACTCCAAAGCACTGTAGTCACAGTTGTTCACATTTGCAACAGCACGAGCTATTTCAACTAGCTTATTTATCTGTCATTTGACAGTCTAATTTATCAATAATAAAACCAGAGAGGAATGCTAGCGCTCCACTCTTTGAAGTTTGAACACACTCTTGCATTCATTTCTCCAAAAGTCAACAGATTTTTAGAAGGTGATCAATTTAGGAGAACACTAACTTGATTTTTATAAAATAGACCAATCACAAAGAATGTGTTCAAGTGTGCATTCAAAAGAGTGTATCACTAGCATGTCCCAATTTTCAAAAAATAAATCTGACAAAAATATGACAGATGAATCTCATGAACTATATATAATGTATAGAAGTTGATTATATGCTTTCATTTAGTGTACTGTTTTTCTGCATTTAATGATTTATTATGAAGAATAACAACCACAAGGAAGTATAGACCTGGTCATAACTCTCAAAATCAGAAACTGCTCTTCTTCCATTTAGTAGCATTTCTATTTGACTTGTTCTTGGTGTAACCAAAGGTGATCGCGGAGTCAAGCTTCCAGGTGATGATACCTTTGTGCCGTGATCAGGTTTTATTATTTCAGATGAAAGGTTCAGATCCTCCGCGGCAAAAGTATTGTCAGGATCAGGAGTAGGGTCAAGCATGTCTTCAGAGCATCTACGAGACAAGTTATTTCTTTCTAGAGATAACTCATTGAACTCTTCATGCAAACTTGATGTTGATACTCTAGCAGCCTCAAAGCTTTCTCCATGAGTATCAGTACTTTTAGGTGTCCAAGATTCAAGTAACCTTTCAATAGTTTCGGAAACTCTTTCAAGCCGTTCATTTATAGTTAAGCCTTTCAAATCACATTTATCAGCAATTGCGCATATTTGAGAATGCTCCTCCACATGTACGATTGGTATTTCAACCTCACAAATCCTGCAGATCATTGAATTATCATATGCTAGATTTTGCTGATCACCCCAAAATCCCCAAGAAACCTTTCGCGTTCTAGATGACGACTGTGAATGTTCATGGTGACATGACATAGTATCCAAATTTTCAGCATTTTCATCTTTCACTAACAATGGATCAGGTTCAACTTTTGATGAGAAATCTACTGCATCTTGATCTTTGCGCTTTTTCTCAGCAGCGGATGGAAGCTTTCTCCATGAAGACATCTTATAGCTGCCAGGAGTAGACTCAACACTTTTAGCTGTAGTAACTTCCACATTGTCAATCACACCACTTTCATGTTGGTCAGCTTGACTTTGTTTTGTTATTGGTTTGTCTTCCTTTTTTCCCTGCGACTTTTTCAACTGCTTCTCAGCCATCTCATGTCCACTGGGTGGAAGACCACAATTCTCAGCAGCCTTCAAAATTTGCTCGGAATATACTCCAAGATCGCTGAGTTGGTGAAGACCCAGAATGTGATCTTGTTCATAACCACTTTCCTTCTGGAATTGCACTAGACGAGTGCACCTAGAGAGAATAAACAAAAGGCGAGTATGAGCTTGCTTGAGGATCCCCACTGGTATTTCTTGACGTTTGTCATCTAGTTTTTGAACAATAGTTTCACATTTGATCCAAAACTCAGTAGGCGACATCTTTGCACATTGTCGTGCAACAACCAACAAATCTTCCAACCCCTCTTTCCATTCACAAGGAGACTCAGATACTTTTTCAAGACTACTCACCAAATCACCAGCATAACCACCCAAATCAGAATCAACTTCTTCCTTTAGTTTTTCAAACTTAGCTCTAATCGCCACCATGACTTCCTGCAACATTTCATTTCATGGTAAAAACATACAAAAAAGGGTTTAACAAATTTGCTTGTTTTCAAAATGATGATCAGGATCAGCTGTAGTAATACGAAACTAGAAAGAAATAGAAACAAAGAGTACCTCCACATGCCCACGATGTTTCCAAATTGGAAAAGGCCTAACTCCTTTAGAGTTGAGTTCATGAGAAAAGCTTTTAATATCACGGTTTCTCTTTTTCCTGCCACTTGTAAGTCGAAGGATTTCCTGAAAACGTGGGGATTGTATTTCTCTGGCGAAAGCTGCATGATTACCCTGTACCAAAACAAAAACACACGCCATGAACCTGAGCTACCTAAATTTCTCCAACTACTGAATACACACAATTAAAAAAAAAATATTAAATTAAAAAAACACACAGAGAAATTAATTCAGTAAAGATTAATATAAAAATATAATAAATCACCTCCAGCCCAGGAAGGAGTTGTGAATGAGCTTTCAATGATTTACATTGATTCCGATGAACTTTTTCCCCTAACGAAGCACAACAATGAAATAATTCACTAACCAATACATTCCAAAATTAAATTAAAGATACATGCCAAAGAAATTTAATGCTCAACAAAATCGCAACCAATCATAAATATGATTTGAAAATTAATTATCAAACGTTTTTAATGATAAGAGACACTTATGATTGATTGACATGGTAAAATATATTTACTATGAGGAAGTATATAAATTAAATCATGTTTCTTATTATTAAAGAATAAAAAAACAAGATGAATCAAGGAAAAGAAAGAATGTGTAGATATACCTAGGTCTTTTGGATGTGAAGATTTGAATTTAGATTTGGTGACATTGTTGATAGCGACATGTAGAGCAGCATCTTTTCCGATGAACGAAGGAGCACCAGCTGAAGAAGAATGACGAAGAGGAGAGGAGAATCGCGTTCGAATGTGATTAAGACCTAAAGAAGACGCAAGCAAAATGGAAGAAGAAGAATCAGCACGTTCGAGTTCAACACATTGTTCCTCATCATCATTCTTGTTGTTGTTGTTATATTCTTCGCCTTCTTCAACTTCATTGGAGGAGGATATTACCGCGGTGTGTCGATTCAGAATGTGAGGGATTTTCTGGAGCTTGTTTGCTCTGGCGGAGACCGGTGACGGCGTCGATGGAGAGGGATCGGTTGTTGAGGAATTCGGCGGCGGTTGCAGCGGAGGAGGAATCGACGACATGGATCGATGATGAGGTTGGGATTCTTCATAGCATTGTGATGAGGGAGAGAGGGAGAGAGAGGTTTGAATGAAGAAAAGAAAGGTGTTTGTGACAGAGGGAGAGATTTTCGCGGGTGGAGGAGTAAGAAAATTGAGACAGCAAAGCAGGGATTTTGATTTTCAGTTTTGGAATGGAAGAAGGTAGTTCGTTAAACGTGCTTCCCGCGAAAAAAGTGCGTTGGTTGTTCAATTATTTTTACTATTACTATTACGTGTCTATGTGAATGAATGAGTCTTGATTCTTGTAGAATCACCGTGGCTCCGACTCACTTTTTCTTATCACACTTACCTACTCTTTTGATACTTACATTTCCAATAATTAGTTTTTGTTTTTAATGAAGGAAAAATATCAGGGTGAAGATATTATCGTTAGAGAAGATTTTAGAGTTCATCCATAACTACTGTAAATTTAATATTTATTTTTTTTATTATTAAATTAAATCATTAGAATTACATAGTTGTATAAATTTAAATCAGTATATTTAAAATTAAAATAATTACATATGCCTTATTTTATTTTTTTTAAGATCTTTCTATAATTATTTATGCAACGAGATATAACTAGATTTAAAATATCTTCTTACTAATTGAACTCCTAATTAAAAGAGTTTATTATTTGGTATAGTTATCTTTTAGATTTGATGATACCATAATATTTTAGAATTTTAAATTACAATCATTTTTTATTGTAGTGAAATTTTGAACCTTCTTGTCTAGCTAAGTCGACTAACAAATGAGCTTCAGAGTGCATATTTCTTCTAACATGACTAACACAAACAAAATTAAAACGAGCCATGAGGCCTTTACAATCATGAATTAAGGTGCCAATCAAGAACAGTTTAGTTTGCACATTCAAATAGTTCATTACATTTATTACGTTCGAGAATATCGTGATGTTGTCCAACTCTTGTTGCAATGCTGTTTGGAGACCCCATCAGACTCCCAAAGTTTTTGCAAGCATTGGCTCCAGTTCAATTTGCTCCAATCTTTATGTACTAAACAATAGTTGTTGTTGTTGTTTTGCGACGAGTCCCCAACCGGTTTGGCCATAAAAAAAAAAAAGCAACACATTATGTTGGTTTATAGAATTGAACCAATAAAATTCATGGCCAAGGACACCATAGTGATCAAGTCAGCACATTCTTAGTTGAGAACAACTTAGTTTCTAGCATACCGCAACTTCCAAAGTAATGTGCAAATGATTTGGACACCTAGCTTATATTCACAAGTTAAACATTGAAGGATCCAACAGTTTAGTTCAATTTTAGTTGATATATGAGCCGCAAGTTGAAATGCAAAGACTTTGACCACATCACAATACATGTATAAATGTTGCATTTGCTTCATTTTCCTTATGGCATAAAGGGCATAGTGTATCTAGCGAGATTCCTTTCTTCCCCAAGTTGGTCCTAGTGGGGAGTATATTTCGAGCTAATCTCCATATAAAATTTTGATCTTGTTGGAAATGTTGGAACATAATTTAGAAAGAATAGGAAATCTAAAAGTATATTGAATTGGATTAAATTGAATCCTTTTATACAGTTACTTACTGTGCAAGAAAAGTGCCCAACTTTTGTAAAAATATCAAACACTTTGAATAGTTGCACTTCAACTAACTAACTAACTAACTTGTTTAACAAACTCTCAACCACCCTAACTGAATTGCTATGCTATTACAATCATTTTGGATTAACCATAACTAACACTCTTCCTAATTCAACATGATTAAGGTAGTGTTACTCAAAACTTGCTCCTCGTCTCTTGAAACTTCACCTTCTTCAAACATTTTGTAAGGAAATCAGCCTTTTGATCCTTGGCGCTGCAATTCTCCAATTTTATTTTGCCTTTTGTAACTTGATCCCTGGAGAAGTGTTATCTAGTTTCTATGTGCTTGCTTTTTCCATGAAGCTTGGGTGCTTTGCTAAGTCTATGGCTGATTTGTTATCAATCTTCATCTTCACAACCTTGTTGCTTCTTAACCCCAGTTATGTGATTAAACCAACCAACCATATAGCTTGGCAAGCTCCCATTAAGGCAGCTACATACTCAACTTCACAAGTAGATAGTGCAACTATGCTTTGCTTCCTTGAACACTATGAGATTGGTGACTCATTTATCATGAAAACATAGCCAGAGGTGCTCTTCCTATCATCCTTGTCTCCACACTAATCTGCATCAGTAAACCTAATCATATTAACTTCATTTTCAGCCAGCTTCTGAGCATAGTGCAGCCCCAGCTCACTTGTTTCCTTGATGTACCTCAAAATTCTTTTAGCTGCCAAATAATGAGATGTTATAGGCTTTTCCATGTACCTACTAACCAATCCAGCATTGTGAGCTATGTTTGGCCGTTTGTTGCACAAGTATCTCAATGATCCTACCAATTGCTTGAATGTTGTAGAATCAACCAACTCCTCGTTGCCTTCTTTTGTTAGGACCAGACCTACTTCTGTTGGTGTATCAGCCCCATTGCAATCTTGCATCTTGAATCTTCTTAGTTCATCATTAGCATACTTCTTTTGATGCATAAAAATTTCATTTTCTTGGCTTACAAACTAAATACCAATGAAGTATGATAGCATGCCTAGATCTGTCATCTCGAGTTCCTTCTCTATTCTGATTTTGAACTCATGGATCTCTGTTTCATTGTTGTCAGTCAACAATAAATCATCCACATATAAGCATATCAACATTGCAGGTGCTGCTGCTCTTTTCTTGACATAAACTCTATGCTCATTAACACATTTTTCAAATTACTACTCAGTGAGGAATTTATCAATCCTCTTATTCTAGACCTTGGGAGTTTGCTTCATGCCATACAATGTTTTTCTCAATTTGTGCACCTTATCTTCTCTTCCTTTCTTCTCATAACCTAGTGGTTGGATCACATAAACCTCTTCTTCTAGTGGTCCATTAAGAAATGCTAATTTGACATTCAACTGATGCATGGACTAACCTTTGTAGCTAACCATTGACACTACTAGCCTCGTTGTTTCAATCATGGCCACTGGTGCAAATACTTCCTCATAATCCAGTCCATGCCTTTGCAAGAATACATTTGCTACAAGTCTTACTGCCAAGCCTTTTAGTTGGGCACCTATTTAAAATGTAGATTGCAGTTGAGGCTGCTTCTCCCCAAAACTTGTGAGGTATCTGCTTTCCTTTCAACATGCTCCTGGCCATATTCATAATGATTATATTTCTTCATTCAGTAGTCTCATTATGTTGGGGAGTGTATGGTGTAGTCATTTCATGTAGCACTCCTTTCTTTTCACAAAATTTATGAAATTAATGGGAATCGTATTCACCTCCTCCATATGTTCTTATTATTTTCATCTTACATTCACTTTGATTTTTAGCCAGCACTTTTAATCTTTTGAACACCTCAAGGACTTCACTATTTCTTTTAATGAGATATATCTGAATTTTTCTTGTGAAATCATTAATGAATGACACAAATAGTTGTTACCTCCTATTGACATCTCTTCAATTGGGCCACATACATCAGAGAAGATTACCTCCATCATTTTAGATGATCTAGTTGGCAGTTATGTTTTGAATTTGTTCCTATGATGTTTGGCTTGACAGCATTCTTCACATATTTCTTGTGGCATCTGAATGTTTGGAATTCCCAGCACCATGCTTCTATTTTGCAACATTTGAAGGCTTCTAAAGTTCAGGTGTCCATACCTTTGATGCCACAACCATCTCACATTCCTGGTTTCAGCACCCAAGCATTGGTTTTCATTTCCCTGAATTTCAATCTTGAAGGTCCTGTTTTTAGACAATGGTGCCTTCAAGACAAGCCTCTTGGCACTATCAAACACCTTCATTTGTCCATTCTCCATATTCATTGAGTATCCCTTTTCCAACAATTATCCAAGGCTTAACAAATGGTTCTTCATATTTGACACATCTAATACATCACAAATGAATGATTGCTTACCATCTTTTCTTTGAATTAAGACTTTGCCAACACCTTCATCTGTCACTGAGCTATTATCTGCAAATTTGATTTCCCTCTTTACCTTTTCATCAATGCTTACAAACCATTCTTTATGGCCAGTCATGTGGTTTGAGCACCCTGTGTCAAGGTACCATAAGCCTAGGCAGTCATCTTCTGGACTAGTGGTAGCCTTCAACAACACTTCATCTGAGTTAGAAATGTCAACTTGTGCTAATTGAGCTTCATTATCTTTTATTTTCACTTTCTTTGATCTACATTCATCAGCAAAGTGACCCCACTTTTGCCAATTGCAACATTGAATCCCCTTCTTGTTGAGTTTCTTCTTGCCTTTATCAGTGATGTTGTTGCTACTATTATTCTGATTCTTACAAAATTCAGCAACCTAACTTTCATCAATATCTTGCTTCTTGTGCCATTTTGATTTTCCCTTTCCTTTATTGTATTTCCCTCCATCTTGATTTGATTTCTTGCTAATTCGAGCCTGTAAAGCTTGTGCTTGTGTATGATTCTCACTTCTTTCTTTGATTCTCAATTCATGGGCTTCAAGTAAACTTTGTAGGTCTTCCAATTTCATTGTATTAAGATCCTTTGATTCTTCAATTGCAACCAATATATGATCGTACCTTTATGTCAATGTTCTCAGAATGTTCTCAATCATCACCAACTCAGTTATCACTTCCCATTTTATTTTATTTGATTTGTCACTGCCTGCACTCGATTGAAGAAATCAAAAACATTTTCATTCTCCTCCATTTGTAGCAACTCATACTTTCTTCTTAACATTTGAAGTTTGATCTTCTTGGTCTTTTCACCACTTGTGTAATATTTCGCCAAGATATCCCATGCCTCTTTTGATGTAGATACCTTTGAGGTCCTTTCAAAATTGCTTGCATCTACACTTTGTTGAATGTAAAACAAAGCCTTGCAGTCCATCTTCTTGCAGTCTTTGAAGGTTGCTTGTTGCCTTTCTATAGGATTTGTTCCAAGCTGTTCATAGCCATCTTTCACAATTTCAAATACTTCTTGAGCTCTCAATAATGACCGCATTGATACAGACCACCTTTCCCAATTTTTCCCATCAAAGATTGGTAGGTTTGATGGAAAATTCCCAGCTCCATTCATGATTCTTGTCTTCACTCACATTTATGTTTCGCAAATTTTAAGTTCCTCACACTTGCACTCATGTTTCCCAAGACTTAAAACCCAAGCTCTTGATGCCAATTGTTGGAACACAATTTAGAAAGAATAGGAAATCTTAAAAGTATATTAAATTGGATTGAATTGAATCCTTTTATACAGTTACTTATTATGCAAGAAAAGTGCTCAACTTTTGTAAAAATATCAAACACTTTGAATAGTTGTACTTCAACTAACTAACTAACTAACTTGTTTAACAAACTCTCAACCACCCCAACTGAATTTTTATGCTATTACAATCATTTTGGATTAACCATAACTAACAGGAAATAGGTGCCTTCTATATCTCTTTTCATAGTCTCCCATCCCCTTAGCCTTGACGGACCTGGACTTTGTCTTTCTTTTTCTTCATTTAGGAGGTGGTATGTTGGTTGGACAGTGTGATTTCCGTATTTCTCCCATTGCCAGACAAAGTTGTCTTGTGGAAACCTAAAAGAGATATATGCACTAATAATTTGTTGGCTTATATTGAGTTGCAGAAGCTAGAGAAAGTTAGGTCTTTGTCCCGCTGGGCTGAATCATGGAGTAGAAGGTCTCAAACAGTTGCTTCATCGCTAAGATGGTAGCTTGGAAGTTTGGTTTTGACCCTACCATAGTCTGGAAACCATTTATCCTTCCATATTTTCATTTTCAAACCATTTCCAATGAACCATCTACCTTCATTCTCAACACACTTTTTAGCACTAAGAATACTTCTCCATATGTATCTAGGTTGGAACTCAACTTTTGCTTCCATGAAGGATCATCTCAGCAGGGCTCTGTTAAAATCACTAAAGCCTCGAAATCCCATTCCTCCCTTGGACTTGGCTTTTGAGAGTCTTTCCCAACTCATTCAGTGTATTTTCCTACTTTCTTCAAAAGTTGTAATTATTAGTACATATGTCTTTTGAATTTGATGGTGCAATGATTTATATCATATGTAAGTACTGTTGATGGTAGAAATGTGAAGTGCTAGGAACACTTTCTTTCTAACGTTCACTCGAATACTCACTCTTTTATTGGGTAAAATCAATGTGAGTCTCATGCTTTAGAAATAGATTCTACATAAAGTGGTGGGAGTCATATTGACTACACCTAAGGAAGGAGTGAATGTTGGAAATAGAGTGTTTCTAGCATTCATTCCTATAGATATAGATTGGAAATTTGATTTTGTATTTGGGAGATATTAAGTCCCAACTGAGTCCTCATTCAAAAAATGAAAAGTACCAATATAGTCCTCACAAATAAACTTGATTCTTTCGTGATCAAAGAAAAAAGTGAAAATTCAAGAATAATGAACATTATTTGAAATTTGCTATTATTAGGATTTAAAGAAAAAATTAATAATTAAATTGTCTCCTAAATGTCCCTTGATTTTTATTTATAATATATGTAGATCATTATATAACAGATAAATTTTAACATAATCCAATTATACTTCAAAAACAAACAAAAAGATCGATTAGAAGAAAAAAAATTCACATAAAGACTAATCTATTCCAATTTATTTTTGTAAGGCAGTAAAAAAAAATTGTGAATAACAACCTTATTTCTTATTACTCTTTCTTTCACCCATATTATTATTATTACCACGTCTCCCTTCTCTTGTGAAAGAGTCTTAATCCTTCTGAGAATTACTGTGGTTCCAACTCATTTTTTCTTGTCATTGTTACCTACTCTTTTGGTCCTTCAGAGAGTTGTACATGTCGATTTAAAAAAAAAAAAAGGTATTATTTTAAAAGTTTAATTGTATTATTGATTTATTTTTTATTTTTATCAATTCATAAAATTTAATTTTTCTATTTAAAAGTTGTTAGTTTTAGTATTTTTTTTTCAAATTTTTAAACTAAAAAAATGATAATTTAACATATTTTAAAAAATAGATGTTAATATACTTTATTTAAAACACGTCACATCTCTATTTTTTTAACTAAGAGATTAGAGGGAGAAATTAAAATTGTCTTAATAGTCGATCAATTTCGTACATCAATACAAATAGGAGCACTAAAACACGTAAAATGCAAAGTCTATTTCAAATTGATATATATCTAAAATTAAAATGATTAAATGTGCCTCGTAAACTACTTTATCTTTCTAAACTACCTCTACAATTGTATATGTTATTTGATGTATATAAAAAATAATTTACACTAACAATAATATTAATTAATTTTACTTAATTTTTTTTAAAAATTTAATTTATGTATTTCATATTTGATATGACCATCTTTTAAATTTAGTGGTAATATTAAATATTGGATTTTAAAGTTATAGTCATCGATGTATTTATTTTTTGAATTTGATGGTGCAATGATTTGTTGTCGTATATGAAAGAAAGTGACGTGCATTGTAGAAATAAGTTGCAAGTATGGGTTTGTTGTTATTGATTGGAGGTTTGATTATGCATTTGGGAGATATTAAGTTTCAAATTTCTTTTAAAAAAGGTACTAAATTAGTCTATACAAAATATACTAAAAGATCAATTTGATCATCTTAGTTCAACAAACTTAATCTTTTCATTAATGAAGAATAAAGTAAAAATTGACGAATAATGAATCTTATTTGAATTTGAAAAAATAAAAAATAAACAGGTGGTTAAATTGTCTACAAAAATTGTTGTAAGGAGTAAATGTCTCTTGATTTTTGTTTACAATACACGTGGACTATTAGATAACATCTGAAATGTTACATAATTCAGTCATAGCTAAGAAACGAACAAACTAATTAAAAAAATAATAATTGTCATCACAATTTATTTTTATAATTAAATAAATAAAAAATTATATTTTTATCATAGACTAACTTGTCCTTCCTATTGTTGTGAGGGGCAAAATGGGTTTCACTCATGTTATTACTATTACGTGTCATAAGTCTTAATTCTTGTTTCTTGTCACAATTACCTACTCTTTCGCTACTTCCGAATGTTGTACATTTTCATTCATTAAAAAAGTTGTATTACTTTAAATTAATATTATTTAAAAATAGATTTAAATATTAAATTTGTTTATGTAAATTGCTTATTTTTTTTTTTTAATTTCTATAAGCTCTTTTTTTTTAATTTAAATTCTATAAGTTCAATTTAATTTTAAAAACTTCTCTAATATTAGTCAATATTGACAAAAGTTTATGTGACAAATAAAGGAACGATGAATGATTA